>CM055360.1:690121-751595 GCA_029228515.1 Populus alba x Populus x berolinensis
GAAGAAGTGTGATGTAGAACAAGTAGCAGAAGCATACATGCTAAAGAAGGATCACCCGAAATTCAAAGGCAACTGAATTTCGCAACCGGGGCATCGAAGTCGGAATGCCGCGAAACTCACCGAGTCAAAGCGTTTCGCTGTTTGCGGAAGGAAGTGTGATGTAGAACAAGTAGCAGAAGCATACATGCTCAAAAGGGATCACCCGAAATTCAAAGGCAACTGAATTTCGGCAACCGGGGCATCGAAGTCGGAATGCCGCGAAACTCACCGAGTCAAAGCGTTTCGCTGTTTGCGGAAGGAAGTGTGATGTAGAACAAGTAGCAGAAGCATACATGCTCAAGAGGGATCACCCGAAATTCAAAGGCAACTGAATTTCGGCAACCGGGGCATCGAAGTCGGAATGCCGCGAAACTCACCGAGTCAAAGCGTTTCGCTGTTTGCGGAAGGAAGTGTGATGTAGAACAAGTAGCAGAAGCATACATGCTCAAGAGGGATCACCCGAAATTCAAAGGCAACTGAATTTCGGCAACCGGGCATCGAAGTCGGAATGCCGCGAAACTCACCGAGTCAAAGCGTTTTGCCGTTTGCGGAAAGAAGTGTGATGTAGAACAAGTAGCAGAAGCATACATGCTCAAGAGGGATCACCCGAAATTCAAAGGCAACTGAATTTCGGCAACCGGGGCATCGAAGTCGGAATGCCGCGAAACTCACCGAGTCAAAGCGTTTCGCTGTTTGCGGAAGGAAGTGTGATGTAGAACAAGTAGCAGAAGCATACATGCTCAAGAGGGATCACCCGAAATTCAAAGGCAACTGAATTTCGGCAACCGGGGCATCGAAGTCGGAATGCCGCGAAACTCACCGAGTCAAAGCGTTTCGTTGTTTGCGGAAGGAAGTGTGATGTAGACCAATAGCAGAAGCATACATGCTCAAGAGGGATCACCCGAAATTCAAAGGCAACTGAATTTCGGCAATCGGGCAATCGAAGTCGGAATGCCGCGAAACTCACCGAGTCAAAGCATTTCGCTGTTTGCGGAAGGAAGTGTGATGTAGAACAAGTAGCAGAAGCATACATGCTCAAGAGGGATCACCCTAAATTCAAAGGCAACTGAATTTCGGCAACCGGGGCATCGAAGTCGGAATGCCGCGAAACTCACCGAGTCAAAGCGTTTCGCTGTTTGCGGAAGGAAGTGTGATGTAGAACAAGTAGCAGAAGCATACATGCTCAAGAGGGATCACCCGAAATTCAAAGGCAACTGAATTTCGGCAACCGGGGCATCGAAGTCGGAATGCCGCGAAACTCACCGAGTCAAAGCGTTTCGCTGTTTGCGGAAGGAAGTGTGATGTAGAACAAGTAGCAGAAGCATACATGCTCAAGAGGGATCACCCGAAATTCAAAGGCAACTGAATTTCGGCAACCGGGGCATCGAAGTCGGAATGCCGCGAAACTCACCGAGTCAAAGCGTTTCGCTGTTTGCGGAAGGAAGTGTGATGTAGAACAAGTAGCAGAAGCATACATGCTCAAGAGGGATCACCCGAAATTCAAAGGCAACTGAATTTCGGCAACCGGGGCATCGAAGTCGGAATGCCGCGAAACTCACCGAGTCAAAGCGTTTCGCTGTTTGCGGAAGGAAGTGTGATGTAGAACAAGTAGCAGAAGCATACATGCTCAAGAGGGATCACCCGAAATTCAAAGGCAACTGAATTTCGGCAACCGGGGCATCGAAGTCGGAATGCCGCGAAACTCACCGAGTCAAAGCGTTTCGCCTGTTTGCGGAAGGAAGTGTGATGTAGAACAAGTAGCAGAAGCATACATGCTCAAGAGGGATCACCCGAAATTCAAAGGCAACTGAATTTCGGCAACCGGGGCATCGAAGTCGGAATGCCGCGAAACTCACCGAGTCAAAGCGTTTCGCTGTTTGCGGAAGGAAGTGTGATGTAGAACAAGTAGCAGAAGCATACATGCTCAAGAGGGATCACCCGAAATTCAAAGGCAACTGAATTTCGGCAACCGGGGCATCGAAGTCGGAATGCCGCGAAACTCACCGAGTCAAAGCGTTTCGCTGTTTGCGGAAGAAGTGTGATGTAGAACAAGTAGCAGAAGCATACATGCTCAAGAGGGATCACCCGAAATTCAAAGGCAACTGAATTTCGGCAACCGGGGCATCGAAGTCGGAATGCCGCGAAACTCACCGAGTCAAAGCGTTTCGCCGTTTGCGGAAGGAAGTGTGATGTAGAACAAGTAGCAGAAGCATACATGCTCAAGAGGGATCACCCGAAATTCAAAGGCAACTGAATTTCGGCAACCGGGGCATCGAAGTCGGAATGCCGCGAAACTCACCGAGTCAAAGCGTTTCGCTGTTTGCGGAAGGAAGTGTGATGTAGAACAAGTAGCAGAAGCATACATGCTCAAGAGGGATCACCCGAAATTCAAAGGCAACTGAATTTCGGCAACCGGGGCATCGAAGTCGGAATGCCGCGAAACTCACCGAGTCAAAGCGTTTCGCTGTTTGCGGAAGGAAGTGTGATGTAGAACAAGTAGCAGAAGCATACATGCTCAAGAGGGATCACCCGAAATTCAAAGGCAACTGAATTTCGGCAACCGGGGCATCGAAGTCGGAATGCCGCGAAACTCACCGAGTCAAAGCGTTTCGCCGTTTGCGGAAGGAAGTGTGATGTAGAACAAGTAGCAGAAGCATACATGCTCAAGAGGGATCACCCGAAATTCAAAGGCAACTGAATTTCGGCAACCGGGGCATCGAAGTCGGAATGCCGCGAAACTCACCGAGTCAAAGCGTTTCGCCGTTTGCGGAAGGAAGTGTGATGTAGAACAAGTAGCAGAAGCATACATGCTCAAGAGGGATCACCCGAAATTCAAAGGCAACTGAATTTCGGCAACCGGGGCATCGAAGTCGGAATGCCGCGAAACTCACCGAGTCAAAGCGTTTCGCTGTTTGCGGAAGGAAGTGTGATGTAGAACAAGTAGCAGAAGCATACATGCTCAAGAGGGATCACCCGAAATTCAAAGGCAACTGAATTTCGGCAACCGGGGCATCGAAGTCGGAATGCCGCGAAACTCACCGAGTCAAAGCGTTTCGCCGTTTGCGGAAGGAAGTGTGATGTAGAACAAGTAGCAGAAGCATACATGCTCAAGAGGGATCACCCGAAATTCAAAGGCAACTGAATTTCGGCAACCGGGGCATCGAAGTCGGAATGCCGCGAAACTCACCGAGTCAAAGCGTTTCGCTGTTTGCGGAAGGAAGTGTGATGTAGAACAAGTAGCAGAAGCATACATGCTCAAGAGGGATCACCCGAAATTCAAAGGCAACTGAATTTCGGCAACCGGGGCATCGAAGTCGGAATGCCGCGAAACTCACCGAGTCAAAGCGTTTCGCCGTTTGCGGAAGGAAGTGTGATGTAGAACAAGTAGCAGAAGCATACATGCTCAAGAGGGATCACCCGAAATTCAAAGGCAACTGAATTTCGGCAACCGGGGCATCGAAGTCGGAATGCCGCGAAACTCACCGAGTCAAAGCGTTTCGCTGTTTGCGGAAGGAAGTGTGATGTAGAACAAGTAGCAGAAGCATACATGCTCAAGAGGGATCACCCGAAATTCAAAGGCAACTGAATTTCGGCAACCGGGGCATCGAAGTCGGAATGCCGCGAAACTCACCGAGTCAAAGCGTTTCGCCGTTTGCGGAAGGAAGTGTGATGTAGAACAAGTAGCAGAAGCATACATGCTCAAGAGGGATCACCCGAAATTCAAAGGCAACTGAATTTCGGCAACCGGGGCATCGAAGTCGGAATGCCGCGAAACTCACCGAGTCAAAGCGTTTCGCTGTTTGCGGAAGGAAGTGTGATGTAGAACAAGTAGCAGAAGCATACATGCTCAAGAGGGATCACCCGAAATTCAAAGGCAACTGAATTTCGGCAACAGGGGCATCGAAGGCGGAATGCCGCGAAACTCACCGAGTCAAAGCGTTTCGCCATTTGCGGAAGGAAGTGTGATGGATAACAAGTAGCAGAAGCATACATGCTCAAGAGGGATCACCCGAAATTCAAAGGCAACTGAATTTCGGCAACCGGGCATCGAAGGCGGAATGCCGCGAAACTCACCGAGTCAAAGCATTTCGCTGTTTGCGGAAGGAAGTGTGATGTAGAACAAGTAGCAGAAGCATACATGCTCAAGAGGGATCACCCGAAATTCAAAGGCAACTGAATTTCGGCAACCGGGGCATTAAAGGCGGAATGCCGCGAAACTCACCGAGTCAAAGCGTTTCGCCATTTGCGAAAGGAAGTCTGAAGTAGAACAAGTAGCAGAAGCATACATGCTCAAGAGGGATCACACGAAATTCAAAGGCCACTGAATTTCAGCAACCGGGGCACTGAAGTCGGAATGCCGCGAAACTCACCGAGTCAAAGCGTTTCGCCGTTTGCGGAAGAAGTGTGATGTAGAACAAGTAGCAGAAGCATACATGCTCAAGAGGGATCACCCGAAATTCAAAGGCAACTGAATTTCGGCAACCGGGGCATCGAAGTCGGAATGCCGCGAAACTCACCGAGTAAAAGCGTTTCGCTGTTTGCGGAAGGAAGTGTGATGTAGAACAAGTAGCAGAAGCATACATGCTCAAGAGGGATCACCCGAAATTCAAAGGCAACTGAATTTCGGCAACCGGGGCATCGAAGTCGGAATGCCGCGAAACTCACCGAGTCAAAGCGTTTCGCTGTTTGCGGAAGGAAGTGTGATGTAGAACAAGTAGCAGAAGCATACATGCTCAAGAGGGATCACCCGAAATTCAAAGGCAACTGAATTTCGGCAACCGGGGCATCGAAGTCGGAATGCCGCGAAACTCACCGAGTCAAAGCGTTTCGCTGTTTGCGGAAGGAAGTGTGATGTAGAACAAGTAGCAGAAGCATACATGCTCAAGAGGGATCACCCGAAATTCAAAGGCAACTGAATTTCGGCAACCGGGGCATCGAAGTCGGAATGCCGCGAAACTCACCGAGTCAAAGCGTTTCGCTGTTTGCGGAAGGAAGTGTGATGTAGAACAAGTAGCAGAAGCATACATGCTCAAGAGGGATCACCCGAAATTCAAAGGCAACTGAATTTCGGCAACCGGGGCATCGAAGTCGGAATGCCGCGAAACTCACCGAGTCAAAGCGTTTCGCCGTTTGCGGAAGGAAGTGTGATGTAGAACAAGTAGCAGAAGCATACATGCTCAAGAGGGATCACCCGAAATTCAAAGGCAACTGAATTTCGGCAACCGGGGCATCGAAGTCGGAATGCCGCGAAACTCACCGAGTCAAAGCGTTTCGCTGTTTGCGGAAGGAAGTGTGATGTAGAACAAGTAGCAGAAGCATACATGCTCAAGAGGGATCACCCGAAATTCAAAGGCAACTGAATTTCGGCAACCGGGGCATCGAAGTCGGAATGCCGCGAAACTCACCGAGTCAAAGCGTTTCGCTGTTTGCGGAAGGAAGTGTGATGTAGAACAAGTAGCAGAAGCATACATGCTCAAGAGGGATCACCCGAAATTCAAAGGCAACTGAATTTCGGCAACCGGGGCATCGAAGTCGGAATGCCGCGAAACTCACCGAGTCAAAGCGTTTCGCTGTTTGCGGAAGGAAGTGTGATGTAGAACAAGTAGCAGAAGCATACATGCTCAAGAGGGATCACCCGAAATTCAAAGGCAACTGAATTTCGGCAACCGGGGCATCGAAGTCGGAATGCCGCGAAACTCACCGAGTCAAAGCGTTTCGCCTTTGCGGAAGGAAGTGTGATGTAGAACAAGTAGCAGAAGCATACATGCTCAAGAGGGATCACCCGAAATTCAAAGGCAACTGAATTTCGGCAACCGGGGCATCGAAGTCGGAATGCCGCGAAACTCACCGAGTCAAAGCGTTTCGCCGTTTGCGGAAGGAAGTGTGATGTAGAACAAGTAGCAGAAGCATACATGCTCAAGAGGGATCACCCGAAATTCAAAGGCAACTGAATTTCGGCAACCGGGGCATCGAAGTCGGAATGCCGCGAAACTCACCGAGTCAAAGCGTTTCGCTGTTTGCGGAAGGAAGTGTGATGTAGAACAAGTAGCAGAAGCATACATGCTCAAGAGGGATCACCCGAAATTCAAAGGCAACTGAATTTCGGCAACCGGGGCATCGAAGTCGGAATGCCGCGAAACTCACCGAGTCAAAGCGTTTCGCCGTTTGCGGAAGGAAGTGTGATGTAGAACAAGTAGCAGAAGCATACATGCTCAAGAGGGATCACCCGAAATTCAAAGGCAACTGAATTTCGGCAACCGGGGCATCGAAGTCGGAATGCCGCGAAACTCACCGAGTCAAAGCGTTTCGCCATTTGCGGAAGGAAGTGTGATGTAGAACAAGTAGCAGAAGCATACATGCTCAAGAGGGATCACCCGAAATTCAAAGGCAACTGAATTTCGGCAACCGGGGCATCGAAGTCGGAATGCCGCGAAACTCACCGAGTCAAAGCGTTTCGCCGTTTGCGGAAGGAAGTGTGATGTAGAACAAGTAGCAGAAGCATACATGCTCAAGAGGGATCACCCGAAATTCAAAGGCAACTGAATTTCGGCAACCGGGCATCGAAGTCGGAATGCCGCGAAACTCACCGAGTCAAAGCGTTTCGCTGTTTGCGGAAGGAAGTGTGATGTAGAACAAGTAGCAGAAGCATACATGCTCAAGAGGGATCACCCGAAATTCAAAGGCAACTGAATTTCGGCAACCGGGGCATCGAAGTCGGAATGCCGCGAAACTCACCGAGTCAAAGCGTTTCGCTGTTTGCGGAAGGAAGTGTGATGTAGAACAAGTAGCAGAAGCATACATGCTCAAGAGGGATCACCCGAAATTCAAAGGCAACTGAATTTCGGCAACCGGGGCATCGAAGTCGGAATGCCGCGAAACTCACCGAGTCAAAGCGTTTCGCTGTTTGCGGAAGGAAGTGTGATGTAGAACAAGTAGCAGAAGCATACATGCTCAAGAGGGATCACCCGAAATTCAAAGGCAACTGAATTTCGGCAACCGGGCATCGAAGTCGGAATGCCGCGAAACTCACCGAGTCAAAGCGTTTCGCTGTTTGCGGAAGGAAGTGTGATGTAGAACAAGTAGCAGAAGCATACATGCTCAAGAGGGATCACCCGAAATTCAAAGGCAACTGAATTTCGGCAACCGGGGCATCGAAGTCGGAATGCCGCGAAACTCACCGAGTCAAAGCGTTTCGCCGTTTGCGGAAGGAAGTGTGATGTAGAACAAGTAGCAGAAGCATACATGCTCAAGAGGGATCACCCGAAATTCAAAGGCAACTGAATTTCGGCAACCGGGGCATCGAAGTCGGAATGCCGCGAAACTCACCGAGTCAAAGCGTTTCGCCGTTTGCGGAAGGAAGTGTGATGTAGAACAAGTAGCAGAAGCATACATGCTCAAGAGGGATCACCCGAAATTCAAAGGCAACTGAATTTCGGCAACCGGGGCATCGAAGTCGGAATGCCGCGAAACTCACCGAGTCAAAGCGTTTCGCTGTTTGCGGAAGGAAGTGTGATGTAGAACAAGTAGCAGAAGCATACATGCTCAAGAGGGATCACCCGAAATTCAAAGGCAACTGAATTTCGGCAACCGGGGCATCGAAGTCGGAATGCCGCGAAACTCACCGAGTCAAAGCGTTTCGCTGTTTGCGGAAGGAAGTGTGATGTAGAACAAGTAGCAGAAGCATACATGCTCAAGAGGGATCACCCGAAATTCAAAGGCAACTGAATTTCGGCAACCGGGGCATCGAAGTCGGAATGCCGCGAAACTCACCGAGTCAAAGCGTTTCGCTGTTTGCGGAAGGAAGTGTGATGTAGAACAAGTAGCAGAAGCATACATGCTCAAGAGGGATCACCCGAAATTCAAAGGCAACTGAATTTCGGCAACCGGGGCATCGAAGTCGGAATGCCGCGAAACTCACCGAGTCAAAGCGTTTCGCTGTTTGCGGAAGGAAGTGTGATGTAGAACAAGTAGCAGAAGCATACATGCTCAAGAGGGATCACCCGAAATTCAAAGGCAACTGAATTTCGGCAACCGGGGCATCGAAGTCGGAATGCCGCGAAACTCACCGAGTCAAAGCGTTTCGCTGTTTGCGGAAGGAAGTGTGATGTAGAACAAGTAGCAGAAGCATACATGCTCAAGAGGGATCACCCGAAATTCAAAGGCAACTGAATTTCGGCAACCGGGGCATCGAAGTCGGAATGCCGCGAAACTCACCGAGTCAAAGCGTTTCGCTGTTTGCGGAAGGAAGTGTGATGTAGAACAAGTAGCAGAAGCATACATGCTCAAGAGGGATCACCCGAAATTCAAAGGCAACTGAATTTCGGCAACCGGGCATCGAAGTCGGAATGCCGCGAAACTCACCGAGTCAAAGCGTTTCGCTGTTTGCGGAAGGAAGTGTGATGTAGAACAAGTAGCAGAAGCATACATGCTCAAGAGGGATCACCCGAAATTCAAAGGCAACTGAATTTCGGCAACCGGGGCATCGAAGTCGGAATGCCGCGAAACTCACCGAGTCAAAGCGTTTCGCTGTTTGCGGAAGGAAGTGTGATGTAGAACAAGTAGCAGAAGCATACATGCTCAAGAGGGATCACCCGAAATTCAAAGGCAACTGAATTTCGGCAACCGGGGCATCGAAGTCGGAATGCCGCGAAACTCACCGAGTCAAAGCGTTTCGCTGTTTGCGGAAGGAAGTGTGATGTAGAACAAGTAGCAGAAGCATACATGCTCAAGAGGGATCACCCGAAATTCAAAGGCAACTGAATTTCGGCAACCGGGGCATCGAAGTCGGAATGCCGCGAAACTCACCGAGTCAAAGCGTTTCGCCGTTTGCGGAAGGAAGTGTGATGTAGAACAAGTAGCAGAAGCATACATGCTCAAGAGGGATCACCCGAAATTCAAAGGCAACTGAATTTCGGCAACCGGGGCATCGAAGTCGGAATGCCGCGAAACTCACCGAGTCAAAGCGTTTCGCCGTTTGCGGAAGGAAGTGTGATGTAGAACAAGTAGCAGAAGCATACATGCTCAAGAGGGATCACCCGAAATTCAAAGGCAACTGAATTTCGGCAACCGGGGCATCGAAGTCGGAATGCCGCGAAACTCACCGAGTCAAAGCGTTTCGCTGTTTGCGGAAGGAAGTGTGATGTAGAACAAGTAGCAGAAGCATACATGCTCAAGAGGGATCACCCGAAATTCAAAGGCAACTGAATTTCGGCAACCGGGCATCGAAGTCGGAATGCCGCGAAACTCACCGAGTCAAAGCGTTTCGCTGTTTGCGGAAGGAAGTGTGATGTAGAACAAGTAGCAGAAGCATACATGCTCAAGAGGGATCACCCGAAATTCAAAGGCAACTGAATTTCGGCAACCGGGGCATCGAAGTCGGAATGCCGCGAAACTCACCGAGTCAAAGCGTTTCGCTGTTTGCGGAAGGAAGTGTGATGTAGAACAAGTAGCAGAAGCATACATGCTCAAGAGGGATCACCCGAAATTCAAAGGCAACTGAATTTCGGCAACCGGGGCATCGAAGTCGGAATGCCGCGAAACTCACCGAGTCAAAGCGTTTCGCCTTTGCGGAAGGAAGTGTGATGTAGAACAAGTAGCAGAAGCATACATGCTCAAGAGGGATCACCCGAAATTCAAAGGCAACTGAATTTCGGCAACCGGGGCATCGAAGTCGGAATGCCGCGAAACTCACCGAGTCAAAGCGTTTCGCTGTTTGCGGAAGGAAGTGTGATGTAGAACAAGTAGCAGAAGCATACATGCTCAAGAGGGATCACCCGAAATTCAAAGGCAACTGAATTTCGGCAACCGGGCATCGAAGTCGGAATGCCGCGAAACTCACCGAGTCAAAGCGTTTCGCTGTTTGCGGAAGGAAGTGTGATGTAGAACAAGTAGCAGAAGCATACATGCTCAAGAGGGATCACCCGAAATTCAAAGGCAACTGAATTTCGGCAACCGGGCATCGAAGTCGGAATGCCGCGAAACTCACCGAGTCAAAGCGTTTCGCTGTTTGCGGAAGGAAGTGTGATGTAGAACAAGTAGCAGAAGCATACATGCTCAAGAGGGATCACCCGAAATTCAAAGGCAACTGAATTTCGGCAACCGGGGCATCGAAGTCGGAATGCCGCGAAACTCACCGAGTCAAAGCGTTTCGCTGTTTGCGGAAGGAAGTGTGATGTAGAACAAGTAGCAGAAGCATACATGCTCAAGAGGGATCACCCGAAATTCAAAGGCAACTGAATTTCGGCAACCGGGGCATCGAAGTCGGAATGCCGCGAAACTCACCGAGTCAAAGCGTTTCGCTGTTTGCGGAAGGAAGTGTGATGTAGAACAAGTAGCAGAAGCATACATGCTCAAGAGGGATCACCCGAAATTCAAAGGCAACTGAATTTCGGCAACCGGGGCATCGAAGTCGGAATGCCGCGAAACTCACCGAGTCAAAGCGTTTCGCTGTTTGCGGAAGGAAGTGTGATGTAGAACAAGTAGCAGAAGCATACATGCTCAAGAGGGATCACCCGAAATTCAAAGGCAACTGAATTTCGGCAACCGGGGCATCGAAGTCGGAATGCCGCGAAACTCACCGAGTCAAAGCGTTTCGCTGTTTGCGGAAGGAAGTGTGATGTAGAACAAGTAGCAGAAGCATACATGCTCAAGAGGGATCACCCGAAATTCAAAGGCAACTGAATTTCGGCAACCGGGGCATCGAAGTCGGAATGCCGCGAAACTCACCGAGTCAAAGCGTTTCGCTGTTTGCGGAAGGAAGTGTGATGTAGAACAAGTAGCAGAAGCATACATGCTCAAGAGGGATCACCCGAAATTCAAAGGCAACTGAATTTCGGCAACCGGGGCATCGAAGTCGGAATGCCGCGAAACTCACCGAGTCAAAGCGTTTCGCTGTTTGCGGAAGGAAGTGTGATGTAGAACAAGTAGCAGAAGCATACATGCTCAAGAGGGATCACCCGAAATTCAAAGGCAACTGAATTTCGGCAACCGGGGCATCGAAGTCGGAATGCCGCGAAACTCACCGAGTCAAAGCGTTTCGCTGTTTGCGGAAGAAAGTGTGATGTAGAACAAGTAGCAGAAGCATACATGCTCAAGAGGGATCACCCGAAATTCAAAGGCAACTGAATTTCGGCAACCGGGCATCGAAGTCGGAATGCCGCGAAACTCACCGAGTCAAAGCGTTTCGCCGTTTGCGGAAGGAAGTGTGATGTAGAACAAGTAGCAGAAGCATACATGCTCAAGAGGGATCACCCGAAATTCAAAGGCAACTGAATTTCGGCAACCGGGGCATCGAAGTCGGAATGCCGCGAAACTCACCGAGTCAAAGCGTTTCGCCGTTTGCGGAAGGAAGTGTGATGTAGAACAAGTAGCAGAAGCATACATGCTCAAGAGGGATCACCCGAAATTCAAAGGCAACTGAATTTCGGCAACCGGGGCATCGAAGTCGGAATGCCGCGAAACTCACCGAGTCAAAGCGTTTCGCTGTTTGCGGAAGGAAGTGTGATGTAGAACAAGTAGCAGAAGCATACATGCTCAAGAGGGATCACCCGAAATTCAAAGGCAACTGAATTTCGGCAACCGGGGCATCGAAGTCGGAATGCCGCGAAACTCACCGAGTCAAAGCGTTTCGCTGTTTGCGGAAGGAAGTGTGATGTAGAACAAGTAGCAGAAGCATACATGCTCAAGAGGGATCACCCGAAATTCAAAGGCAACTGAATTTCGGCAACCGGGGCATCGAAGTCGGAATGCCGCGAAACTCACCGAGTCAAAGCGTTTCGCTGTTTGCGGAAGGAAGTGTGATGTAGAACAAGTAGCAGAAGCATACATGCTCAAGAGGGATCACCCGAAATTCAAAGGCAACTGAATTTCGGCAACCGGGGCATCGAAGTCGGAATGCCGCGAAACTCACCGAGTCAAAGCGTTTCGCTGTTTGCGGAAGGAAGTGTGATGTAGAACAAGTAGCAGAAGCATACATGCTCAAGAGGGATCACCCGAAATTCAAAGGCAACTGAATTTCGGCAACCGGGCATCGAAGTCGGAATGCCGCGAAACTCACCGAGTCAAAGCGTTTCGCTGTTTGCGGAAGGAAGTGTGATGTAGAACAAGTAGCAGAAGCATACATGCTCAAGAGGGATCACCCGAAATTCAAAGGCAACTGAATTTCGGCAACCGGGGCATCGAAGTCGGAATGCCGCGAAACTCACCGAGTCAAAGCGTTTCGCTGTTTGCGGAAGGAAGTGTGATGTAGAACAAGTAGCAGAAGCATACATGCTCAAGAGGGATCACCCGAAATTCAAAGGCAACTGAATTTCGGCAACCGGGGCATCGAAGTCGGAATGCCGCGAAACTCACCGAGTCAAAGCGTTTCGCTGTTTGCGGAAGGAAGTGTGATGTAGAACAAGTAGCAGAAGCATACATGCTCAAGAGGGATCACCCGAAATTCAAAGGCAACTGAATTTCGGCAACCGGGGCATCGAAGTCGGAATGCCGCGAAACTCACCGAGTCAAAGCGTTTCGCCGTTTGCGGAAGGAAGTGTGATGTAGAACAAGTAGCAGAAGCATACATGCTCAAGAGGGATCACCCGAAATTCAAAGGCAACTGAATTTCGGCAACCGGGGCATCGAAGTCGGAATGCCGCGAAACTCACCGAGTCAAAGCGTTTCGCTGTTTGCGGAAGGAAGTGTGATGTAGAACAAGTAGCAGAAGCATACATGCTCAAGAGGGATCACCCGAAATTCAAAGGCAACTGAATTTCGGCAACCGGGGCATCGAAGTCGGAATGCCGCGAAACTCACCGAGTCAAAGCGTTTCGCTGTTTGCGGAAGGAAGTGTGATGTAGAACAAGTAGCAGAAGCATACATGCTCAAGAGGGATCACCCGAAATTCAAAGGCAACTGAATTTCGGCAACCGGGGCATCGAAGTCGGAATGCCGCGAAACTCACCGAGTCAAAGCGTTTCGCTGTTTGCGGAAGGAAGTGTGATGTAGAACAAGTAGCAGAAGCATACATGCTCAAGAGGGATCACCCGAAATTCAAAGGCAACTGAATTTCGGCAACCGGGGCATCGAAGTCGGAATGCCGCGAAACTCACCGAGTCAAAGCGTTTCGCTGTTTGCGGAAGGAAGTGTGATGTAGAACAAGTAGCAGAAGCATACATGCTCAAGAGGGATCACCCGAAATTCAAAGGCAACTGAATTTCGGCAACCGGGCATCGAAGTCGGAATGCCGCGAAACTCACCGAGTCAAAGCGTTTCGCTGTTTGCGGAAGGAAGTGTGATGTAGAACAAGTAGCAGAAGCATACATGCTCAAGAGGGATCACCCGAAATTCAAAGGCAACTGAATTTCGGCAACCGGGGCATCGAAGTCGGAATGCCGCGAAACTCACCGAGTCAAAGCGTTTCGCTGTTTGCGGAAGGAAGTGTGATGTAGAACAAGTAGCAGAAGCATACATGCTCAAGAGGGATCACCCGAAATTCAAAGGCAACTGAATTTCGGCAACCGGGGCATCGAAGTCGGAATGCCGCGAAACTCACCGAGTCAAAGCGTTTCGCTGTTTGCGGAAGGAAGTGTGATGTAGAACAAGTAGCAGAAGCATACATGCTCAAGAGGGATCACCCGAAATTCAAAGGCAACTGAATTTCGGCAACCGGGGCATCGAAGTCGGAATGCCGCGAAACTCACCGAGTCAAAGCGTTTCGCTGTTTGCGGAAGGAAGTGTGATGTAGAACAAGTAGCAGAAGCATACATGCTCAAGAGGGATCACCCGAAATTCAAAGGCAACTGAATTTCGGCAACCGGGCATCGAAGTCGGAATGCCGCGAAACTCACCGAGTCAAAGCGTTTCGCCGTTTGCGGAAGGAAGTGTGATGTAGAACAAGTAGCAGAAGCATACATGCTCAAGAGGGATCACCCGAAATTCAAAGGCAACTGAATTTCGGCAACCGGGGCATCGAAGTCGGAATGCCGCGAAACTCACCGAGTCAAAGCGTTTCGCTGTTTGCGGAAGGAAGTGTGATGTAGAACAAGTAGCAGAAGCATACATGCTCAAGAGGGATCACCCGAAATTCAAAGGCAACTGAATTTCGGCAACCGGGGCATCGAAGTCGGAATGCCGCGAAACTCACCGAGTCAAAGCGTTTCGCTGTTTGCGGAAGGAAGTGTGATGTAGAACAAGTAGCAGAAGCATACATGCTCAAGAGGGATCACCCGAAATTCAAAGGCAACTGAATTTCGGCAACCGGGGCATCGAAGTCGGAATGCCGCGAAACTCACCGAGTCAAAGCGTTTCGCTGTTTGCGGAAGGAAGTGTGATGTAGAACAAGTAGCAGAAGCATACATGCTCAAGAGGGATCACCCGAAATTCAAAGGCAACTGAATTTCGGCAACCGGGGCATCGAAGTCGGAATGCCGCGAAACTCACCGAGTCAAAGCGTTTCGCTGTTTGCGGAAGGAAGTGTGATGTAGAACAAGTAGCAGAAGCATACATGCTCAAGAGGGATCACCCGAAATTCAAAGGCAACTGAATTTCGGCAACCGGGGCATCGAAGTCGGAATGCCGCGAAACTCACCGAGTCAAAGCGTTTCGCTGTTTGCGGAAGAAGTGTGATGTAGAACAAGTAGCAGAAGCATACATGCTCAAGAGGGATCACCCGAAATTCAAAGGCAACTGAATTTCGGCAACCGGGGCATCGAAGTCGGAATGCCGCGAAACTCACCGAGTCAAAGCGTTTCGCTGTTTGCGGAAGGAAGTGTGATGTAGAACAAGTAGCAGAAGCATACATGCTCAAGAGGGATCACCCGAAATTCAAAGGCAACTGAATTTCGGCAACCGGGGCATCGAAGTCGGAATGCCGCGAAACTCACCGAGTCAAAGCGTTTCGCTGTTTGCGGAAGAAGTGTGATGTAGAACAAGTAGCAGAAGCATACATGCTCAAGAGGGATCACCCGAAATTCAAAGGCAACTGAATTTCGGCAACCGGGGCATCGAAGTCGGAATGCCGCGAAACTCACCGAGTCAAAGCGTTTCGCTGTTTGCGGAAGGAAGTGTGATGTAGAACAAGTAGCAGAAGCATACATGCTCAAGAGGGATCACCCGAAATTCAAAGGCAACTGAATTTCGGCAACCGGGGCATCGAAGTCGGAATGCCGCGAAACTCACCGAGTCAAAGCGTTTCGCTGTTTGCGGAAGGAAGTGTGATGTAGAACAAGTAGCAGAAGCATACATGCTCAAGAGGGATCACCCGAAATTCAAAGGCAACTGAATTTCGGCAACCGGGGCATCGAAGTCGGAATGCCGCGAAACTCACCGAGTCAAAGCGTTTCGCTGTTTGCGGAAGGAAGTGTGATGTAGAACAAGTAGCAGAAGCATACATGCTCAAGAGGGATCACCCGAAATTCAAAGGCAACTGAATTTCGGCAACCGGGGCATCGAAGTCGGAATGCCGCGAAACTCACCGAGTCAAAGCGTTTCGCTGTTTGCGGAAGGAAGTGTGATGTAGAACAAGTAGCAGAAGCATACATGCTCAAGAGGGATCACCCGAAATTCAAAGGCAACTGAATTTCGGCAACCGGGGCATCGAAGTCGGAATGCCGCGAAACTCACCGAGTCAAAGCGTTTCGCTGTTTGCGGAAGGAAGTGTGATGTAGAACAAGTAGCAGAAGCATACATGCTCAAGAGGGATCACCCGAAATTCAAAGGCAACTGAATTTCGGCAACCGGGGCATCGAAGTCGGAATGCCGCGAAACTCACCGAGTCAAAGCGTTTCGCTGTTTGCGGAAGGAAGTGTGATGTAGAACAAGTAGCAGAAGCATACATGCTCAAGAGGGATCACCCGAAATTCAAAGGCAACTGAATTTCGGCAACCGGGGCATCGAAGTCGGAATGCCGCGAAACTCACCGAGTCAAAGCGTTTCGCTGTTTGCGGAAGGAAGTGTGATGTAGAACAAGTAGCAGAAGCATACATGCTCAAGAGGGATCACCCGAAATTCAAAGGCAACTGAATTTCGGCAACCGGGGCATCGAAGTCGGAATGCCGCGAAACTCACCGAGTCAAAGCGTTTCGCTGTTTGCGGAAGGAAGTGTGATGTAGAACAAGTAGCAGAAGCATACATGCTCAAGAGGGATCACCCGAAATTCAAAGGCAACTGAATTTCGGCAACCGGGCATCGAAGTCGGAATGCCGCGAAACTCACCGAGTCAAAGCGTTTCGCTGTTTGCGGAAGGAAGTGTGATGTAGAACAAGTAGCAGAAGCATACATGCTCAAGAGGGATCACCCGAAATTCAAAGGCAACTGAATTTCGGCAACCGGGGCATCGAAGTCGGAATGCCGCGAAACTCACCGAGTCAAAGCGTTTCGCTGTTTGCGGAAGGAAGTGTGATGTAGAACAAGTAGCAGAAGCATACATGCTCAAGAGGGATCACCCGAAATTCAAAGGCAACTGAATTTCGGCAACCGGGCATCGAAGTCGGAATGCCGCGAAACTCACCGAGTCAAAGCGTTTCGCTGTTTGCGGAAGGAAGTGTGATGTAGAACAAGTAGCAGAAGCATACATGCTCAAGAGGGATCACCCGAAATTCAAAGGCAACTGAATTTCGGCAACCGGGGCATCGAAGTCGGAATGCCGCGAAACTCACCGAGTCAAAGCGTTTCGCTGTTTGCGGAAGGAAGTGTGATGTAGAACAAGTAGCAGAAGCATACATGCTCAAGAGGGATCACCCGAAATTCAAAGGCAACTGAATTTCGGCAACCGGGGCATCGAAGTCGGAATGCCGCGAAACTCACCGAGTCAAAGCGTTTCGCTGTTTGCGGAAGGAAGTGTGATGTAGAACAAGTAGCAGAAGCATACATGCTCAAGAGGGATCACCCGAAATTCAAAGGCAACTGAATTTCGGCAACCGGGGCATCGAAGTCGGAATGCCGCGAAACTCACCGAGTCAAAGCGTTTCGCTGTTTGCGGAAGGAAGTGTGATGTAGAACAAGTAGCAGAAGCATACATGCTCAAGAGGGATCACCCGAAATTCAAAGGCAACTGAATTTCGGCAACCGGGCATCGAAGTCGGAATGCCGCGAAACTCACCGAGTCAAAGCGTTTCGCTGTTTGCGGAAGGAAGTGTGATGTAGAACAAGTAGCAGAAGCATACATGCTCAAGAGGGATCACCCGAAATTCAAAGGCAACTGAATTTCGGCAACCGGGGCATCGAAGTCGGAATGCCGCGAAACTCACCGAGTCAAAGCGTTTCGCTGTTTGCGGAAGGAAGTGTGATGTAGAACAAGTAGCAGAAGCATACATGCTCAAGAGGGATCACCCGAAATTCAAAGGCAACTGAATTTCGGCAACCGGGGCATCGAAGTCGGAATGCCGCGAAACTCACCGAGTCAAAGCGTTTCGCTGTTTGCGGAAGGAAGTGTGATGTAGAACAAGTAGCAGAAGCATACATGCTCAAGAGGGATCACCCGAAATTCAAAGGCAACTGAATTTCGGCAACCGGGGCATCGAAGTCGGAATGCCGCGAAACTCACCGAGTCAAAGCGTTTCGCTGTTTGCGGAAGGAAGTGTGATGTAGAACAAGTAGCAGAAGCATACATGCTCAAGAGGGATCACCCGAAATTCAAAGGCAACTGAATTTCGGCAACCGGGGCATCGAAGTCGGAATGCCGCGAAACTCACCGAGTCAAAGCGTTTCGCTGTTTGCGGAAGGAAGTGTGATGTAGAACAAGTAGCAGAAGCATACATGCTCAAGAGGGATCACCCGAAATTCAAAGGCAACTGAATTTCGGCAACCGGGGCATCGAAGTCGGAATGCCGCGAAACTCACCGAGTCAAAGCGTTTCGCTGTTTGCGGAAGGAAGTGTGATGTAGAACAAGTAGCAGAAGCATACATGCTCAAGAGGGATCACCCGAAATTCAAAGGCAACTGAATTTCGGCAACCGGGGCATCGAAGTCGGAATGCCGCGAAACTCACCGAGTCAAAGCGTTTCGCTGTTTGCGGAAGGAAGTGTGATGTAGAACAAGTAGCAGAAGCATACATGCTCAAGAGGGATCACCCGAAATTCAAAGGCAACTGAATTTCGGCAACCGGGGCATCGAAGTCGGAATGCCGCGAAACTCACCGAGTCAAAGCGTTTCGCTGTTTGCGGAAGGAAGTGTGATGTAGAACAAGTAGCAGAAGCATACATGCTCAAGAGGGATCACCCGAAATTCAAAGGCAACTGAATTTCGGCAACCGGGGCATCGAAGTCGGAATGCCGCGAAACTCACCGAGTCAAAGCGTTTCGCTGTTTGCGGAAGGAAGTGTGATGTAGAACAAGTAGCAGAAGCATACATGCTCAAGAGGGATCACCCGAAATTCAAAGGCAACTGAATTTCGGCAACCGGGGCATCGAAGTCGGAATGCCGCGAAACTCACCGAGTCAAAGCGTTTCGCTGTTTGCGGAAGGAAGTGTGATGTAGAACAAGTAGCAGAAGCATACATGCTCAAGAGGGATCACCCGAAATTCAAAGGCAACTGAATTTCGGCAACCGGGGCATCGAAGTCGGAATGCCGCGAAACTCACCGAGTCAAAGCGTTTCGCTGTTTGCGGAAGGAAGTGTGATGTAGAACAAGTAGCAGAAGCATACATGCTCAAGAGGGATCACCCGAAATTCAAAGGCAACTGAATTTCGGCAACCGGGGCATCGAAGTCGGAATGCCGCGAAACTCACCGAGTCAAAGCGTTTCGCTGTTTGCGGAAGGAAGTGTGATGTAGAACAAGTAGCAGAAGCATACATGCTCAAGAGGGATCACCCGAAATTCAAAGGCAACTGAATTTCGGCAACCGGGGCATCGAAGTCGGAATGCCGCGAAACTCACCGAGTCAAAGCGTTTCGCTGTTTGCGGAAGGAAGTGTGATGTAGAACAAGTAGCAGAAGCATACATGCTCAAGAGGGATCACCCGAAATTCAAAGGCAACTGAATTTCGGCAACCGGGGCATCGAAGTCGGAATGCCGCGAAACTCACCGAGTCAAAGCGTTTCGCTGTTTGCGGAAGGAAGTGTGATGTAGAACAAGTAGCAGAAGCATACATGCTCAAGAGGGATCACCCGAAATTCAAAGGCAACTGAATTTCGGCAACCGGGGCATCGAAGTCGGAATGCCGCGAAACTCACCGAGTCAAAGCGTTTCGCTGTTTGCGGAAGGAAGTGTGATGTAGAACAAGTAGCAGAAGCATACATGCTCAAGAGGGATCACCCGAAATTCAAAGGCAACTGAATTTCGGCAACCGGGGCATCGAAGTCGGAATGCCGCGAAACTCACCGAGTCAAAGCGTTTCGCTGTTTGCGGAAGGAAGTGTGATGTAGAACAAGTAGCAGAAGCATACATGCTCAAGAGGGATCACCCGAAATTCAAAGGCAACTGAATTTCGGCAACCGGGGCATCGAAGTCGGAATGCCGCGAAACTCACCGAGTCAAAGCGTTTCGCTGTTTGCGGAAGGAAGTGTGATGTAGAACAAGTAGCAGAAGCATACATGCTCAAGAGGGATCACCCGAAATTCAAAGGCAACTGAATTTCGGCAACCGGGGCATCGAAGTCGGAATGCCGCGAAACTCACCGAGTCAAAGCGTTTCGCTGTTTGCGGAAGGAAGTGTGATGTAGAACAAGTAGCAGAAGCATACATGCTCAAGAGGGATCACCCGAAATTCAAAGGCAACTGAATTTCGGCAACCGGGCATCGAAGTCGGAATGCCGCGAAACTCACCGAGTCAAAGCGTTTCGCTGTTTGCGGAAGGAAGTGTGATGTAGAACAAGTAGCAGAAGCATACATGCTCAAGAGGGATCACCCGAAATTCAAAGGCAACTGAATTTCGGCAACCGGGGCATCGAAGTCGGAATGCCGCGAAACTCACCGAGTCAAAGCGTTTCGCTGTTTGCGGAAGGAAGTGTGATGTAGAACAAGTAGCAGAAGCATACATGCTCAAGAGGGATCACCCGAAATTCAAAGGCAACTGAATTTCGGCAACCGGGGCATCGAAGTCGGAATGCCGCGAAACTCACCGAGTCAAAGCGTTTCGCTGTTTGCGGAAGGAAGTGTGATGTAGAACAAGTAGCAGAAGCATACATGCTCAAGAGGGATCACCCGAAATTCAAAGGCAACTGAATTTCGGCAACCGGGGCATCGAAGTCGGAATGCCGCGAAACTCACCGAGTCAAAGCGTTTCGCTGTTTGCGGAAGGAAGTGTGATGTAGAACAAGTAGCAGAAGCATACATGCTCAAGAGGGATCACCCGAAATTCAAAGGCAACTGAATTTCGGCAACCGGGGCATCGAAGTCGGAATGCCGCGAAACTCACCGAGTCAAAGCGTTTCGCTGTTTGCGGAAGGAAGTGTGATGTAGAACAAGTAGCAGAAGCATACATGCTCAAGAGGGATCACCCGAAATTCAAAGGCAACTGAATTTCGGCAACCGGGGCATCGAAGTCGGAATGCCGCGAAACTCACCGAGTCAAAGCGTTTCGCTGTTTGCGGAAGGAAGTGTGATGTAGAACAAGTAGCAGAAGCATACATGCTCAAGAGGGATCACCCGAAATTCAAAGGCAACTGAATTTCGGCAACCGGGGCATCGAAGTCGGAATGCCGCGAAACTCACCGAGTCAAAGCGTTTCGCTGTTTGCGGAAGGAAGTGTGATGTAGAACAAGTAGCAGAAGCATACATGCTCAAGAGGGATCACCCGAAATTCAAAGGCAACTGAATTTCGGCAACCGGGGCATCGAAGTCGGAATGCCGCGAAACTCACCGAGTCAAAGCGTTTCGCTGTTTGCGGAAGGAAGTGTGATGTAGAACAAGTAGCAGAAGCATACATGCTCAAGAGGGATCACCCGAAATTCAAAGGCAACTGAATTTCGGCAACCGGGGCATCGAAGTCGGAATGCCGCGAAACTCACCGAGTCAAAGCGTTTCGCTGTTTGCGGAAGGAAGTGTGATGTAGAACAAGTAGCAGAAGCATACATGCTCAAGAGGGATCACCCGAAATTCAAAGGCAACTGAATTTCGGCAACCGGGGCATCGAAGTCGGAATGCCGCGAAACTCACCGAGTCAAAGCGTTTCGCTGTTTGCGGAAGGAAGTGTGATGTAGAACAAGTAGCAGAAGCATACATGCTCAAGAGGGATCACCCGAAATTCAAAGGCAACTGAATTTCGGCAACCGGGGCATCGAAGTCGGAATGCCGCGAAACTCACCGAGTCAAAGCGTTTCGCTGTTTGCGGAAGGAAGTGTGATGTAGAACAAGTAGCAGAAGCATACATGCTCAAGAGGGATCACCCGAAATTCAAAGGCAACTGAATTTCGGCAACCGGGGCATCGAAGTCGGAATGCCGCGAAACTCACCGAGTCAAAGCGTTTCGCTGTTTGCGGAAGGAAGTGTGATGTAGAACAAGTAGCAGAAGCATACATGCTCAAGAGGGATCACCCGAAATTCAAAGGCAACTGAATTTCGGCAACCGGGGCATCGAAGTCGGAATGCCGCGAAACTCACCGAGTCAAAGCGTTTCGCTGTTTGCGGAAGGAAGTGTGATGTAGAACAAGTAGCAGAAGCATACATGCTCAAGAGGGATCACCCGAAATTCAAAGGCAACTGAATTTCGGCAACCGGGGCATCGAAGTCGGAATGCCGCGAAACTCACCGAGTCAAAGCGTTTCGCTGTTTGCGGAAGGAAGTGTGATGTAGAACAAGTAGCAGAAGCATACATGCTCAAGAGGGATCACCCGAAATTCAAAGGCAACTGAATTTCGGCAACCGGGGCATCGAAGTCGGAATGCCGCGAAACTCACCGAGTCAAAGCGTTTCGCTGTTTGCGGAAGGAAGTGTGATGTAGAACAAGTAGCAGAAGCATACATGCTCAAGAGGGATCACCCGAAATTCAAAGGCAACTGAATTTCGGCAACCGGGGCATCGAAGTCGGAATGCCGCGAAACTCACCGAGTCAAAGCGTTTCGCTGTTTGCGGAAGGAAGTGTGATGTAGAACAAGTAGCAGAAGCATACATGCTCAAGAGGGATCACCCGAAATTCAAAGGCAACTGAATTTCGGCAACCGGGGCATCGAAGTCGGAATGCCGCGAAACTCACCGAGTCAAAGCGTTTCGCTGTTTGCGGAAGGAAGTGTGATGTAGAACAAGTAGCAGAAGCATACATGCTCAAGAGGGATCACCCGAAATTCAAAGGCAACTGAATTTCGGCAACCGGGGCATCGAAGTCGGAATGCCGCGAAACTCACCGAGTCAAAGCGTTTCGCTGTTTGCGGAAGGAAGTGTGATGTAGAACAAGTAGCAGAAGCATACATGCTCAAGAGGGATCACCCGAAATTCAAAGGCAACTGAATTTCGGCAACCGGGGCATCGAAGTCGGAATGCCGCGAAACTCACCGAGTCAAAGCGTTTCGCTGTTTGCGGAAGGAAGTGTGATGTAGAACAAGTAGCAGAAGCATACATGCTCAAGAGGGATCACCCGAAATTCAAAGGCAACTGAATTTCGGCAACCGGGGCATCGAAGTCGGAATGCCGCGAAACTCACCGAGTCAAAGCGTTTCGCTGTTTGCGGAAGGAAGTGTGATGTAGAACAAGTAGCAGAAGCATACATGCTCAAGAGGGATCACCCGAAATTCAAAGGCAACTGAATTTCGGCAACCGGGGCATCGAAGTCGGAATGCCGCGAAACTCACCGAGTCAAAGCGTTTCGCTGTTTGCGGAAGGAAGTGTGATGTAGAACAAGTAGCAGAAGCATACATGCTCAAGAGGGATCACCCGAAATTCAAAGGCAACTGAATTTCGGCAACCGGGGCATCGAAGTCGGAATGCCGCGAAACTCACCGAGTCAAAGCGTTTCGCTGTTTGCGGAAGGAAGTGTGATGTAGAACAAGTAGCAGAAGCATACATGCTCAAGAGGGATCACCCGAAATTCAAAGGCAACTGAATTTCGGCAACCGGGGCATCGAAGTCGGAATGCCGCGAAACTCACCGAGTCAAAGCGTTTCGCTGTTTGCGGAAGGAAGTGTGATGTAGAACAAGTAGCAGAAGCATACATGCTCAAGAGGGATCACCCGAAATTCAAAGGCAACTGAATTTCGGCAACCGGGGCATCGAAGTCGGAATGCCGCGAAACTCACCGAGTCAAAGCGTTTCGCTGTTTGCGGAAGGAAGTGTGATGTAGAACAAGTAGCAGAAGCATACATGCTCAAGAGGGATCACCCGAAATTCAAAGGCAACTGAATTTCGGCAACCGGGGCATCGAAGTCGGAATGCCGCGAAACTCACCGAGTCAAAGCGTTTCGCTGTTTGCGGAAGGAAGTGTGATGTAGAACAAGTAGCAGAAGCATACATGCTCAAGAGGGATCACCCGAAATTCAAAGGCAACTGAATTTCGGCAACCGGGGCATCGAAGTCGGAATGCCGCGAAACTCACCGAGTCAAAGCGTTTCGCTGTTTGCGGAAGGAAGTGTGATGTAGAACAAGTAGCAGAAGCATACATGCTCAAGAGGGATCACCCGAAATTCAAAGGCAACTGAATTTCGGCAACCGGGGCATCGAAGTCGGAATGCCGCGAAACTCACCGAGTCAAAGCGTTTCGCTGTTTGCGGAAGGAAGTGTGATGTAGAACAAGTAGCAGAAGCATACATGCTCAAGAGGGATCACCCGAAATTCAAAGGCAACTGAATTTCGGCAACCGGGGCATCGAAGTCGGAATGCCGCGAAACTCACCGAGTCAAAGCGTTTCGCTGTTTGCGGAAGGAAGTGTGATGTAGAACAAGTAGCAGAAGCATACATGCTCAAGAGGGATCACCCGAAATTCAAAGGCAACTGAATTTCGGCAACCGGGGCATCGAAGTCGGAATGCCGCGAAACTCACCGAGTCAAAGCGTTTCGCTGTTTGCGGAAGGAAGTGTGATGTAGAACAAGTAGCAGAAGCATACATGCTCAAGAGGGATCACCCGAAATTCAAAGGCAACTGAATTTCGGCAACCGGGGCATCGAAGTCGGAATGCCGCGAAACTCACCGAGTCAAAGCGTTTCGCTGTTTGCGGAAGGAAGTGTGATGTAGAACAAGTAGCAGAAGCATACATGCTCAAGAGGGATCACCCGAAATTCAAAGGCAACTGAATTTCGGCAACCGGGGCATCGAAGTCGGAATGCCGCGAAACTCACCGAGTCAAAGCGTTTCGCTGTTTGCGGAAGGAAGTGTGATGTAGAACAAGTAGCAGAAGCATACATGCTCAAGAGGGATCACCCGAAATTCAAAGGCAACTGAATTTCGGCAACCGGGGCATCGAAGTCGGAATGCCGCGAAACTCACCGAGTCAAAGCGTTTCGCTGTTTGCGGAAGGAAGTGTGATGTAGAACAAGTAGCAGAAGCATACATGCTCAAGAGGGATCACCCGAAATTCAAAGGCAACTGAATTTCGGCAACCGGGGCATCGAAGTCGGAATGCCGCGAAACTCACCGAGTCAAAGCGTTTCGCTGTTTGCGGAAGGAAGTGTGATGTAGAACAAGTAGCAGAAGCATACATGCTCAAGAGGGATCACCCGAAATTCAAAGGCAACTGAATTTCGGCAACCGGGGCATCGAAGTCGGAATGCCGCGAAACTCACCGAGTCAAAGCGTTTCGCTGTTTGCGGAAGGAAGTGTGATGTAGAACAAGTAGCAGAAGCATACATGCTCAAGAGGGATCACCCGAAATTCAAAGGCAACTGAATTTCGGCAACCGGGGCATCGAAGTCGGAATGCCGCGAAACTCACCGAGTCAAAGCGTTTCGCCGTTTGCGGAAGGAAGTGTGATGTAGAACAAGTAGCAGAAGCATACATGCTCAAGAGGGATCACCCGAAATTCAAAGGCAACTGAATTTCGGCAACCGGGGCATCGAAGTCGGAATGCCGCGAAACTCACCGAGTCAAAGCGTTTCGCCGTTTGCGGAAGGAAGTGTGATGTAGAACAAGTAGCAGAAGCATACATGCTCAAGAGGGATCACCCGAAATTCAAAGGCAACTGAATTTCGGCAACCGGGGCATCGAAGTCGGAATGCCGCGAAACTCACCGAGTCAAAGCGTTTCGCTGTTTGCGGAAGGAAGTGTGATGTAGAACAAGTAGCAGAAGCATACATGCTCAAGAGGGATCACCCGAAATTCAAAGGCAACTGAATTTCGGCAACCGGGGCATCGAAGTCGGAATGCCGCGAAACTCACCGAGTCAAAGCGTTTCGCTGTTTGCGGAAGGAAGTGTGATGTAGAACAAGTAGCAGAAGCATACATGCTCAAGAGGGATCACCCGAAATTCAAAGGCAACTGAATTTCGGCAACCGGGGCATCGAAGTCGGAATGCCGCGAAACTCACCGAGTCAAAGCGTTTCGCTGTTTGCGGAAGGAAGTGTGATGTAGAACAAGTAGCAGAAGCATACATGCTCAAGAGGGATCACCCGAAATTCAAAGGCAACTGAATTTCGGCAACCGGGGCATCGAAGTCGGAATGCCGCGAAACTCACCGAGTCAAAGCGTTTCGCTGTTTGCGGAAGGAAGTGTGATGTAGAACAAGTAGCAGAAGCATACATGCTCAAGAGGGATCACCCGAAATTCAAAGGCAACTGAATTTCGGCAACCGGGGCATCGAAGTCGGAATGCCGCGAAACTCACCGAGTCAAAGCGTTTCGCTGTTTGCGGAAGGAAGTGTGATGTAGAACAAGTAGCAGAAGCATACATGCTCAAGAGGGATCACCCGAAATTCAAAGGCAACTGAATTTCGGCAACCGGGGCATCGAAGTCGGAATGCCGCGAAACTCACCGAGTCAAAGCGTTTCGCTGTTTGCGGAAGGAAGTGTGATGTAGAACAAGTAGCAGAAGCATACATGCTCAAGAGGGATCACCCGAAATTCAAAGGCAACTGAATTTCGGCAACCGGGGCATCGAAGTCGGAATGCCGCGAAACTCACCGAGTCAAAGCGTTTCGCTGTTTGCGGAAGGAAGTGTGATGTAGAACAAGTAGCAGAAGCATACATGCTCAAGAGGGATCACCCGAAATTCAAAGGCAACTGAATTTCGGCAACCGGGGCATCGAAGTCGGAATGCCGCGAAACTCACCGAGTCAAAGCGTTTCGCTGTTTGCGGAAGGAAGTGTGATGTAGAACAAGTAGCAGAAGCATACATGCTCAAGAGGGATCACCCGAAATTCAAAGGCAACTGAATTTCGGCAACCGGGGCATCGAAGTCGGAATGCCGCGAAACTCACCGAGTCAAAGCGTTTCGCTGTTTGCGGAAGGAAGTGTGATGTAGAACAAGTAGCAGAAGCATACATGCTCAAGAGGGATCACCCGAAATTCAAAGGCAACTGAATTTCGGCAACCGGGGCATCGAAGTCGG
Source organism: Populus alba x Populus x berolinensis (assembly GCA_029228515.1). Classification (NCBI taxonomy): domain Eukaryota; kingdom Viridiplantae; phylum Streptophyta; class Magnoliopsida; order Malpighiales; family Salicaceae; genus Populus; species Populus alba x Populus x berolinensis. Next base: position 716,547 of record CM055360.1, read on the forward strand.
AATGCCGCGAAACTCACCGAGTCAAAGCGTTTCGCTGTTTGCGGAAGGAAGTGTGATGTAGAACAAGTAGCAGAAGCATACATGCTCAAGAGGGATCACCCGAAATTCAAAGGCAACTGAATTTCGGCAACCGGGGCATCGAAGTCGGAATGCCGCGAAACTCACCGAGTCAAAGCGTTTCGCCGTTTGCGGAAGGAAGTGTGATGTAGAACAAGTAGCAGAAGCATACATGCTCAAGAGGGATCACCCGAAATTCAAAGGCAACTGAATTTCGGCAACCGGGGCATCGAAGTCGGAATGCCGCGAAACTCACCGAGTCAAAGCGTTTCGCCGTTTGCGGAAGGAAGTGTGATGTAGAACAAGTAGCAGAAGCATACATGCTCAAGAGGGATCACCCGAAATTCAAAGGCAACTGAATTTCGGCAACCGGGGCATCGAAGTCGGAATGCCGCGAAACTCACCGAGTCAAAGCGTTTCGCCGTTTGCGGAAGGAAGTGTGATGTAGAACAAGTAGCAGAAGCATACATGCTCAAGAGGGATCACCCGAAATTCAAAGGCAACTGAATTTCGGCAACCGGGGCATCGAAGTCGGAATGCCGCGAAACTCACCGAGTCAAAGCGTTTCGCTGTTTGCGGAAGGAAGTGTGATGTAGAACAAGTAGCAGAAGCATACATGCTCAAGAGGGATCACCCGAAATTCAAAGGCAACTGAATTTCGGCAACCGGGGCATCGAAGTCGGAATGCCGCGAAACTCACCGAGTCAAAGCGTTTCGCCGTTTGCGGAAGGAAGTGTGATGTAGAACAAGTAGCAGAAGCATACATGCTCAAGAGGGATCACCCGAAATTCAAAGGCAACTGAATTTCGGCAACCGGGGCATCGAAGTCGGAATGCCGCGAAACTCACCGAGTCAAAGCGTTTCGCTGTTTGCGGAAGGAAGTGTGATGTAGAACAAGTAGCAGAAGCATACATGCTCAAGAGGGATCACCCGAAATTCAAAGGCAACTGAATTTCGGCAACCGGGGCATCGAAGTCGGAATGCCGCGAAACTCACCGAGTCAAAGCGTTTCGCTGTTTGCGGAAGGAAGTGTGATGTAGAACAAGTAGCAGAAGCATACATGCTCAAGAGGGATCACCCGAAATTCAAAGGCAACTGAATTTCGGCAACCGGGGCATCGAAGTCGGAATGCCGCGAAACTCACCGAGTCAAAGCGTTTCGCTGTTTGCGGAAGGAAGTGTGATGTAGAACAAGTAGCAGAAGCATACATGCTCAAGAGGGATCACCCGAAATTCAAAGGCAACTGAATTTCGGCAACCGGGGCATCGAAGTCGGAATGCCGCGAAACTCACCGAGTCAAAGCGTTTCGCTGTTTGCGGAAGGAAGTGTGATGTAGAACAAGTAGCAGAAGCATACATGCTCAAGAGGGATCACCCGAAATTCAAAGGCAACTGAATTTCGGCAACCGGGGCATCGAAGTCGGAATGCCGCGAAACTCACCGAGTCAAAGCGTTTCGCTGTTTGCGGAAGGAAGTGTGATGTAGAACAAGTAGCAGAAGCATACATGCTCAAGAGGGATCACCCGAAATTCAAAGGCAACTGAATTTCGGCAACCGGGGCATCGAAGTCGGAATGCCGCGAAACTCACCGAGTCAAAGCGTTTCGCTGTTTGCGGAAGGAAGTGTGATGTAGAACAAGTAGCAGAAGCATACATGCTCAAGAGGGATCACCCGAAATTCAAAGGCAACTGAATTTCGGCAACCGGGGCATCGAAGTCGGAATGCCGCGAAACTCACCGAGTCAAAGCGTTTCGCTGTTTGCGGAAGGAAGTGTGATGTAGAACAAGTAGCAGAAGCATACATGCTCAAGAGGGATCACCCGAAATTCAAAGGCAACTGAATTTCGGCAACCGGGGCATCGAAGTCGGAATGCCGCGAAACTCACCGAGTCAAAGCGTTTCGCCGTTTGCGGAAGGAAGTGTGATGTAGAACAAGTAGCAGAAGCATACATGCTCAAGAGGGATCACCCGAAATTCAAAGGCAACTGAATTTCGGCAACCGGGGCATCGAAGTCGGAATGCCGCGAAACTCACCGAGTCAAAGCGTTTCGCCGTTTGCGGAAGGAAGTGTGATGTAGAACAAGTAGCAGAAGCATACATGCTCAAGAGGGATCACCCGAAATTCAAAGGCAACTGAATTTCGGCAACCGGGGCATCGAAGTCGGAATGCCGCGAAACTCACCGAGTCAAAGCGTTTCGCTGTTTGCGGAAGGAAGTGTGATGTAGAACAAGTAGCAGAAGCATACATGCTCAAGAGGGATCACCCGAAATTCAAAGGCAACTGAATTTCGGCAACCGGGGCATCGAAGTCGGAATGCCGCGAAACTCACCGAGTCAAAGCGTTTCGCTGTTTGCGGAAGGAAGTGTGATGTAGAACAAGTAGCAGAAGCATACATGCTCAAGAGGGATCACCCGAAATTCAAAGGCAACTGAATTTCGGCAACCGGGGCATCGAAGTCGGAATGCCGCGAAACTCACCGAGTCAAAGCGTTTCGCTGTTTGCGGAAGGAAGTGTGATGTAGAACAAGTAGCAGAAGCATACATGCTCAAGAGGGATCACCCGAAATTCAAAGGCAACTGAATTTCGGCAACCGGGGCATCGAAGTCGGAATGCCGCGAAACTCACCGAGTCAAAGCGTTTCGCTGTTTGCGGAAGGAAGTGTGATGTAGAACAAGTAGCAGAAGCATACATGCTCAAGAGGGATCACCCGAAATTCAAAGGCAACTGAATTTCGGCAACCGGGGCATCGAAGTCGGAATGCCGCGAAACTCACCGAGTCAAAGCGTTTCGCTGTTTGCGGAAGGAAGTGTGATGTAGAACAAGTAGCAGAAGCATACATGCTCAAGAGGGATCACCCGAAATTCAAAGGCAACTGAATTTCGGCAACCGGGGCATCGAAGTCGGAATGCCGCGAAACTCACCGAGTCAAAGCGTTTCGCTGTTTGCGGAAGGAAGTGTGATGTAGAACAAGTAGCAGAAGCATACATGCTCAAGAGGGATCACCCGAAATTCAAAGGCAACTGAATTTCGGCAACCGGGGCATCGAAGTCGGAATGCCGCGAAACTCACCGAGTCAAAGCGTTTCGCCGTTTGCGGAAGGAAGTGTGATGTAGAACAAGTAGCAGAAGCATACATGCTCAAGAGGGATCACCCGAAATTCAAAGGCAACTGAATTTCGGCAACCGGGGCATCGAAGTCGGAATGCCGCGAAACTCACCGAGTCAAAGCGTTTCGCCGTTTGCGGAAGGAAGTGTGATGTAGAACAAGTAGCAGAAGCATACATGCTCAAGAGGGATCACCCGAAATTCAAAGGCAACTGAATTTCGGCAACCGGGGCATCGAAGTCGGAATGCCGCGAAACTCACCGAGTCAAAGCGTTTCGCTGTTTGCGGAAGGAAGTGTGATGTAGAACAAGTAGCAGAAGCATACATGCTCAAGAGGGATCACCCGAAATTCAAAGGCAACTGAATTTCGGCAACCGGGGCATCGAAGTCGGAATGCCGCGAAACTCACCGAGTCAAAGCGTTTCGCCGTTTGCGGAAGGAAGTGTGATGTAGAACAAGTAGCAGAAGCATACATGCTCAAGAGGGATCACCCGAAATTCAAAGGCAACTGAATTTCGGCAACCGGGGCATCGAAGTCGGAATGCCGCGAAACTCACCGAGTCAAAGCGTTTCGCCGTTTGCGGAAGAAGTGTGATGTAGAACAAGTAGCAGAAGCATACATGCTCAAGAGGGATCACCCGAAATTCAAAGGCAACTGAATTTCGGCAACCGGGGCATCGAAGTCGGAATGCCGCGAAACTCACCGAGTCAAAGCGTTTCGCTGTTTGCGGAAGGAAGTGTGATGTAGAACAAGTAGCAGAAGCATACATGCTCAAGAGGGATCACCCGAAATTCAAAGGCAACTGAATTTCGGCAACCGGGGCATCGAAGTCGGAATGCCGCGAAACTCACCGAGTCAAAGCGTTTCGCCGTTTGCGGAAGGAAGTGTGATGTAGAACAAGTAGCAGAAGCATACATGCTCAAGAGGGATCACCCGAAATTCAAAGGCAACTGAATTTCGGCAACCGGGGCATCGAAGTCGGAATGCCGCGAAACTCACCGAGTCAAAGCGTTTCGCCGTTTGCGGAAGGAAGTGTGATGTAGAACAAGTAGCAGAAGCATACATGCTCAAGAGGGATCACCCGAAATTCAAAGGCAACTGAATTTCGGCAACCGGGGCATCGAAGTCGGAATGCCGCGAAACTCACCGAGTCAAAGCGTTTCGCCGTTTGCGGAAGGAAGTGTGATGTAGAACAAGTAGCAGAAGCATACATGCTCAAGAGGGATCACCCGAAATTCAAAGGCAACTGAATTTCGGCAACCGGGCATCGAAGTCGGAATGCCGCGAAACTCACCGAGTCAAAGCGTTTCGCCGTTTGCGGAAGGAAGTGTGATGTAGAACAAGTAGCAGAAGCATACATGCTCAAGAGGGATCACCCGAAATTCAAAGGCAACTGAATTTCGGCAACCGGGGCATCGAAGTCGGAATGCCGCGAAACTCACCGAGTCAAAGCGTTTCGCCGTTTGCGGAAGGAAGTGTGATGTAGAACAAGTAGCAGAAGCATACATGCTCAAGAGGGATCACCCGAAATTCAAAGGCAACTGAATTTCGGCAACCGGGGCATCGAAGTCGGAATGCCGCGAAACTCACCGAGTCAAAGCGTTTCGCTGTTTGCGGAAGGAAGTGTGATGTAGAACAAGTAGCAGAAGCATACATGCTCAAGAGGGATCACCCGAAATTCAAAGGCAACTGAATTTCGGCAACCGGGGCATCGAAGTCGGAATGCCGCGAAACTCACCGAGTCAAAGCGTTTCGCCGTTTGCGGAAGGAAGTGTGATGTAGAACAAGTAGCAGAAGCATACATGCTCAAGAGGGATCACCCGAAATTCAAAGGCAACTGAATTTCGGCAACCGGGGCATCGAAGTCGGAATGCCGCGAAACTCACCGAGTCAAAGCGTTTCGCCGTTTGCGGAAGGAAGTGTGATGTAGAACAAGTAGCAGAAGCATACATGCTCAAGAGGGATCACCCGAAATTCAAAGGCAACTGAATTTCGGCAACCGGGGCATCGAAGTCGGAATGCCGCGAAACTCACCGAGTCAAAGCGTTTCGCCGTTTGCGGAAGGAAGTGTGATGTAGAACAAGTAGCAGAAGCATACATGCTCAAGAGGGATCACCCGAAATTCAAAGGCAACTGAATTTCGGCAACCGGGGCATCGAAGTCGGAATGCCGCGAAACTCACCGAGTCAAAGCGTTTCGCCGTTTGCGGAAGGAAGTGTGATGTAGAACAAGTAGCAGAAGCATACATGCTCAAGAGGGATCACCCGAAATTCAAAGGCAACTGAATTTCGGCAACCGGGGCATCGAAGTCGGAATGCCGCGAAACTCACCGAGTCAAAGCGTTTCGCCGTTTGCGGAAGGAAGTGTGATGTAGAACAAGTAGCAGAAGCATACATGCTCAAGAGGGATCACCCGAAATTCAAAGGCAACTGAATTTCGGCAACCGGGGCATCGAAGTCGGAATGCCGCGAAACTCACCGAGTCAAAGCGTTTCGCTGTTTGCGGAAGGAAGTGTGATGTAGAACAAGTAGCAGAAGCATACATGCTCAAGAGGGATCACCCGAAATTCAAAGGCAACTGAATTTCGGCAACCGGGGCATCGAAGTCGGAATGCCGCGAAACTCACCGAGTCAAAGCGTTTCGCCGTTTGCGGAAGGAAGTGTGATGTAGAACAAGTAGCAGAAGCATACATGCTCAAGAGGGATCACCCGAAATTCAAAGGCAACTGAATTTCGGCAACCGGGGCATCGAAGTCGGAATGCCGCGAAACTCACCGAGTCAAAGCGTTTCGCCGTTTGCGGAAGGAAGTGTGATGTAGAACAAGTAGCAGAAGCATACATGCTCAAGAGGGATCACCCGAAATTCAAAGGCAACTGAATTTCGGCAACCGGGGCATCGAAGTCGGAATGCCGCGAAACTCACCGAGTCAAAGCGTTTCGCCGTTTGCGGAAGGAAGTGTGATGTAGAACAAGTAGCAGAAGCATACATGCTCAAGAGGGATCACCCGAAATTCAAAGGCAACTGAATTTCGGCAACCGGGGCATCGAAGTCGGAATGCCGCGAAACTCACCGAGTCAAAGCGTTTCGCCGTTTGCGGAAGGAAGTGTGATGTAGAACAAGTAGCAGAAGCATACATGCTCAAGAGGGATCACCCGAAATTCAAAGGCAACTGAATTTCGGCAACCGGGGCATCGAAGTCGGAATGCCGCGAAACTCACCGAGTCAAAGCGTTTCGCCGTTTGCGGAAGGAAGTGTGATGTAGAACAAGTAGCAGAAGCATACATGCTCAAGAGGGATCACCCGAAATTCAAAGGCAACTGAATTTCGGCAACCGGGGCATCGAAGTCGGAATGCCGCGAAACTCACCGAGTCAAAGCGTTTCGCCGTTTGCGGAAGGAAGTGTGATGTAGAACAAGTAGCAGAAGCATACATGCTCAAGAGGGATCACCCGAAATTCAAAGGCAACTGAATTTCGGCAACCGGGGCATCGAAGTCGGAATGCCGCGAAACTCACCGAGTCAAAGCGTTTCGCCGTTTGCGGAAGGAAGTGTGATGTAGAACAAGTAGCAGAAGCATACATGCTCAAGAGGGATCACCCGAAATTCAAAGGCAACTGAATTTCGGCAACCGGGGCATCGAAGTCGGAATGCCGCGAAACTCACCGAGTCAAAGCGTTTCGCCGTTTGCGGAAGGAAGTGTGATGTAGAACAAGTAGCAGAAGCATACATGCTCAAGAGGGATCACCCGAAATTCAAAGGCAACTGAATTTCGGCAACCGGGGCATCGAAGTCGGAATGCCGCGAAACTCACCGAGTCAAAGCGTTTCGCCGTTTGCGGAAGGAAGTGTGATGTAGAACAAGTAGCAGAAGCATACATGCTCAAGAGGGATCACCCGAAATTCAAAGGCAACTGAATTTCGGCAACCGGGGCATCGAAGTCGGAATGCCGCGAAACTCACCGAGTCAAAGCGTTTCGCTGTTTGCGGAAGGAAGTGTGATGTAGAACAAGTAGCAGAAGCATACATGCTCAAGAGGGATCACCCGAAATTCAAAGGCAACTGAATTTCGGCAACCGGGGCATCGAAGTCGGAATGCCGCGAAACTCACCGAGTCAAAGCGTTTCGCTGTTTGCGGAAGGAAGTGTGATGTAGAACAAGTAGCAGAAGCATACATGCTCAAGAGGGATCACCCGAAATTCAAAGGCAACTGAATTTCGGCAACCGGGGCATCGAAGTCGGAATGCCGCGAAACTCACCGAGTCAAAGCGTTTCGCCGTTTGCGGAAGGAAGTGTGATGTAGAACAAGTAGCAGAAGCATACATGCTCAAGAGGGATCACCCGAAATTCAAAGGCAACTGAATTTCGGCAACCGGGGCATCGAAGTCGGAATGCCGCGAAACTCACCGAGTCAAAGCGTTTCGCCGTTTGCGGAAGGAAGTGTGATGTAGAACAAGTAGCAGAAGCATACATGCTCAAGAGGGATCACCCGAAATTCAAAGGCAACTGAATTTCGGCAACCGGGGCATCGAAGTCGGAATGCCGCGAAACTCACCGAGTCAAAGCGTTTCGCCGTTTGCGGAAGGAAGTGTGATGTAGAACAAGTAGCAGAAGCATACATGCTCAAGAGGGATCACCCGAAATTCAAAGGCAACTGAATTTCGGCAACCGGGGCATCGAAGTCGGAATGCCGCGAAACTCACCGAGTCAAAGCGTTTCGCTGTTTGCGGAAGGAAGTGTGATGTAGAACAAGTAGCAGAAGCATACATGCTCAAGAGGGATCACCCGAAATTCAAAGGCAACTGAATTTCGGCAACCGGGGCATCGAAGTCGGAATGCCGCGAAACTCACCGAGTCAAAGCGTTTCGCCGTTTGCGGAAGGAAGTGTGATGTAGAACAAGTAGCAGAAGCATACATGCTCAAGAGGGATCACCCGAAATTCAAAGGCAACTGAATTTCGGCAACCGGGGCATCGAAGTCGGAATGCCGCGAAACTCACCGAGTCAAAGCGTTTCGCCGTTTGCGGAAGGAAGTGTGATGTAGAACAAGTAGCAGAAGCATACATGCTCAAGAGGGATCACCCGAAATTCAAAGGCAACTGAATTTCGGCAACCGGGGCATCGAAGTCGGAATGCCGCGAAACTCACCGAGTCAAAGCGTTTCGCCGTTTGCGGAAGGAAGTGTGATGTAGAACAAGTAGCAGAAGCATACATGCTCAAGAGGGATCACCCGAAATTCAAAGGCAACTGAATTTCGGCAACCGGGGCATCGAAGTCGGAATGCCGCGAAACTCACCGAGTCAAAGCGTTTCGCTGTTTGCGGAAGGAAGTGTGATGTAGAACAAGTAGCAGAAGCATACATGCTCAAGAGGGATCACCCGAAATTCAAAGGCAACTGAATTTCGGCAACCGGGGCATCGAAGTCGGAATGCCGCGAAACTCACCGAGTCAAAGCGTTTCGCCGTTTGCGGAAGGAAGTGTGATGTAGAACAAGTAGCAGAAGCATACATGCTCAAGAGGGATCACCCGAAATTCAAAGGCAACTGAATTTCGGCAACCGGGGCATCGAAGTCGGAATGCCGCGAAACTCACCGAGTCAAAGCGTTTCGCCGTTTGCGGAAGGAAGTGTGATGTAGAACAAGTAGCAGAAGCATACATGCTCAAGAGGGATCACCCGAAATTCAAAGGCAACTGAATTTCGGCAACCGGGGCATCGAAGTCGGAATGCCGCGAAACTCACCGAGTCAAAGCGTTTCGCCGTTTGCGGAAGGAAGTGTGATGTAGAACAAGTAGCAGAAGCATACATGCTCAAGAGGGATCACCCGAAATTCAAAGGCAACTGAATTTCGGCAACCGGGGCATCGAAGTCGGAATGCCGCGAAACTCACCGAGTCAAAGCGTTTCGCTGTTTGCGGAAGGAAGTGTGATGTAGAACAAGTAGCAGAAGCATACATGCTCAAGAGGGATCACCCGAAATTCAAAGGCAACTGAATTTCGGCAACCGGGGCATCGAAGTCGGAATGCCGCGAAACTCACCGAGTCAAAGCGTTTCGCTGTTTGCGGAAGGAAGTGTGATGTAGAACAAGTAGCAGAAGCATACATGCTCAAGAGGGATCACCCGAAATTCAAAGGCAACTGAATTTCGGCAACCGGGGCATCGAAGTCGGAATGCCGCGAAACTCACCGAGTCAAAGCGTTTCGCCGTTTGCGGAAGGAAGTGTGATGTAGAACAAGTAGCAGAAGCATACATGCTCAAGAGGGATCACCCGAAATTCAAAGGCAACTGAATTTCGGCAACCGGGGCATCGAAGTCGGAATGCCGCGAAACTCACCGAGTCAAAGCGTTTCGCCGTTTGCGGAAGGAAGTGTGATGTAGAACAAGTAGCAGAAGCATACATGCTCAAGAGGGATCACCCGAAATTCAAAGGCAACTGAATTTCGGCAACCGGGGCATCGAAGTCGGAATGCCGCGAAACTCACCGAGTCAAAGCGTTTCGCCGTTTGCGGAAGGAAGTGTGATGTAGAACAAGTAGCAGAAGCATACATGCTCAAGAGGGATCACCCGAAATTCAAAGGCAACTGAATTTCGGCAACCGGGGCATCGAAGTCGGAATGCCGCGAAACTCACCGAGTCAAAGCGTTTCGCCGTTTGCGGAAGAAAGTGTGATGTAGAACAAGTAGCAGAAGCATACATGCTCAAGAGGGATCACCCGAAATTCAAAGGCAACTGAATTTCGGCAACCGGGGCATCGAAGTCGGAATGCCGCGAAACTCACCGAGTCAAAGCGTTTCGCTGTTTGCGGAAGGAAGTGTGATGTAGAACAAGTAGCAGAAGCATACATGCTCAAGAGGGATCACCCGAAATTCAAAGGCAACTGAATTTCGGCAACCGGGGCATCGAAGTCGGAATGCCGCGAAACTCACCGAGTCAAAGCGTTTCGCTGTTTGCGGAAGAAGTGTGATGTAGAACAAGTAGCAGAAGCATACATGCTCAAGAGGGATCACCCGAAATTCAAAGGCAACTGAATTTCGGCAACCGGGGCATCGAAGTCGGAATGCCGCGAAACTCACCGAGTCAAAGCGTTTCGCTGTTTGCGGAAGGAAGTGTGATGTAGAACAAGTAGCAGAAGCATACATGCTCAAGAGGGATCACCCGAAATTCAAAGGCAACTGAATTTCGGCAACCGGGGCATCGAAGTCGGAATGCCGCGAAACTCACCGAGTCAAAGCGTTTCGCCGTTTGCGGAAGGAAGTGTGATGTAGAACAAGTAGCAGAAGCATACATGCTCAAGAGGGATCACCCGAAATTCAAAGGCAACTGAATTTCGGCAACCGGGGCATCGAAGTCGGAATGCCGCGAAACTCACCGAGTCAAAGCGTTTCGCCGTTTGCGGAAGGAAGTGTGATGTAGAACAAGTAGCAGAAGCATACATGCTCAAGAGGGATCACCCGAAATTCAAAGGCAACTGAATTTCGGCAACCGGGGCATCGAAGTCGGAATGCCGCGAAACTCACCGAGTCAAAGCGTTTCGCCGTTTGCGGAAGGAAGTGTGATGTAGAACAAGTAGCAGAAGCATACATGCTCAAGAGGGATCACCCGAAATTCAAAGGCAACTGAATTTCGGCAACCGGGGCATCGAAGTCGGAATGCCGCGAAACTCACCGAGTCAAAGCGTTTCGCCGTTTGCGGAAGGAAGTGTGATGTAGAACAAGTAGCAGAAGCATACATGCTCAAGAGGGATCACCCGAAATTCAAAGGCAACTGAATTTCGGCAACCGGGGCATCGAAGTCGGAATGCCGCGAAACTCACCGAGTCAAAGCGTTTCGCCGTTTGCGGAAGGAAGTGTGATGTAGAACAAGTAGCAGAAGCATACATGCTCAAGAGGGATCACCCGAAATTCAAAGGCAACTGAATTTCGGCAACCGGGGCATCGAAGTCGGAATGCCGCGAAACTCACCGAGTCAAAGCGTTTCGCCGTTTGCGGAAGGAAGTGTGATGTAGAACAAGTAGCAGAAGCATACATGCTCAAGAGGGATCACCCGAAATTCAAAGGCAACTGAATTTCGGCAACCGGGGCATCGAAGTCGGAATGCCGCGAAACTCACCGAGTCAAAGCGTTTCGCCGTTTGCGGAAGGAAGTGTGATGTAGAACAAGTAGCAGAAGCATACATGCTCAAGAGGGATCACCCGAAATTCAAAGGCAACTGAATTTCGGCAACCGGGGCATCGAAGTCGGAATGCCGCGAAACTCACCGAGTCAAAGCGTTTCGCCGTTTGCGGAAGGAAGTGTGATGTAGAACAAGTAGCAGAAGCATACATGCTCAAGAGGGATCACCCGAAATTCAAAGGCAACTGAATTTCGGCAACCGGGGCATCGAAGTCGGAATGCCGCGAAACTCACCGAGTCAAAGCGTTTCGCCGTTTGCGGAAGGAAGTGTGATGTAGAACAAGTAGCAGAAGCATACATGCTCAAGAGGGATCACCCGAAATTCAAAGGCAACTGAATTTCGGCAACCGGGGCATCGAAGTCGGAATGCCGCGAAACTCACCGAGTCAAAGCGTTTCGCCGTTTGCGGAAGGAAGTGTGATGTAGAACAAGTAGCAGAAGCATACATGCTCAAGAGGGATCACCCGAAATTCAAAGGCAACTGAATTTCGGCAACCGGGGCATCGAAGTCGGAATGCCGCGAAACTCACCGAGTCAAAGCGTTTCGCCGTTTGCGGAAGGAAGTGTGATGTAGAACAAGTAGCAGAAGCATACATGCTCAAGAGGGATCACCCGAAATTCAAAGGCAACTGAATTTCGGCAACCGGGGCATCGAAGTCGGAATGCCGCGAAACTCACCGAGTCAAAGCGTTTCGCCGTTTGCGGAAGGAAGTGTGATGTAGAACAAGTAGCAGAAGCATACATGCTCAAGAGGGATCACCCGAAATTCAAAGGCAACTGAATTTCGGCAACCGGGGCATCGAAGTCGGAATGCCGCGAAACTCACCGAGTCAAAGCGTTTCGCCGTTTGCGGAAGGAAGTGTGATGTAGAACAAGTAGCAGAAGCATACATGCTCAAGAGGGATCACCCGAAATTCAAAGGCAACTGAATTTCGGCAACCGGGGCATCGAAGTCGGAATGCCGCGAAACTCACCGAGTCAAAGCGTTTCGCCGTTTGCGGAAGGAAGTGTGATGTAGAACAAGTAGCAGAAGCATACATGCTCAAGAGGGATCACCCGAAATTCAAAGGCAACTGAATTTCGGCAACCGGGGCATCGAAGTCGGAATGCCGCGAAACTCACCGAGTCAAAGCGTTTCGCCGTTTGCGGAAGGAAGTGTGATGTAGAACAAGTAGCAGAAGCATACATGCTCAAGAGGGATCACCCGAAATTCAAAGGCAACTGAATTTCGGCAACCGGGGCATCGAAGTCGGAATGCCGCGAAACTCACCGAGTCAAAGCGTTTCGCTGTTTGCGGAAGGAAGTGTGATGTAGAACAAGTAGCAGAAGCATACATGCTCAAGAGGGATCACCCGAAATTCAAAGGCAACTGAATTTCGGCAACCGGGGCATCGAAGTCGGAATGCCGCGAAACTCACCGAGTCAAAGCGTTTCGCCGTTTGCGGAAGGAAGTGTGATGTAGAACAAGTAGCAGAAGCATACATGCTCAAGAGGGATCACCCGAAATTCAAAGGCAACTGAATTTCGGCAACCGGGGCATCGAAGTCGGAATGCCGCGAAACTCACCGAGTCAAAGCGTTTCGCCGTTTGCGGAAGGAAGTGTGATGTAGAACAAGTAGCAGAAGCATACATGCTCAAGAGGGATCACCCGAAATTCAAAGGCAACTGAATTTCGGCAACCGGGGCATCGAAGTCGGAATGCCGCGAAACTCACCGAGTCAAAGCGTTTCGCCGTTTGCGGAAGGAAGTGTGATGTAGAACAAGTAGCAGAAGCATACATGCTCAAGAGGGATCACCCGAAATTCAAAGGCAACTGAATTTCGGCAACCGGGGCATCGAAGTCGGAATGCCGCGAAACTCACCGAGTCAAAGCGTTTCGCCGTTTGCGGAAGGAAGTGTGATGTAGAACAAGTAGCAGAAGCATACATGCTCAAGAGGGATCACCCGAAATTCAAAGGCAACTGAATTTCGGCAACCGGGGCATCGAAGTCGGAATGCCGCGAAACTCACCGAGTCAAAGCGTTTCGCCGTTTGCGGAAGGAAGTGTGATGTAGAACAAGTAGCAGAAGCATACATGCTCAAGAGGGATCACCCGAAATTCAAAGGCAACTGAATTTCGGCAACCGGGGCATCGAAGTCGGAATGCCGCGAAACTCACCGAGTCAAAGCGTTTCGCCGTTTGCGGAAGGAAGTGTGATGTAGAACAAGTAGCAGAAGCATACATGCTCAAGAGGGATCACCCGAAATTCAAAGGCAACTGAATTTCGGCAACCGGGGCATCGAAGTCGGAATGCCGCGAAACTCACCGAGTCAAAGCGTTTCGCCGTTTGCGGAAGGAAGTGTGATGTAGAACAAGTAGCAGAAGCATACATGCTCAAGAGGGATCACCCGAAATTCAAAGGCAACTGAATTTCGGCAACCGGGGCATCGAAGTCGGAATGCCGCGAAACTCACCGAGTCAAAGCGTTTCGCCGTTTGCGGAAGGAAGTGTGATGTAGAACAAGTAGCAGAAGCATACATGCTCAAGAGGGATCACCCGAAATTCAAAGGCAACTGAATTTCGGCAACCGGGGCATCGAAGTCGGAATGCCGCGAAACTCACCGAGTCAAAGCGTTTCGCCGTTTGCGGAAGGAAGTGTGATGTAGAACAAGTAGCAGAAGCATACATGCTCAAGAGGGATCACCCGAAATTCAAAGGCAACTGAATTTCGGCAACCGGGGCATCGAAGTCGGAATGCCGCGAAACTCACCGAGTCAAAGCGTTTCGCCGTTTGCGGAAGGAAGTGTGATGTAGAACAAGTAGCAGAAGCATACATGCTCAAGAGGGATCACCCGAAATTCAAAGGCAACTGAATTTCGGCAACCGGGGCATCGAAGTCGGAATGCCGCGAAACTCACCGAGTCAAAGCGTTTCGCCGTTTGCGGAAGGAAGTGTGATGTAGAACAAGTAGCAGAAGCATACATGCTCAAGAGGGATCACCCGAAATTCAAAGGCAACTGAATTTCGGCAACCGGGGCATCGAAGTCGGAATGCCGCGAAACTCACCGAGTCAAAGCGTTTCGCCGTTTGCGGAAGGAAGTGTGATGTAGAACAAGTAGCAGAAGCATACATGCTCAAGAGGGATCACCCGAAATTCAAAGGCAACTGAATTTCGGCAACCGGGGCATCGAAGTCGGAATGCCGCGAAACTCACCGAGTCAAAGCGTTTCGCCGTTTGCGGAAGGAAGTGTGATGTAGAACAAGTAGCAGAAGCATACATGCTCAAGAGGGATCACCCGAAATTCAAAGGCAACTGAATTTCGGCAACCGGGGCATCGAAGTCGGAATGCCGCGAAACTCACCGAGTCAAAGCGTTTCGCCGTTTGCGGAAGGAAGTGTGATGTAGAACAAGTAGCAGAAGCATACATGCTCAAGAGGGATCACCCGAAATTCAAAGGCAACTGAATTTCGGCAACCGGGGCATCGAAGTCGGAATGCCGCGAAACTCACCGAGTCAAAGCGTTTCGCCGTTTGCGGAAGGAAGTGTGATGTAGAACAAGTAGCAGAAGCATACATGCTCAAGAGGGATCACCCGAAATTCAAAGGCAACTGAATTTCGGCAACCGGGGCATCGAAGTCGGAATGCCGCGAAACTCACCGAGTCAAAGCGTTTCGCCGTTTGCGGAAGGAAGTGTGATGTAGAACAAGTAGCAGAAGCATACATGCTCAAGAGGGATCACCCGAAATTCAAAGGCAACTGAATTTCGGCAACCGGGGCATCGAAGTCGGAATGCCGCGAAACTCACCGAGTCAAAGCGTTTCGCCGTTTGCGGAAGGAAGTGTGATGTAGAACAAGTAGCAGAAGCATACATGCTCAAGAGGGATCACCCGAAATTCAAAGGCAACTGAATTTCGGCAACCGGGGCATCGAAGTCGGAATGCCGCGAAACTCACCGAGTCAAAGCGTTTCGCCGTTTGCGGAAGGAAGTGTGATGTAGAACAAGTAGCAGAAGCATACATGCTCAAGAGGGATCACCCGAAATTCAAAGGCAACTGAATTTCGGCAACCGGGGCATCGAAGTCGGAATGCCGCGAAACTCACCGAGTCAAAGCGTTTCGCCGTTTGCGGAAGGAAGTGTGATGTAGAACAAGTAGCAGAAGCATACATGCTCAAGAGGGATCACCCGAAATTCAAAGGCAACTGAATTTCGGCAACCGGGGCATCGAAGTCGGAATGCCGCGAAACTCACCGAGTCAAAGCGTTTCGCCGTTTGCGGAAGGAAGTGTGATGTAGAACAAGTAGCAGAAGCATACATGCTCAAGAGGGATCACCCGAAATTCAAAGGCAACTGAATTTCGGCAACCGGGGCATCGAAGTCGGAATGCCGCGAAACTCACCGAGTCAAAGCGTTTCGCCGTTTGCGGAAGGAAGTGTGATGTAGAACAAGTAGCAGAAGCATACATGCTCAAGAGGGATCACCCGAAATTCAAAGGCAACTGAATTTCGGCAACCGGGGCATCGAAGTCGGAATGCCGCGAAACTCACCGAGTCAAAGCGTTTCGCTGTTTGCGGAAGGAAGTGTGATGTAGAACAAGTAGCAGAAGCATACATGCTCAAGAGGGATCACCCGAAATTCAAAGGCAACTGAATTTCGGCAACCGGGGCATCGAAGTCGGAATGCCGCGAAACTCACCGAGTCAAAGCGTTTCGCCGTTTGCGGAAGGAAGTGTGATGTAGAACAAGTAGCAGAAGCATACATGCTCAAGAGGGATCACCCGAAATTCAAAGGCAACTGAATTTCGGCAACCGGGGCATCGAAGTCGGAATGCCGCGAAACTCACCGAGTCAAAGCGTTTCGCCGTTTGCGGAAGGAAGTGTGATGTAGAACAAGTAGCAGAAGCATACATGCTCAAGAGGGATCACCCGAAATTCAAAGGCAACTGAATTTCGGCAACCGGGGCATCGAAGTCGGAATGCCGCGAAACTCACCGAGTCAAAGCGTTTCGCCGTTTGCGGAAGGAAGTGTGATGTAGAACAAGTAGCAGAAGCATACATGCTCAAGAGGGATCACCCGAAATTCAAAGGCAACTGAATTTCGGCAACCGGGGCATCGAAGTCGGAATGCCGCGAAACTCACCGAGTCAAAGCGTTTCGCCGTTTGCGGAAGGAAGTGTGATGTAGAACAAGTAGCAGAAGCATACATGCTCAAGAGGGATCACCCGAAATTCAAAGGCAACTGAATTTCGGCAACCGGGGCATCGAAGTCGGAATGCCGCGAAACTCACCGAGTCAAAGCGTTTCGCCGTTTGCGGAAGGAAGTGTGATGTAGAACAAGTAGCAGAAGCATACATGCTCAAGAGGGATCACCCGAAATTCAAAGGCAACTGAATTTCGGCAACCGGGGCATCGAAGTCGGAATGCCGCGAAACTCACCGAGTCAAAGCGTTTCGCCGTTTGCGGAAGGAAGTGTGATGTAGAACAAGTAGCAGAAGCATACATGCTCAAGAGGGATCACCCGAAATTCAAAGGCAACTGAATTTCGGCAACCGGGGCATCGAAGTCGGAATGCCGCGAAACTCACCGAGTCAAAGCGTTTCGCCGTTTGCGGAAGGAAGTGTGATGTAGAACAAGTAGCAGAAGCATACATGCTCAAGAGGGATCACCCGAAATTCAAAGGCAACTGAATTTCGGCAACCGGGGCATCGAAGTCGGAATGCCGCGAAACTCACCGAGTCAAAGCGTTTCGCCGTTTGCGGAAGGAAGTGTGATGTAGAACAAGTAGCAGAAGCATACATGCTCAAGAGGGATCACCCGAAATTCAAAGGCAACTGAATTTCGGCAACCGGGGCATCGAAGTCGGAATGCCGCGAAACTCACCGAGTCAAAGCGTTTCGCCGTTTGCGGAAGAAGTGTGATGTAGAACAAGTAGCAGAAGCATACATGCTCAAGAGGGATCACCCGAAATTCAAAGGCAACTGAATTTCGGCAACCGGGGCATCGAAGTCGGAATGCCGCGAAACTCACCGAGTCAAAGCGTTTCGCCGTTTGCGGAAGGAAGTGTGATGTAGAACAAGTAGCAGAAGCATACATGCTCAAGAGGGATCACCCGAAATTCAAAGGCAACTGAATTTCGGCAACCGGGGCATCGAAGTCGGAATGCCGCGAAACTCACCGAGTCAAAGCGTTTCGCCGTTTGCGGAAGGAAGTGTGATGTAGAACAAGTAGCAGAAGCATACATGCTCAAGAGGGATCACCCGAAATTCAAAGGCAACTGAATTTCGGCAACCGGGGCATCGAAGTCGGAATGCCGCGAAACTCACCGAGTCAAAGCGTTTCGCCGTTTGCGGAAGGAAGTGTGATGTAGAACAAGTAGCAGAAGCATACATGCTCAAGAGGGATCACCCGAAATTCAAAGGCAACTGAATTTCGGCAACCGGGGCATCGAAGTCGGAATGCCGCGAAACTCACCGAGTCAAAGCGTTTCGCCGTTTGCGGAAGGAAGTGTGATGTAGAACAAGTAGCAGAAGCATACATGCTCAAGAGGGATCACCCGAAATTCAAAGGCAACTGAATTTCGGCAACCGGGGCATCGAAGTCGGAATGCCGCGAAACTCACCGAGTCAAAGCGTTTCGCCGTTTGCGGAAGGAAGTGTGATGTAGAACAAGTAGCAGAAGCATACATGCTCAAGAGGGATCACCCGAAATTCAAAGGCAACTGAATTTCGGCAACCGGGGCATCGAAGTCGGAATGCCGCGAAACTCACCGAGTCAAAGCGTTTCGCCGTTTGCGGAAGGAAGTGTGATGTAGAACAAGTAGCAGAAGCATACATGCTCAAGAGGGATCACCCGAAATTCAAAGGCAACTGAATTTCGGCAACCGGGGCATCGAAGTCGGAATGCCGCGAAACTCACCGAGTCAAAGCGTTTCGCCGTTTGCGGAAGGAAGTGTGATGTAGAACAAGTAGCAGAAGCATACATGCTCAAGAGGGATCACCCGAAATTCAAAGGCAACTGAATTTCGGCAACCGGGGCATCGAAGTCGGAATGCCGCGAAACTCACCGAGTCAAAGCGTTTCGCCGTTTGCGGAAGAAGTGTGATGTAGAACAAGTAGCAGAAGCATACATGCTCAAGAGGGATCACCCGAAATTCAAAGGCAACTGAATTTCGGCAACCGGGGCATCGAAGTCGGAATGCCGCGAAACTCACCGAGTCAAAGCGTTTCGCCGTTTGCGGAAGGAAGTGTGATGTAGAACAAGTAGCAGAAGCATACATGCTCAAGAGGGATCACCCGAAATTCAAAGGCAACTGAATTTCGGCAACCGGGGCATCGAAGTCGGAATGCCGCGAAACTCACCGAGTCAAAGCGTTTCGCCGTTTGCGGAAGGAAGTGTGATGTAGAACAAGTAGCAGAAGCATACATGCTCAAGAGGGATCACCCGAAATTCAAAGGCAACTGAATTTCGGCAACCGGGGCATCGAAGTCGGAATGCCGCGAAACTCACCGAGTCAAAGCGTTTCGCCGTTTGCGGAAGGAAGTGTGATGTAGAACAAGTAGCAGAAGCATACATGCTCAAGAGGGATCACCCGAAATTCAAAGGCAACTGAATTTCGGCAACCGGGGCATCGAAGTCGGAATGCCGCGAAACTCACCGAGTCAAAGCGTTTCGCCGTTTGCGGAAGGAAGTGTGATGTAGAACAAGTAGCAGAAGCATACATGCTCAAGAGGGATCACCCGAAATTCAAAGGCAACTGAATTTCGGCAACCGGGGCATCGAAGTCGGAATGCCGCGAAACTCACCGAGTCAAAGCGTTTCGCCGTTTGCGGAAGGAAGTGTGATGTAGAACAAGTAGCAGAAGCATACATGCTCAAGAGGGATCACCCGAAATTCAAAGGCAACTGAATTTCGGCAACCGGGGCATCGAAGTCGGAATGCCGCGAAACTCACCGAGTCAAAGCGTTTCGCCGTTTGCGGAAGGAAGTGTGATGTAGAACAAGTAGCAGAAGCATACATGCTCAAGAGGGATCACCCGAAATTCAAAGGCAACTGAATTTCGGCAACCGGGGCATCGAAGTCGGAATGCCGCGAAACTCACCGAGTCAAAGCGTTTCGCCGTTTGCGGAAGGAAGTGTGATGTAGAACAAGTAGCAGAAGCATACATGCTCAAGAGGGATCACCCGAAATTCAAAGGCAACTGAATTTCGGCAACCGGGGCATCGAAGTCGGAATGCCGCGAAACTCACCGAGTCAAAGCGTTTCGCCGTTTGCGGAAGGAAGTGTGATGTAGAACAAGTAGCAGAAGCATACATGCTCAAGAGGGATCACCCGAAATTCAAAGGCAACTGAATTTCGGCAACCGGGGCATCGAAGTCGGAATGCCGCGAAACTCACCGAGTCAAAGCGTTTCGCCGTTTGCGGAAGGAAGTGTGATGTAGAACAAGTAGCAGAAGCATACATGCTCAAGAGGGATCACCCGAAATTCAAAGGCAACTGAATTTCGGCAACCGGGGCATCGAAGTCGGAATGCCGCGAAACTCACCGAGTCAAAGCGTTTCGCCGTTTGCGGAAGGAAGTGTGATGTAGAACAAGTAGCAGAAGCATACATGCTCAAGAGGGATCACCCGAAATTCAAAGGCAACTGAATTTCGGCAACCGGGGCATCGAAGTCGGAATGCCGCGAAACTCACCGAGTCAAAGCGTTTCGCCGTTTGCGGAAGGAAGTGTGATGTAGAACAAGTAGCAGAAGCATACATGCTCAAGAGGGATCACCCGAAATTCAAAGGCAACTGAATTTCGGCAACCGGGGCATCGAAGTCGGAATGCCGCGAAACTCACCGAGTCAAAGCGTTTCGCCGTTTGCGGAAGGAAGTGTGATGTAGAACAAGTAGCAGAAGCATACATGCTCAAGAGGGATCACCCGAAATTCAAAGGCAACTGAATTTCGGCAACCGGGGCATCGAAGTCGGAATGCCGCGAAACTCACCGAGTCAAAGCGTTTCGCCGTTTGCGGAAGGAAGTGTGATGTAGAACAAGTAGCAGAAGCATACATGCTCAAGAGGGATCACCCGAAATTCAAAGGCAACTGAATTTCGGCAACCGGGGCATCGAAGTCGGAATGCCGCGAAACTCACCGAGTCAAAGCGTTTCGCCGTTTGCGGAAGGAAGTGTGATGTAGAACAAGTAGCAGAAGCATACATGCTCAAGAGGGATCACCCGAAATTCAAAGGCAACTGAATTTCGGCAACCGGGGCATCGAAGTCGGAATGCCGCGAAACTCACCGAGTCAAAGCGTTTCGCCGTTTGCGGAAGGAAGTGTGATGTAGAACAAGTAGCAGAAGCATACATGCTCAAGAGGGATCACCCGAAATTCAAAGGCAACTGAATTTCGGCAACCGGGGCATCGAAGTCGGAATGCCGCGAAACTCACCGAGTCAAAGCGTTTCGCCGTTTGCGGAAGGAAGTGTGATGTAGAACAAGTAGCAGAAGCATACATGCTCAAGAGGGATCACCCGAAATTCAAAGGCAACTGAATTTCGGCAACCGGGGCATCGAAGTCGGAATGCCGCGAAACTCACCGAGTCAAAGCGTTTCGCCGTTTGCGGAAGGAAGTGTGATGTAGAACAAGTAGCAGAAGCATACATGCTCAAGAGGGATCACCCGAAATTCAAAGGCAACTGAATTTCGGCAACCGGGGCATCGAAGTCGGAATGCCGCGAAACTCACCGAGTCAAAGCGTTTCGCCGTTTGCGGAAGGAAGTGTGATGTAGAACAAGTAGCAGAAGCATACATGCTCAAGAGGGATCACCCGAAATTCAAAGGCAACTGAATTTCGGCAACCGGGGCATCGAAGTCGGAATGCCGCGAAACTCACCGAGTCAAAGCGTTTCGCCGTTTGCGGAAGGAAGTGTGATGTAGAACAAGTAGCAGAAGCATACATGCTCAAGAGGGATCACCCGAAATTCAAAGGCAACTGAATTTCGGCAACCGGGGCATCGAAGTCGGAATGCCGCGAAACTCACCGAGTCAAAGCGTTTCGCCGTTTGCGGAAGAAGTGTGATGTAGAACAAGTAGCAGAAGCATACATGCTCAAGAGGGATCACCCGAAATTCAAAGGCAACTGAATTTCGGCAACCGGGGCATCGAAGTCGGAATGCCGCGAAACTCACCGAGTCAAAGCGTTTCGCCGTTTGCGGAAGGAAGTGTGATGTAGAACAAGTAGCAGAAGCATACATGCTCAAGAGGGATCACCCGAAATTCAAAGGCAACTGAATTTCGGCAACCGGGGCATCGAAGTCGGAATGCCGCGAAACTCACCGAGTCAAAGCGTTTCGCCGTTTGCGGAAGGAAGTGTGATGTAGAACAAGTAGCAGAAGCATACATGCTCAAGAGGGATCACCCGAAATTCAAAGGCAACTGAATTTCGGCAACCGGGGCATCGAAGTCGGAATGCCGCGAAACTCACCGAGTCAAAGCGTTTCGCCGTTTGCGGAAGGAAGTGTGATGTAGAACAAGTAGCAGAAGCATACATGCTCAAGAGGGATCACCCGAAATTCAAAGGCAACTGAATTTCGGCAACCGGGGCATCGAAGTCGGAATGCCGCGAAACTCACCGAGTCAAAGCGTTTCGCCGTTTGCGGAAGGAAGTGTGATGTAGAACAAGTAGCAGAAGCATACATGCTCAAGAGGGATCACCCGAAATTCAAAGGCAACTGAATTTCGGCAACCGGGGCATCGAAGTCGGAATGCCGCGAAACTCACCGAGTCAAAGCGTTTCGCCGTTTGCGGAAGGAAGTGTGATGTAGAACAAGTAGCAGAAGCATACATGCTCAAGAGGGATCACCCGAAATTCAAAGGCAACTGAATTTCGGCAACCGGGGCATCGAAGTCGGAATGCCGCGAAACTCACCGAGTCAAAGCGTTTCGCCGTTTGCGGAAGAAGTGTGATGTAGAACAAGTAGCAGAAGCATACATGCTCAAGAGGGATCACCCGAAATTCAAAGGCAACTGAATTTCGGCAACCGGGGCATCGAAGTCGGAATGCCGCGAAACTCACCGAGTCAAAGCGTTTCGCCGTTTGCGGAAGGAAGTGTGATGTAGAACAAGTAGCAGAAGCATACATGCTCAAGAGGGATCACCCGAAATTCAAAGGCAACTGAATTTCGGCAACCGGGGCATCGAAGTCGGAATGCCGCGAAACTCACCGAGTCAAAGCGTTTCGCCGTTTGCGGAAGGAAGTGTGATGTAGAACAAGTAGCAGAAGCATACATGCTCAAGAGGGATCACCCGAAATTCAAAGGCAACTGAATTTCGGCAACCGGGGCATCGAAGTCGGAATGCCGCGAAACTCACCGAGTCAAAGCGTTTCGCCGTTTGCGGAAGGAAGTGTGATGTAGAACAAGTAGCAGAAGCATACATGCTCAAGAGGGATCACCCGAAATTCAAAGGCAACTGAATTTCGGCAACCGGGGCATCGAAGTCGGAATGCCGCGAAACTCACCGAGTCAAAGCGTTTCGCCGTTTGCGGAAGAAGTGTGATGTAGAACAAGTAGCAGAAGCATACATGCTCAAGAGGGATCACCCGAAATTCAAAGGCAACTGAATTTCGGCAACCGGGGCATCGAAGTCGGAATGCCGCGAAACTCACCGAGTCAAAGCGTTTCGCCGTTTGCGGAAGGAAGTGTGATGTAGAACAAGTAGCAGAAGCATACATGCTCAAGAGGGATCACCCGAAATTCAAAGGCAACTGAATTTCGGCAACCGGGGCATCGAAGTCGGAATGCCGCGAAACTCACCGAGTCAAAGCGTTTCGCCGTTTGCGGAAGGAAGTGTGATGTAGAACAAGTAGCAGAAGCATACATGCTCAAGAGGGATCACCCGAAATTCAAAGGCAACTGAATTTCGGCAACCGGGGCATCGAAGTCGGAATGCCGCGAAACTCACCGAGTCAAAGCGTTTCGCCGTTTGCGGAAGAAGTGTGATGTAGAACAAGTAGCAGAAGCATACATGCTCAAGAGGGATCACCCGAAATTCAAAGGCAACTGAATTTCGGCAACCGGGGCATCGAAGTCGGAATGCCGCGAAACTCACCGAGTCAAAGCGTTTCGCCGTTTGCGGAAGGAAGTGTGATGTAGAACAAGTAGCAGAAGCATACATGCTCAAGAGGGATCACCCGAAATTCAAAGGCAACTGAATTTCGGCAACCGGGGCATCGAAGTCGGAATGCCGCGAAACTCACCGAGTCAAAGCGTTTCGCCGTTTGCGGAAGGAAGTGTGATGTAGAACAAGTAGCAGAAGCATACATGCTCAAGAGGGATCACCCGAAATTCAAAGGCAACTGAATTTCGGCAACCGGGGCATCGAAGTCGGAATGCCGCGAAACTCACCGAGTCAAAGCGTTTCGCCGTTTGCGGAAGGAAGTGTGATGTAGAACAAGTAGCAGAAGCATACATGCTCAAGAGGGATCACCCGAAATTCAAAGGCAACTGAATTTCGGCAACCGGGGCATCGAAGTCGGAATGCCGCGAAACTCACCGAGTCAAAGCGTTTCGCCGTTTGCGGAAGGAAGTGTGATGTAGAACAAGTAGCAGAAGCATACATGCTCAAGAGGGATCACCCGAAATTCAAAGGCAACTGAATTTCGGCAACCGGGGCATCGAAGTCGGAATGCCGCGAAACTCACCGAGTCAAAGCGTTTCGCCGTTTGCGGAAGGAAGTGTGATGTAGAACAAGTAGCAGAAGCATACATGCTCAAGAGGGATCACCCGAAATTCAAAGGCAACTGAATTTCGGCAACCGGGGCATCGAAGTCGGAATGCCGCGAAACTCACCGAGTCAAAGCGTTTCGCCGTTTGCGGAAGGAAGTGTGATGTAGAACAAGTAGCAGAAGCATACATGCTCAAGAGGGATCACCCGAAATTCAAAGGCAACTGAATTTCGGCAACCGGGGCATCGAAGTCGGAATGCCGCGAAACTCACCGAGTCAAAGCGTTTCGCCGTTTGCGGAAGGAAGTGTGATGTAGAACAAGTAGCAGAAGCATACATGCTCAAGAGGGATCACCCGAAATTCAAAGGCAACTGAATTTCGGCAACCGGGCATCGAAGTCGGAATGCCGCGAAACTCACCGAGTCAAAGCGTTTCGCCGTTTGCGGAAGGAAGTGTGATGTAGAACAAGTAGCAGAAGCATACATGCTCAAGAGGGATCACCCGAAATTCAAAGGCAACTGAATTTCGGCAACCGGGGCATCGAAGTCGGAATGCCGCGAAACTCACCGAGTCAAAGCGTTTCGCCGTTTGCGGAAGGAAGTGTGATGTAGAACAAGTAGCAGAAGCATACATGCTCAAGAGGGATCACCCGAAATTCAAAGGCAACTGAATTTCGGCAACCGGGGCATCGAAGTCGGAATGCCGCGAAACTCACCGAGTCAAAGCGTTTCGCCGTTTGCGGAAGGAAGTGTGATGTAGAACAAGTAGCAGAAGCATACATGCTCAAGAGGGATCACCCGAAATTCAAAGGCAACTGAATTTCGGCAACCGGGGCATCGAAGTCGGAATGCCGCGAAACTCACCGAGTCAAAGCGTTTCGCCGTTTGCGGAAGGAAGTGTGATGTAGAACAAGTAGCAGAAGCATACATGCTCAAGAGGGATCACCCGAAATTCAAAGGCAACTGAATTTCGGCAACCGGGGCATCGAAGTCGGAATGCCGCGAAACTCACCGAGTCAAAGCGTTTCGCCGTTTGCGGAAGGAAGTGTGATGTAGAACAAGTAGCAGAAGCATACATGCTCAAGAGGGATCACCCGAAATTCAAAGGCAACTGAATTTCGGCAACCGGGGCATCGAAGTCGGAATGCCGCGAAACTCACCGAGTCAAAGCGTTTCGCCGTTTGCGGAAGGAAGTGTGATGTAGAACAAGTAGCAGAAGCATACATGCTCAAGAGGGATCACCCGAAATTCAAAGGCAACTGAATTTCGGCAACCGGGGCATCGAAGTCGGAATGCCGCGAAACTCACCGAGTCAAAGCGTTTCGCCGTTTGCGGAAGGAAGTGTGATGTAGAACAAGTAGCAGAAGCATACATGCTCAAGAGGGATCACCCGAAATTCAAAGGCAACTGAATTTCGGCAACCGGGGCATCGAAGTCGGAATGCCGCGAAACTCACCGAGTCAAAGCGTTTCGCCGTTTGCGGAAGGAAGTGTGATGTAGAACAAGTAGCAGAAGCATACATGCTCAAGAGGGATCACCCGAAATTCAAAGGCAACTGAATTTCGGCAACCGGGGCATCGAAGTCGGAATGCCGCGAAACTCACCGAGTCAAAGCGTTTCGCCGTTTGCGGAAGGAAGTGTGATGTAGAACAAGTAGCAGAAGCATACATGCTCAAGAGGGATCACCCGAAATTCAAAGGCAACTGAATTTCGGCAACCGGGGCATCGAAGTCGGAATGCCGCGAAACTCACCGAGTCAAAGCGTTTCGCCGTTTGCGGAAGGAAGTGTGATGTAGAACAAGTAGCAGAAGCATACATGCTCAAGAGGGATCACCCGAAATTCAAAGGCAACTGAATTTCGGCAACCGGGGCATCGAAGTCGGAATGCCGCGAAACTCACCGAGTCAAAGCGTTTCGCTGTTTGCGGAAGGAAGTGTGATGTAGAACAAGTAGCAGAAGCATACATGCTCAAGAGGGATCACCCGAAATTCAAAGGCAACTGAATTTCGGCAACCGGGGCATCGAAGTCGGAATGCCGCGAAACTCACCGAGTCAAAGCGTTTCGCCGTTTGCGGAAGGAAGTGTGATGTAGAACAAGTAGCAGAAGCATACATGCTCAAGAGGGATCACCCGAAATTCAAAGGCAACTGAATTTCGGCAACCGGGGCATCGAAGTCGGAATGCCGCGAAACTCACCGAGTCAAAGCGTTTCGCCGTTTGCGGAAGGAAGTGTGATGTAGAACAAGTAGCAGAAGCATACATGCTCAAGAGGGATCACCCGAAATTCAAAGGCAACTGAATTTCGGCAACCGGGGCATCGAAGTCGGAATGCCGCGAAACTCACCGAGTCAAAGCGTTTCGCCGTTTGCGGAAGGAAGTGTGATGTAGAACAAGTAGCAGAAGCATACATGCTCAAGAGGGATCACCCGAAATTCAAAGGCAACTGAATTTCGGCAACCGGGGCATCGAAGTCGGAATGCCGCGAAACTCACCGAGTCAAAGCGTTTCGCTGTTTGCGGAAGGAAGTGTGATGTAGAACAAGTAGCAGAAGCATACATGCTCAAGAGGGATCACCCGAAATTCAAAGGCAACTGAATTTCGGCAACCGGGGCATCGAAGTCGGAATGCCGCGAAACTCACCGAGTCAAAGCGTTTCGCCGTTTGCGGAAGGAAGTGTGATGTAGAACAAGTAGCAGAAGCATACATGCTCAAGAGGGATCACCCGAAATTCAAAGGCAACTGAATTTCGGCAACCGGGGCATCGAAGTCGGAATGCCGCGAAACTCACCGAGTCAAAGCGTTTCGCCGTTTGCGGAAGGAAGTGTGATGTAGAACAAGTAGCAGAAGCATACATGCTCAAGAGGGATCACCCGAAATTCAAAGGCAACTGAATTTCGGCAACCGGGGCATCGAAGTCGGAATGCCGCGAAACTCACCGAGTCAAAGCGTTTCGCCGTTTGCGGAAGGAAGTGTGATGTAGAACAAGTAGCAGAAGCATACATGCTCAAGAGGGATCACCCGAAATTCAAAGGCAACTGAATTTCGGCAACCGGGGCATCGAAGTCGGAATGCCGCGAAACTCACCGAGTCAAAGCGTTTCGCCGTTTGCGGAAGGAAGTGTGATGTAGAACAAGTAGCAGAAGCATACATGCTCAAGAGGGATCACCCGAAATTCAAAGGCAACTGAATTTCGGCAACCGGGGCATCGAAGTCGGAATGCCGCGAAACTCACCGAGTCAAAGCGTTTCGCCGTTTGCGGAAGGAAGTGTGATGTAGAACAAGTAGCAGAAGCATACATGCTCAAGAGGGATCACCCGAAATTCAAAGGCAACTGAATTTCGGCAACCGGGGCATCGAAGTCGGAATGCCGCGAAACTCACCGAGTCAAAGCGTTTCGCCGTTTGCGGAAGGAAGTGTGATGTAGAACAAGTAGCAGAAGCATACATGCTCAAGAGGGATCACCCGAAATTCAAAGGCAACTGAATTTCGGCAACCGGGGCATCGAAGTCGGAATGCCGCGAAACTCACCGAGTCAAAGCGTTTCGCCGTTTGCGGAAGGAAGTGTGATGTAGAACAAGTAGCAGAAGCATACATGCTCAAGAGGGATCACCCGAAATTCAAAGGCAACTGAATTTCGGCAACCGGGGCATCGAAGTCGGAATGCCGCGAAACTCACCGAGTCAAAGCGTTTCGCCGTTTGCGGAAGGAAGTGTGATGTAGAACAAGTAGCAGAAGCATACATGCTCAAGAGGGATCACCCGAAATTCAAAGGCAACTGAATTTCGGCAACCGGGGCATCGAAGTCGGAATGCCGCGAAACTCACCGAGTCAAAGCGTTTCGCCGTTTGCGGAAGGAAGTGTGATGTAGAACAAGTAGCAGAAGCATACATGCTCAAGAGGGATCACCCGAAATTCAAAGGCAACTGAATTTCGGCAACCGGGGCATCGAAGTCGGAATGCCGCGAAACTCACCGAGTCAAAGCGTTTCGCCGTTTGCGGAAGAAGTGTGATGTAGAACAAGTAGCAGAAGCATACATGCTCAAGAGGGATCACCCGAAATTCAAAGGCAACTGAATTTCGGCAACCGGGGCATCGAAGTCGGAATGCCGCGAAACTCACCGAGTCAAAGCGTTTCGCCGTTTGCGGAAGGAAGTGTGATGTAGAACAAGTAGCAGAAGCATACATGCTCAAGAGGGATCACCCGAAATTCAAAGGCAACTGAATTTCGGCAACCGGGGCATCGAAGTCGGAATGCCGCGAAACTCACCGAGTCAAAGCGTTTCGCCGTTTGCGGAAGGAAGTGTGATGTAGAACAAGTAGCAGAAGCATACATGCTCAAGAGGGATCACCCGAAATTCAAAGGCAACTGAATTTCGGCAACCGGGGCATCGAAGTCGGAATGCCGCGAAACTCACCGAGTCAAAGCGTTTCGCTGTTTGCGGAAGGAAGTGTGATGTAGAACAAGTAGCAGAAGCATACATGCTCAAGAGGGATCACCCGAAATTCAAAGGCAACTGAATTTCGGCAACCGGGGCATCGAAGTCGGAATGCCGCGAAACTCACCGAGTCAAAGCGTTTCGCCGTTTGCGGAAGGAAGTGTGATGTAGAACAAGTAGCAGAAGCATACATGCTCAAGAGGGATCACCCGAAATTCAAAGGCAACTGAATTTCGGCAACCGGGGCATCGAAGTCGGAATGCCGCGAAACTCACCGAGTCAAAGCGTTTCGCCGTTTGCGGAAGGAAGTGTGATGTAGAACAAGTAGCAGAAGCATACATGCTCAAGAGGGATCACCCGAAATTCAAAGGCAACTGAATTTCGGCAACCGGGGCATCGAAGTCGGAATGCCGCGAAACTCACCGAGTCAAAGCGTTTCGCTGTTTGCGGAAGGAAGTGTGATGTAGAACAAGTAGCAGAAGCATACATGCTCAAGAGGGATCACCCGAAATTCAAAGGCAACTGAATTTCGGCAACCGGGGCATCGAAGTCGGAATGCCGCGAAACTCACCGAGTCAAAGCGTTTCGCCGTTTGCGGAAGGAAGTGTGATGTAGAACAAGTAGCAGAAGCATACATGCTCAAGAGGGATCACCCGAAATTCAAAGGCAACTGAATTTCGGCAACCGGGGCATCGAAGTCGGAATGCCGCGAAACTCACCGAGTCAAAGCGTTTCGCCGTTTGCGGAAGGAAGTGTGATGTAGAACAAGTAGCAGAAGCATACATGCTCAAGAGGGATCACCCGAAATTCAAAGGCAACTGAATTTCGGCAACCGGGGCATCGAAGTCGGAATGCCGCGAAACTCACCGAGTCAAAGCGTTTCGCTGTTTGCGGAAGGAAGTGTGATGTAGAACAAGTAGCAGAAGCATACATGCTCAAGAGGGATCACCCGAAATTCAAAGGCAACTGAATTTCGGCAACCGGGGCATCGAAGTCGGAATGCCGCGAAACTCACCGAGTCAAAGCGTTTCGCTGTTTGCGGAAGGAAGTGTGATGTAGAACAAGTAGCAGAAGCATACATGCTCAAGAGGGATCACCCGAAATTCAAAGGCAACTGAATTTCGGCAACCGGGGCATCGAAGTCGGAATGCCGCGAAACTCACCGAGTCAAAGCGTTTCGCTGTTTGCGGAAGGAAGTGTGATGTAGAACAAGTAGCAGAAGCATACATGCTCAAGAGGGATCACCCGAAATTCAAAGGCAACTGAATTTCGGCAACCGGGGCATCGAAGTCGGAATGCCGCGAAACTCACCGAGTCAAAGCGTTTCGCTGTTTGCGGAAGGAAGTGTGATGTAGAACAAGTAGCAGAAGCATACATGCTCAAGAGGGATCACCCGAAATTCAAAGGCAACTGAATTTCGGCAACCGGGGCATCGAAGTCGGAATGCCGCGAAACTCACCGAGTCAAAGCGTTTCGCCGTTTGCGGAAGGAAGTGTGATGTAGAACAAGTAGCAGAAGCATACATGCTCAAGAGGGATCACCCGAAATTCAAAGGCAACTGAATTTCGGCAACCGGGCATCGAAGTCGGAATGCCGCGAAACTCACCGAGTCAAAGCGTTTCGCCGTTTGCGGAAGGAAGTGTGATGTAGAACAAGTAGCAGAAGCATACATGCTCAAGAGGGATCACCCGAAATTCAAAGGCAACTGAATTTCGGCAACCGGGGCATCGAAGTCGGAATGCCGCGAAACTCACCGAGTCAAAGCGTTTCGCCGTTTGCGGAAGGAAGTGTGATGTAGAACAAGTAGCAGAAGCATACATGCTCAAGAGGGATCACCCGAAATTCAAAGGCAACTGAATTTCGGCAACCGGGGCATCGAAGTCGGAATGCCGCGAAACTCACCGAGTCAAAGCGTTTCGCTGTTTGCGGAAGGAAGTGTGATGTAGAACAAGTAGCAGAAGCATACATGCTCAAGAGGGATCACCCGAAATTCAAAGGCAACTGAATTTCGGCAACCGGGGCATCGAAGTCGGAATGCCGCGAAACTCACCGAGTCAAAGCGTTTCGCCGTTTGCGGAAGGAAGTGTGATGTAGAACAAGTAGCAGAAGCATACATGCTCAAGAGGGATCACCCGAAATTCAAAGGCAACTGAATTTTGGCAACCGGGGCATCGAAGTCGGAATGCCGCGAAACTCACCGAGTCAAAGCGTTTCGCCGTTTGCGGAAGCAAGTGTGATGTAGAACAAGTAGCAGAAGCATACATGCTCAAGAGGGATCACCCGAAATTCAAAGGCAACTGAATTTCGGCAACCGGGGCATCGAAGTCGGAATGCCGCGAAACTCACCGAGTCAAAGCGTTTCGCTGTTTGCGGAAGGAAGTGTGATGTAGAACAAGTAGCAGAAGCATACATGCTCAAGAGGGATCACCCGAAATTCAAAGGCAACTGAATTTCGGCAACCGGGGCATCGAAGTCGGAATGCCGCGAAACTCATCGAGTCAAAGCGTTTCGCTGTTTGCGAAAGGAAGTGTGATGTAGAACAAGTAGCAGAAGCATACATGCTCAAGAGGGATCCCCTGAAATTCAAAGGCAACTGAATTTCGGCAACCGGGGCATCGAAGTCGTAATGCCGCGAAACTCACCGAGTCAAAGCGTTTCGCCTTTGCGGAAGGAAGTGTGATGTAGAACAAGTAGCAGAAGAATACATGCTCAAGAGGGATCACCCGAAATTCAAAGGCATCTCAATTTCGGCAACCGGGGAAACAAAGTCGGAATGCCGCGAAACTCATCGATTTAAAGCGTTTCGCTGTTTGCGGAAGGAAGTGTGTTGTAGAACAAGTAGCAGAAGCATACATGCTCAAGAGGGATCACCCGAAATTAAAGGCAACTGAATTCCGGCAACCGGTGCATCGAAGTCGGAATGCCGCGAAACTCACCGAGTCAAAGCGTTATGCCCTTTGCGGAAGTAAGTGTGGTGTAGAACAAGTAGGAGAAGCATACATGCTCAACAGGGATCACCCGAAATTCAAAGGCAACTGAATTTCGGCAACCGGGGCATCGAAGTCATAATGCCGCGAAACTCACCGAGTCAAAGCGTTTCGCCATTTGCCGAAGGAAGTGTGATGTAGAACAAGTAGCAGAAGCATACATGCTCAAGAGGGATCACCCGAAATTCAAAGGCATCTGAATTTCGGCTACCGGGGCAACGAAGTCGGAATGCCGCGAAACTCACCGAGTCAAAGCGTTTCGCTGTTTGCGGAAGGAAGTGTGATGTAGAACAAGTAGCAGAAGCATACATGCTCAAGAGGGATCACCCGAAATTCAAAGGCAACTGAATTTCGGCAACCGGGGCATCGAAGTCGGAATGCCGCGAAACTCACCGAGTCAAAGCGTTTCGCTGTTTGCGGAAGGAAGTGTGATGTAGAACAAGTAGCAGAAGCATACATGCTCAAGAGGGATCACCCGAAATTCAAAGGCAACTGAATTTCGGCAACCGGGGCATCGAAGTCGGAATGCCGCGAAACTCACCGAGTCAAAGCGTTTCGCTGTTTGCGGAAGGAAGTGTGATGTAGAACAAGTAGCAGAAGCATACATGCTCAAGAGGGATCACCCGAAATTCAAAGGCAACTGAATTTCGGCAACCGGGCATCGAAGTCGGAATGCCGCGAAACTCACCGAGTCAAAGCGTTTCGCTGTTTGCGGAAGGAAGTGTGATGTAGAACAAGTAGCAGAAGCATACATGCTCAAGAGGGATCACCCGAAATTCAAAGGCAACTGAATTTCGGCAACCGGGGCATCGAAGTCGGAATGCCGCGAAACTCACCGAGTCAAAGCGTTTCGCTGTTTGCGGAAGGAAGTGTGATGTAGAACAAGTAGCAGAAGCATACATGCTCAAGAGGGATCACCCGAAATTCAAAGGCAACTGAATTTCGGCAACCGGGGCATCGAAGTCGGAATGCCGCGAAACTCACCGAGTCAAAGCGTTTCGCCGTTTGCGGAAGGAAGTGTGATGTAGAACAAGTAGCAGAAGCATACATGCTCAAGAGGGATCACCCGAAATTCAAAGGCAACTGAATTTCGGCAACCGGGGCATCGAAGTCGGAATGCCGCGAAACTCACCGAGTCAAAGCGTTTCGCCGTTTGCGGAAGGAAGTGTGATGTAGAACAAGTAGCAGAAGCATACATGCTCAAGAGGGATCACCCGAAATTCAAAGGCAACTGAATTTCGGCAACCGGGGCATCGAAGTCGGAATGCCGCGAAACTCACCGAGTCAAAGCGTTTCGCCGTTTGCGGAAGGAAGTGTGATGTAGAACAAGTAGCAGAAGCATACATGCTCAAGAGGGATCACCCGAAATTCAAAGGCAACTGAATTTCGGCAACCGGGGCATCGAAGTCGGAATGCCGCGAAACTCACCGAGTCAAAGCGTTTCGCTGTTTGCGGAAGGAAGTGTGATGTAGAACAAGTAGCAGAAGCATACATGCTCAAGAGGGATCACCCGAAATTCAAAGGCAACTGAATTTCGGCAACCGGGCATCGAAGTCGGAATGCCGCGAAACTCACCGAGTCAAAGCGTTTCGCTTTGCGGAAGGAAGTGTGATGTAGAACAAGTAGCAGAAGCATACATGCTCAAGAGGGATCACCCGAAATTCAAAGGCAACTGAATTTCGGCAACCGGGCATCGAAGTCGGAATGCCGCGAAACTCACCGAGTCAAAGCGTTTCGCTGTTTGCGGAAGGAAGTGTGATGTAGAACAAGTAGCAGAAGCATACATGCTCAAGAGGGATCACCCGAAATTCAAAGGCAACTGAATTTCGGCAACCGGGGCATCGAAGTCGGAATGCCGCGAAACTCACCGAGTCAAAGCGTTTCGCTGTTTGCGGAAGGAAGTGTGATGTAGAACAAGTAGCAGAAGCATACATGCTCAAGAGGGATCACCCGAAATTCAAAGGCAACTGAATTTCGGCAACCGGGGCATCGAAGTCGGAATGCCGCGAAACTCACCGAGTCAAAGCGTTTCGCTGTTTGCGGAAGGAAGTGTGATGTAGAACAAGTAGCAGAAGCATACATGCTCAAGAGGGATCACCCGAAATTCAAAGGCAACTGAATTTCGGCAACCGGGGCATCGAAGTCGGAATGCCGCGAAACTCACCGAGTCAAAGCGTTTCGCCGTTTGCGGAAGGAAGTGTGATGTAGAACAAGTAGCAGAAGCATACATGCTCAAGAGGGATCACCCGAAATTCAAAGGCAACTGAATTTCGGCAACCGGGGCATCGAAGTCGGAATGCCGCGAAACTCACCGAGTCAAAGCGTTTCGCTGTTTGCGGAAGGAAGTGTGATGTAGAACAAGTAGCAGAAGCATACATGCTCAAGAGGGATCACCCGAAATTCAAAGGCAACTGAATTTCGGCAACCGGGCATCGAAGTCGGAATGCCGCGAAACTCACCGAGTCAAAGCGTTTCGCTGTTTGCGGAAGGAAGTGTGATGTAGAACAAGTAGCAGAAGCATACATGCTCAAGAGGGATCACCCGAAATTCAAAGGCAACTGAATTTCGGCAACCGGGGCATCGAAGTCGGAATGCCGCGAAACTCACCGAGTCAAAGCGTTTCGCTGTTTGCGGAAGGAAGTGTGATGTAGAACAAGTAGCAGAAGCATACATGCTCAAGAGGGATCACCCGAAATTCAAAGGCAACTGAATTTCGGCAACCGGGGCATCGAAGTCGGAATGCCGCGAAACTCACCGAGTCAAAGCGTTTCGCTGTTTGCGGAAGGAAGTGTGATGTAGAACAAGTAGCAGAAGCATACATGCTCAAGAGGGATCACCCGAAATTCAAAGGCAACTGAATTTCGGCAACCGGGGCATCGAAGTCGGAATGCCGCGAAACTCACCGAGTCAAAGCGTTTCGCTGTTTGCGGAAGGAAGTGTGATGTAGAACAAGTAGCAGAAGCATACATGCTCAAGAGGGATCACCCGAAATTCAAAGGCAACTGAATTTCGGCAACCGGGGCATCGAAGTCGGAATGCCGCGAAACTCACCGAGTCAAAGCGTTTCGCTGTTTCGAAAGGAAGTGTGATGTAGAACAAGTGGCAGAAGCATACATGCTCAAGAGGGATCACCCGAAATTCAAAGGCAACTGAATTTCGGCAACCGAGGCATCGAATTCGGAATGCCGTGAAACTCACCGAGTCAAAGCGTTTCGTTGTTTTGGAAGGAAGTGTGATGTAGAACAAGTGGCAGAAGCATACATGCTCAAGAGGGATCACCCGAAATTCAAAGGCAACTAAATTTCGGCAACCGGGGCATCGAAGTCGGAATGCCGCGAAACTCACCGAGTCAAAGCGTTTCGCTGTTTGCGGAAGGAAGTGTGATGTAGAACAAGTAGCAGAAGCATACATGCTCAAGAGGGATCACCCGAAATTCAAAGGCAACTGAATTTCGGCAACCGGGGCATCGAAGTCGGAATGCCGCGAAACTCACCGAGTCAAAGCGTTTCGCTGTTTGCGGAAGGAAGTGTGATGTAGAACAAGTAGCAGAAGCATACATGCTCAAAAGGGATCACCCGAAATTCAAAGGCAACTGAATTGGCAACCGGGGCATCGAAGG
>CM055360.1:751695-793987 GCA_029228515.1 Populus alba x Populus x berolinensis
GAATTTCGGTGATCCCTCTTGAGCATGTATGCTTCTGCTACTTGTTCTACATCACACTTCCTTCCGCAAACAGCGAAACGCTTTGACTCGGTGAGTTTCGCGGCATTCCGACTTCGATGCCCGGTTGCCGAAATTCAGTTGCCTTTGAATTTCGGGTGATCCCTCTTGAGCATGTATGCTTCTGCTACTTGTTCTACATCACACTTCCTTCCGCAAACGGCGAAACGCTTTGACTCGGTGAGTTTCGCGGCATTCCGACTTCGATGCCCCGGTTGCCGAAATTCAGTTGCCTTTGAATTTCGGGTGATCCCTCTTGAGCATGTATGCTTCTGCTACTTGTTCTACATCACACTTCTTCCGCAAAAGCGAAACGCTTTGACTCGGTGAGTTTCGCGGCATTCCGACTTCGATGCCCCGGTTGCCGAAATTCAGTTGCCTTTGAATTTCGGGTGATCCCTCTTGAGCATGTATGCTTCTGCTACTTGTTCTACATCACACTTCCTTCCGCAAACAGCGAAACGCTTTGACTCGGTGAGTTTCGCGGCATTCCGACTTCGATGCCCCGGTTGCCGAAATTCAGTTGCCTTTGAATTTCGGGTGATCCCTCTTGAGCATGTATGCTTCTGCTACTTGTTCTACATCACACTTCCTTCCGCAAACAGCGAAACGCTTTGACTCGGTGAGTTTCGCGGCATTCCGACTTCGATGCCCCGGTTGCCGAAATTCAGTTGCCTTTGAATTTCGGGTGATCCCTCTTGAGCATGTATGCTTCTGCTACTTGTTCTACATCACACTTCCTTCCGCAAACGGCGAAACGCTTTGACTCGGTGAGTTTCGCGGCATTCCGACTTCGATGCCCCGGTTGCCGAAATTCAGTTGCCTTTGAATTTCGGGTGATCCCTCTTGAGCATGTATGCTTCTGCTACTTGTTCTACATCACACTTCCTTCCGCAAACGGCGAAACGCTTTGACTCGGTGAGTTTCGCGGCATTCCGACTTCGATGCCCCGGTTGCCGAAATTCAGTTGCCTTTGAATTTCGGGTGATCCCTCTTGAGCATGTATGCTTCTGCTACTTGTTCTACATCACACTTCCTTCCGCAAACGGCGAAACGCTTTGACTCGGTGAGTTTCGCGGCATTCCGACTTCGATGCCCCGGTTGCCGAAATTCAGTTGCCTTTGAATTTCGGGTGATCCCTCTTGAGCATGTATGCTTCTGCTACTTGTTCTACATCACACTTCCTTCCGCAAACGGCGAAACGCTTTGACTCGGTGAGTTTCGCGGCATTCCGACTTCGATGCCCCGGTTGCCGAAATTCAGTTGCCTTTGAATTTCGGGTGATCCCTCTTGAGCATGTATGCTTCTGCTACTTGTTCTACATCACACTTCCTTCCGCAAACGGCGAAACGCTTTGACTCGGTGAGTTTCGCGGCATTCCGACTTCGATGCCCCGGTTGCCGAAATTCAGTTGCCTTTGAATTTCGGGTGATCCCTCTTGAGCATGTATGCTTCTGCTACTTGTTCTACATCACACTTCCTTCCGCAAACGGCGAAACGCTTTGACTCGGTGAGTTTCGCGGCATTCCGACTTCGATGCCCCGGTTGCCGAAATTCAGTTGCCTTTGAATTTCGGGTGATCCCTCTTGAGCATGTATGCTTCTGCTACTTGTTCTACATCACACTTCCTTCCGCAAACGGCGAAACGCTTTGACTCGGTGAGTTTCGCGGCATTCCGACTTCGATGCCCCGGTTGCCGAAATTCAGTTGCCTTTGAA
Source organism: Populus alba x Populus x berolinensis (assembly GCA_029228515.1). NCBI lineage: Eukaryota > Viridiplantae > Streptophyta > Magnoliopsida > Malpighiales > Salicaceae > Populus > Populus alba x Populus x berolinensis. The sequence continues at coordinate 753,471 of CM055360.1, forward strand.
TTTCGGGTGATCCCTCTTGAGCATGTATGCTTCTGCTACTTGTTCTACATCACACTTCCTTCCGCAAACGGCGAAACGCTTTGACTCGGTGAGTTTCGCGGCATTCCGACTTCGATGCCCCGGTTGCCGAAATTCAGTTGCCTTTGAATTTCGGGTGATCCCTCTTGAGCATGTATGCTTCTGCTACTTGTTCTACATCACACTTCCTTCCGCAAACGGCGAAACGCTTTGACTCGGTGAGTTTCGCGGCATTCCGACTTCGATGCCCCGGTTGCCGAAATTCAGTTGCCTTTGAATTTCGGGTGATCCCTCTTGAGCATGTATGCTTCTGCTACTTGTTCTACATCACACTTCCTTCCGCAAACGGCGAAACGCTTTGACTCGGTGAGTTTCGCGGCATTCCGACTTCGATGCCCCGTTGCCGAAATTCAGTTGCCTTTGAATTTCGGGTGATCCCTCTTGAGCATGTATGCTTCTGCTACTTGTTCTACATCACACTTCCTTCCGCAAACGGCGAAACGCTTTGACTCGGTGAGTTTCGCGGCATTCCGACTTCGATGCCCCGGTTGCCGAAATTCAGTTGCCTTTGAATTTCGGGTGATCCCTCTTGAGCATGTATGCTTCTGCTACTTGTTCTACATCACACTTCCTTCCGCAAACGGCGAAACGCTTTGACTCGGTGAGTTTCGCGGCATTCCGACTTCGATGCCCCGGTTGCCGAAATTCAGTTGCCTTTGAATTTCGGGTGATCCCTCTTGAGCATGTATGCTTCTGCTACTTGTTCTACATCACACTTCCTTCCGCAAACGGCGAAACGCTTTGACTCGGTGAGTTTCGCGGCATTCCGACTTCGATGCCCCGGTTGCCGAAATTCAGTTGCCTTTGAATTTCGGGTGATCCCTCTTGAGCATGTATGCTTCTGCTACTTGTTCTACATCACACTTCCTTCCGCAAACGGCGAAACGCTTTGACTCGGTGAGTTTCGCGGCATTCCGACTTCGATGCCCCGGTTGCCGAAATTCAGTTGCCTTTGAATTTCGGGTGATCCCTCTTGAGCATGTATGCTTCTGCTACTTGTTCTACATCACACTTCCTTCCGCAAACGGCGAAACGCTTTGACTCGGTGAGTTTCGCGGCATTCCGACTTCGATGCCCCGGTTGCCGAAATTCAGTTGCCTTTGAATTTCGGGTGATCCCTCTTGAGCATGTATGCTTCTGCTACTTGTTCTACATCACACTTCCTTCCGCAAACGGCGAAACGCTTTGACTCGGTGAGTTTCGCGGCATTCCGACTTCGATGCCCCGGTTGCCGAAATTCAGTTGCCTTTGAATTTCGGGTGATCCCTCTTGAGCATGTATGCTTCTGCTACTTGTTCTACATCACACTTCCTCCCGCAAACGGCGAAACGCTTTGACTCGGTGAGTTTCGCGGCATTCCGACTTCGATGCCCCGGTTGCCGAAATTCAGTTGCCTTTGAATTTCGGGTGATCCCTCTTGAGCATGTATGCTTCTGCTACTTGTTCTACATCACACTTCCTTCCGCAAACGGCGAAACGCTTTGACTCGGTGAGTTTCGCGGCATTCCGACTTCGATGCCCCGGTTGCCGAAATTCAGTTGCCTTTGAATTTCGGGTGATCCCTCTTGAGCATGTATGCTTCTGCTACTTGTTCTACATCACACTTCCTTCCGCAAACGGCGAAACGCTTTGACTCGGTGAGTTTCGCGGCATTCCGACTTCGATGCCCCGGTTGCCGAAATTCAGTTGCCTTTGAATTTCGGGTGATCCCTCTTGAGCATGTATGCTTCTGCTACTTGTTCTACATCACACTTCCTTCCGCAAACGGCGAAACGCTTTGACTCGGTGAGTTTCGCGGCATTCCGACTTCGATGCCCCGGTTGCCGAAATTCAGTTGCCTTTGAATTTCGGGTGATCCCTCTTGAGCATGTATGCTTCTGCTACTTGTTCTACATCACACTTCCTTCCGCAAACGGCGAAACGCTTTGACTCGGTGAGTTTCGCGGCATTCCGACTTCGATGCCCCGGTTGCCGAAATTCAGTTGCCTTTGAATTTCGGGTGATCCCTCTTGAGCATGTATGCTTCTGCTACTTGTTCTACATCACACTTCCTTCCGCAAACGGCGAAACGCTTTGACTCGGTGAGTTTCGCGGCATTCCGACTTCGATGCCCCGGTTGCCGAAATTCAGTTGCCTTTGAATTTCGGGTGATCCCTCTTGAGCATGTATGCTTCTGCTACTTGTTCTACATCACACTTCCTTCCGCAAACGGCGAAACGCTTTGACTCGGTGAGTTTCGCGGCATTCCGACTTCGATGCCCCGGTTGCCGAAATTCAGTTGCCTTTGAATTTCGGGTGATCCCTCTTGAGCATGTATGCTTCTGCTACTTGTTCTACATCACACTTCCTTCCGCAAACGGCGAAACGCTTTGACTCGGTGAGTTTCGCGGCATTCCGACTTCGATGCCCCGGTTGCCGAAATTCAGTTGCCTTTGAATTTCGGGTGATCCCTCTTGAGCATGTATGCTTCTGCTACTTGTTCTACATCACACTTCTTCCGCAAACGGCGAAACGCTTTGACTCGGTGAGTTTCGCGGCATTCCGACTTCGATGCCCCGGTTGCCGAAATTCAGTTGCCTTTGAATTTCGGGTGATCCCTCTTGAGCATGTATGCTTCTGCTACTTGTTCTACATCACACTTCCTTCCGCAAACGGCGAAACGCTTTGACTCGGTGAGTTTCGCGGCATTCCGACTTCGATGCCCCGGTTGCCGAAATTCAGTTGCCTTTGAATTTCGGGTGATCCCTCTTGAGCATGTATGCTTCTGCTACTTGTTCTACATCACACTTCCTTCCGCAAACGGCGAAACGCTTTGACTCGGTGAGTTTCGCGGCATTCCGACTTCGATGCCCCGGTTGCCGAAATTCAGTTGCCTTTGAATTTCGGGTGATCCCTCTTGAGCATGTATGCTTCTGCTACTTGTTCTACATCACACTTCCTTCCGCAAACGGCGAAACGCTTTGACTCGGTGAGTTTCGCGGCATTCCGACTTCGATGCCCCGGTTGCCGAAATTCAGTTGCCTTTGAATTTCGGGTGATCCCTCTTGAGCATGTATGCTTCTGCTACTTGTTCTACATCACACTTCCTTCCGCAAACGGCGAAACGCTTTGACTCGGTGAGTTTCGCGGCATTCCGACTTCGATGCCCCGGTTGCCGAAATTCAGTTGCCTTTGAATTTCGGGTGATCCCTCTTGAGCATGTATGCTTCTGCTACTTGTTCTACATCACACTTCCTTCCGCAAACGGCGAAACGCTTTGACTCGGTGAGTTTCGCGGCATTCCGACTTCGATGCCCCGGTTGCCGAAATTCAGTTGCCTTTGAATTTCGGGTGATCCCTCTTGAGCATGTATGCTTCTGCTACTTGTTCTACATCACACTTCCTTCCGCAAACGGCGAAACGCTTTGACTCGGTGAGTTTCGCGGCATTCCGACTTCGATGCCCCGGTTGCCGAAATTCAGTTGCCTTTGAATTTCGGGTGATCCCTCTTGAGCATGTATGCTTCTGCTACTTGTTCTACATCACACTTCCTTCCGCAAACGGCGAAACGCTTTGACTCGGTGAGTTTCGCGGCATTCCGACTTCGATGCCCCGGTTGCCGAAATTCAGTTGCCTTTGAATTTCGGGTGATCCCTCTTGAGCATGTATGCTTCTGCTACTTGTTCTACATCACACTTCCTTCCGCAAACGGCGAAACGCTTTGACTCGGTGAGTTTCGCGGCATTCCGACTTCGATGCCCCGGTTGCCGAAATTCAGTTGCCTTTGAATTTCGGGTGATCCCTCTTGAGCATGTATGCTTCTGCTACTTGTTCTACATCACACTTCCTTCCGCAAACGGCGAAACGCTTTGACTCGGTGAGTTTCGCGGCATTCCGACTTCGATGCCCCGTTGCCGAAATTCAGTTGCCTTTGAATTTCGGGTGATCCCTCTTGAGCATGTATGCTTCTGCTACTTGTTCTACATCACACTTCCTTCCGCAAACGGCGAAACGCTTTGACTCGGTGAGTTTCGCGGCATTCCGACTTCGATGCCCCGGTTGCCGAAATTCAGTTGCCTTTGAATTTCGGGTGATCCCTCTTGAGCATGTATGCTTCTGCTACTTGTTCTACATCACACTTCCTTCCGCAAACGGCGAAACGCTTTGACTCGGTGAGTTTCGCGGCATTCCGACTTCGATGCCCCGGTTGCCGAAATTCAGTTGCCTTTGAATTTCGGGTGATCCCTCTTGAGCATGTATGCTTCTGCTACTTGTTCTACATCACACTTCCTTCCGCAAACGGCGAAACGCTTTGACTCGGTGAGTTTCGCGGCATTCCGACTTCGATGCCCCGGTTGCCGAAATTCAGTTGCCTTTGAATTTCGGGTGATCCCTCTTGAGCATGTATGCTTCTGCTACTTGTTCTACATCACACTTCCTTCCGCAAACGGCGAAACGCTTTGACTCGGTGAGTTTCGCGGCATTCCGACTTCGATGCCCCGGTTGCCGAAATTCAGTTGCCTTTGAATTTCGGGTGATCCCTCTTGAGCATGTATGCTTCTGCTACTTGTTCTACATCACACTTCCTTCCGCAAACGGCGAAACGCTTTGACTCGGTGAGTTTCGCGGCATTCCGACTTCGATGCCCCGGTTGCCGAAATTCAGTTGCCTTTGAATTTCGGGTGATCCCTCTTGAGCATGTATGCTTCTGCTACTTGTTCTACATCACACTTCCTTCCGCAAACGGCGAAACGCTTTGACTCGGTGAGTTTCGCGGCATTCCGACTTCGATGCCCCGGTTGCCGAAATTCAGTTGCCTTTGAATTTCGGGTGATCCCTCTTGAGCATGTATGCTTCTGCTACTTGTTCTACATCACACTTCCTTCCGCAAACGGCGAAACGCTTTGACTCGGTGAGTTTCGCGGCATTCCGACTTCGATGCCCCGGTTGCCGAAATTCAGTTGCCTTTGAATTTCGGGTGATCCCTCTTGAGCATGTATGCTTCTGCTACTTGTTCTACATCACACTTCCTTCCGCAAACGGCGAAACGCTTTGACTCGGTGAGTTTCGCGGCATTCCGACTTCGATGCCCCGGTTGCCGAAATTCAGTTGCCTTTGAATTTCGGGTGATCCCTCTTGAGCATGTATGCTTCTGCTACTTGTTCTACATCACACTTCCTTCCGCAAACGGCGAAACGCTTTGACTCGGTGAGTTTCGCGGCATTCCGACTTCGATGCCCCGGTTGCCGAAATTCAGTTGCCTTTGAATTTCGGGTGATCCCTCTTGAGCATGTATGCTTCTGCTACTTGTTCTACATCACACTTCCTTCCGCAAACGGCGAAACGCTTTGACTCGGTGAGTTTCGCGGCATTCCGACTTCGATGCCCCGGTTGCCGAAATTCAGTTGCCTTTGAATTTCGGGTGATCCCTCTTGAGCATGTATGCTTCTGCTACTTGTTCTACATCACACTTCCTTCCGCAAACGGCGAAACGCTTTGACTCGGTGAGTTTCGCGGCATTCCGACTTCGATGCCCCGGTTGCCGAAATTCAGTTGCCTTTGAATTTCGGGTGATCCCTCTTGAGCATGTATGCTTCTGCTACTTGTTCTACATCACACTTCCTTCCGCAAACGGCGAAACGCTTTGACTCGGTGAGTTTCGCGGCATTCCGACTTCGATGCCCCGGTTGCCGAAATTCAGTTGCCTTTGAATTTCGGGTGATCCCTCTTGAGCATGTATGCTTCTGCTACTTGTTCTACATCACACTTCCTTCCGCAAACGGCGAAACGCTTTGACTCGGTGAGTTTCGCGGCATTCCGACTTCGATGCCCCGGTTGCCGAAATTCAGTTGCCTTTGAATTTCGGGTGATCCCTCTTGAGCATGTATGCTTCTGCTACTTGTTCTACATCACACTTCCTTCCGCAAACGGCGAAACGCTTTGACTCGGTGAGTTTCGCGGCATTCCGACTTCGATGCCCCGGTTGCCGAAATTCAGTTGCCTTTGAATTTCGGGTGATCCCTCTTGAGCATGTATGCTTCTGCTACTTGTTCTACATCACACTTCCTTCCGCAAACGGCGAAACGCTTTGACTCGGTGAGTTTCGCGGCATTCCGACTTCGATGCCCCGGTTGCCGAAATTCAGTTGCCTTTGAATTTCGGGTGATCCCTCTTGAGCATGTATGCTTCTGCTACTTGTTCTACATCACACTTCCTTCCGCAAACGGCGAAACGCTTTGACTCGGTGAGTTTCGCGGCATTCCGACTTCGATGCCCCGGTTGCCGAAATTCAGTTGCCTTTGAATTTCGGGTGATCCCTCTTGAGCATGTATGCTTCTGCTACTTGTTCTACATCACACTTCCTTCCGCAAACGGCGAAACGCTTTGACTCGGTGAGTTTCGCGGCATTCCGACTTCGATGCCCCGGTTGCCGAAATTCAGTTGCCTTTGAATTTCGGGTGATCCCTCTTGAGCATGTATGCTTCTGCTACTTGTTCTACATCACACTTCCTTCCGCAAACGGCGAAACGCTTTGACTCGGTGAGTTTCGCGGCATTCCGACTTCGATGCCCCGGTTGCCGAAATTCAGTTGCCTTTGAATTTCGGGTGATCCCTCTTGAGCATGTATGCTTCTGCTACTTGTTCTACATCACACTTCCTTCCGCAAACGGCGAAACGCTTTGACTCGGTGAGTTTCGCGGCATTCCGACTTCGATGCCCCGGTTGCCGAAATTCAGTTGCCTTTGAATTTCGGGTGATCCCTCTTGAGCATGTATGCTTCTGCTACTTGTTCTACATCACACTTCCTTCCGCAAACGGCGAAACGCTTTGACTCGGTGAGTTTCGCGGCATTCCGACTTCGATGCCCCGGTTGCCGAAATTCAGTTGCCTTTGAATTTCGGGTGATCCCTCTTGAGCATGTATGCTTCTGCTACTTGTTCTACATCACACTTCCTTCCGCAAACGGCGAAACGCTTTGACTCGGTGAGTTTCGCGGCATTCCGACTTCGATGCCCCGGTTGCCGAAATTCAGTTGCCTTTGAATTTCGGGTGATCCCTCTTGAGCATGTATGCTTCTGCTACTTGTTCTACATCACACTTCCTTCCGCAAACGGCGAAACGCTTTGACTCGGTGAGTTTCGCGGCATTCCGACTTCGATGCCCCGGTTGCCGAAATTCAGTTGCCTTTGAATTTCGGGTGATCCCTCTTGAGCATGTATGCTTCTGCTACTTGTTCTACATCACACTTCCTTCCGCAAACGGCGAAACGCTTTGACTCGGTGAGTTTCGCGGCATTCCGACTTCGATGCCCCGGTTGCCGAAATTCAGTTGCCTTTGAATTTCGGGTGATCCCTCTTGAGCATGTATGCTTCTGCTACTTGTTCTACATCACACTTCCTTCCGCAAACGGCGAAACGCTTTGACTCGGTGAGTTTCGCGGCATTCCGACTTCGATGCCCCGGTTGCCGAAATTCAGTTGCCTTTGAATTTCGGGTGATCCCTCTTGAGCATGTATGCTTCTGCTACTTGTTCTACATCACACTTCCTTCCGCAAACGGCGAAACGCTTTGACTCGGTGAGTTTCGCGGCATTCCGACTTCGATGCCCCGGTTGCCGAAATTCAGTTGCCTTTGAATTTCGGGTGATCCCTCTTGAGCATGTATGCTTCTGCTACTTGTTCTACATCACACTTCCTTCCGCAAACGGCGAAACGCTTTGACTCGGTGAGTTTCGCGGCATTCCGACTTCGATGCCCCGGTTGCCGAAATTCAGTTGCCTTTGAATTTCGGGTGATCCCTCTTGAGCATGTATGCTTCTGCTACTTGTTCTACATCACACTTCCTTCCGCAAACGGCGAAACGCTTTGACTCGGTGAGTTTCGCGGCATTCCGACTTCGATGCCCCGGTTGCCGAAATTCAGTTGCCTTTGAATTTCGGGTGATCCCTCTTGAGCATGTATGCTTCTGCTACTTGTTCTACATCACACTTCCTTCCGCAAACGGCGAAACGCTTTGACTCGGTGAGTTTCGCGGCATTCCGACTTCGATGCCCCGGTTGCCGAAATTCAGTTGCCTTTGAATTTCGGGTGATCCCTCTTGAGCATGTATGCTTCTGCTACTTGTTCTACATCACACTTCCTTCCGCAAACGGCGAAACGCTTTGACTCGGTGAGTTTCGCGGCATTCCGACTTCGATGCCCCGGTTGCCGAAATTCAGTTGCCTTTGAATTTCGGGTGATCCCTCTTGAGCATGTATGCTTCTGCTACTTGTTCTACATCACACTTCCTTCCGCAAACGGCGAAACGCTTTGACTCGGTGAGTTTCGCGGCATTCCGACTTCGATGCCCCGGTTGCCGAAATTCAGTTGCCTTTGAATTTCGGGTGATCCCTCTTGAGCATGTATGCTTCTGCTACTTGTTCTACATCACACTTCCTTCCGCAAACGGCGAAACGCTTTGACTCGGTGAGTTTCGCGGCATTCCGACTTCGATGCCCCGGTTGCCGAAATTCAGTTGCCTTTGAATTTCGGGTGATCCCTCTTGAGCATGTATGCTTCTGCTACTTGTTCTACATCACACTTCCTTCCGCAAACGGCGAAACGCTTTGACTCGGTGAGTTTCGCGGCATTCCGACTTCGATGCCCCGGTTGCCGAAATTCAGTTGCCTTTGAATTTCGGGTGATCCCTCTTGAGCATGTATGCTTCTGCTACTTGTTCTACATCACACTTCCTTCCGCAAACGGCGAAACGCTTTGACTCGGTGAGTTTCGCGGCATTCCGACTTCGATGCCCCGGTTGCCGAAATTCAGTTGCCTTTGAATTTCGGGTGATCCCTCTTGAGCATGTATGCTTCTGCTACTTGTTCTACATCACACTTCCTTCCGCAAACGGCGAAACGCTTTGACTCGGTGAGTTTCGCGGCATTCCGACTTCGATGCCCCGGTTGCCGAAATTCAGTTGCCTTTGAATTTCGGGTGATCCCTCTTGAGCATGTATGCTTCTGCTACTTGTTCTACATCACACTTCCTTCCGCAAACGGCGAAACGCTTTGACTCGGTGAGTTTCGCGGCATTCCGACTTCGATGCCCCGGTTGCCGAAATTCAGTTGCCTTTGAATTTCGGGTGATCCCTCTTGAGCATGTATGCTTCTGCTACTTGTTCTACATCACACTTCCTTCCGCAAACGGCGAAACGCTTTGACTCGGTGAGTTTCGCGGCATTCCGACTTCGATGCCCCGGTTGCCGAAATTCAGTTGCCTTTGAATTTCGGGTGATCCCTCTTGAGCATGTATGCTTCTGCTACTTGTTCTACATCACACTTCCTTCCGCAAACGGCGAAACGCTTTGACTCGGTGAGTTTCGCGGCATTCCGACTTCGATGCCCCGGTTGCCGAAATTCAGTTGCCTTTGAATTTCGGGTGATCCCTCTTGAGCATGTATGCTTCTGCTACTTGTTCTACATCACACTTCCTTCCGCAAACGGCGAAACGCTTTGACTCGGTGAGTTTCGCGGCATTCCGACTTCGATGCCCCGGTTGCCGAAATTCAGTTGCCTTTGAATTTCGGGTGATCCCTCTTGAGCATGTATGCTTCTGCTACTTGTTCTACATCACACTTCCTTCCGCAAACGGCGAAACGCTTTGACTCGGTGAGTTTCGCGGCATTCCGACTTCGATGCCCCGGTTGCCGAAATTCAGTTGCCTTTGAATTTCGGGTGATCCCTCTTGAGCATGTATGCTTCTGCTACTTGTTCTACATCACACTTCCTTCCGCAAACGGCGAAACGCTTTGACTCGGTGAGTTTCGCGGCATTCCGACTTCGATGCCCCGGTTGCCGAAATTCAGTTGCCTTTGAATTTCGGGTGATCCCTCTTGAGCATGTATGCTTCTGCTACTTGTTCTACATCACACTTCCTTCCGCAAACGGCGAAACGCTTTGACTCGGTGAGTTTCGCGGCATTCCGACTTCGATGCCCCGGTTGCCGAAATTCAGTTGCCTTTGAATTTCGGGTGATCCCTCTTGAGCATGTATGCTTCTGCTACTTGTTCTACATCACACTTCCTTCCGCAAACGGCGAAACGCTTTGACTCGGTGAGTTTCGCGGCATTCCGACTTCGATGCCCCGGTTGCCGAAATTCAGTTGCCTTTGAATTTCGGGTGATCCCTCTTGAGCATGTATGCTTCTGCTACTTGTTCTACATCACACTTCCTTCCGCAAACGGCGAAACGCTTTGACTCGGTGAGTTTCGCGGCATTCCGACTTCGATGCCCCGGTTGCCGAAATTCAGTTGCCTTTGAATTTCGGGTGATCCCTCTTGAGCATGTATGCTTCTGCTACTTGTTCTACATCACACTTCCTTCCGCAAACGGCGAAACGCTTTGACTCGGTGAGTTTCGCGGCATTCCGACTTCGATGCCCCGGTTGCCGAAATTCAGTTGCCTTTGAATTTCGGGTGATCCCTCTTGAGCATGTATGCTTCTGCTACTTGTTCTACATCACACTTCCTTCCGCAAACGGCGAAACGCTTTGACTCGGTGAGTTTCGCGGCATTCCGACTTCGATGCCCCGGTTGCCGAAATTCAGTTGCCTTTGAATTTCGGGTGATCCCTCTTGAGCATGTATGCTTCTGCTACTTGTTCTACATCACACTTCCTTCCGCAAACGGCGAAACGCTTTGACTCGGTGAGTTTCGCGGCATTCCGACTTCGATGCCCCGGTTGCCGAAATTCAGTTGCCTTTGAATTTCGGGTGATCCCTCTTGAGCATGTATGCTTCTGCTACTTGTTCTACATCACACTTCCTTCCGCAAACGGCGAAACGCTTTGACTCGGTGAGTTTCGCGGCATTCCGACTTCGATGCCCCGGTTGCCGAAATTCAGTTGCCTTTGAATTTCGGGTGATCCCTCTTGAGCATGTATGCTTCTGCTACTTGTTCTACATCACACTTCCTTCCGCAAACGGCGAAACGCTTTGACTCGGTGAGTTTCGCGGCATTCCGACTTCGATGCCCCGGTTGCCGAAATTCAGTTGCCTTTGAATTTCGGGTGATCCCTCTTGAGCATGTATGCTTCTGCTACTTGTTCTACATCACACTTCCTTCCGCAAACGGCGAAACGCTTTGACTCGGTGAGTTTCGCGGCATTCCGACTTCGATGCCCCGGTTGCCGAAATTCAGTTGCCTTTGAATTTCGGGTGATCCCTCTTGAGCATGTATGCTTCTGCTACTTGTTCTACATCACACTTCCTTCCGCAAACGGCGAAACGCTTTGACTCGGTGAGTTTCGCGGCATTCCGACTTCGATGCCCCGGTTGCCGAAATTCAGTTGCCTTTGAATTTCGGGTGATCCCTCTTGAGCATGTATGCTTCTGCTACTTGTTCTACATCACACTTCCTTCCGCAAACGGCGAAACGCTTTGACTCGGTGAGTTTCGCGGCATTCCGACTTCGATGCCCCGGTTGCCGAAATTCAGTTGCCTTTGAATTTCGGGTGATCCCTCTTGAGCATGTATGCTTCTGCTACTTGTTCTACATCACACTTCCTTCCGCAAACGGCGAAACGCTTTGACTCGGTGAGTTTCGCGGCATTCCGACTTCGATGCCCCGGTTGCCGAAATTCAGTTGCCTTTGAATTTCGGGTGATCCCTCTTGAGCATGTATGCTTCTGCTACTTGTTCTACATCACACTTCCTTCCGCAAACGGCGAAACGCTTTGACTCGGTGAGTTTCGCGGCATTCCGACTTCGATGCCCCGGTTGCCGAAATTCAGTTGCCTTTGAATTTCGGGTGATCCCTCTTGAGCATGTATGCTTCTGCTACTTGTTCTACATCACACTTCCTTCCGCAAACGGCGAAACGCTTTGACTCGGTGAGTTTCGCGGCATTCCGACTTCGATGCCCCGGTTGCCGAAATTCAGTTGCCTTTGAATTTCGGGTGATCCCTCTTGAGCATGTATGCTTCTGCTACTTGTTCTACATCACACTTCCTTCCGCAAACGGCGAAACGCTTTGACTCGGTGAGTTTCGCGGCATTCCGACTTCGATGCCCCGGTTGCCGAAATTCAGTTGCCTTTGAATTTCGGGTGATCCCTCTTGAGCATGTATGCTTCTGCTACTTGTTCTACATCACACTTCCTTCCGCAAACGGCGAAACGCTTTGACTCGGTGAGTTTCGCGGCATTCCGACTTCGATGCCCCGGTTGCCGAAATTCAGTTGCCTTTGAATTTCGGGTGATCCCTCTTGAGCATGTATGCTTCTGCTACTTGTTCTACATCACACTTCCTTCCGCAAACGGCGAAACGCTTTGACTCGGTGAGTTTCGCGGCATTCCGACTTCGATGCCCCGGTTGCCGAAATTCAGTTGCCTTTGAATTTCGGGTGATCCCTCTTGAGCATGTATGCTTCTGCTACTTGTTCTACATCACACTTCCTTCCGCAAACGGCGAAACGCTTTGACTCGGTGAGTTTCGCGGCATTCCGACTTCGATGCCCCGGTTGCCGAAATTCAGTTGCCTTTGAATTTCGGGTGATCCCTCTTGAGCATGTATGCTTCTGCTACTTGTTCTACATCACACTTCCTTCCGCAAACGGCGAAACGCTTTGACTCGGTGAGTTTCGCGGCATTCCGACTTCGATGCCCCGGTTGCCGAAATTCAGTTGCCTTTGAATTTCGGGTGATCCCTCTTGAGCATGTATGCTTCTGCTACTTGTTCTACATCACACTTCCTTCCGCAAACGGCGAAACGCTTTGACTCGGTGAGTTTCGCGGCATTCCGACTTCGATGCCCCGGTTGCCGAAATTCAGTTGCCTTTGAATTTCGGGTGATCCCTCTTGAGCATGTATGCTTCTGCTACTTGTTCTACATCACACTTCCTTCCGCAAACGGCGAAACGCTTTGACTCGGTGAGTTTCGCGGCATTCCGACTTCGATGCCCCGGTTGCCGAAATTCAGTTGCCTTTGAATTTCGGGTGATCCCTCTTGAGCATGTATGCTTCTGCTACTTGTTCTACATCACACTTCCTTCCGCAAACGGCGAAACGCTTTGACTCGGTGAGTTTCGCGGCATTCCGACTTCGATGCCCCGGTTGCCGAAATTCAGTTGCCTTTGAATTTCGGGTGATCCCTCTTGAGCATGTATGCTTCTGCTACTTGTTCTACATCACACTTCCTTCCGCAAACGGCGAAACGCTTTGACTCGGTGAGTTTCGCGGCATTCCGACTTCGATGCCCCGGTTGCCGAAATTCAGTTGCCTTTGAATTTCGGGTGATCCCTCTTGAGCATGTATGCTTCTGCTACTTGTTCTACATCACACTTCCTTCCGCAAACGGCGAAACGCTTTGACTCGGTGAGTTTCGCGGCATTCCGACTTCGATGCCCCGGTTGCCGAAATTCAGTTGCCTTTGAATTTCGGGTGATCCCTCTTGAGCATGTATGCTTCTGCTACTTGTTCTACATCACACTTCCTTCCGCAAACGGCGAAACGCTTTGACTCGGTGAGTTTCGCGGCATTCCGACTTCGATGCCCCGGTTGCCGAAATTCAGTTGCCTTTGAATTTCGGGTGATCCCTCTTGAGCATGTATGCTTCTGCTACTTGTTCTACATCACACTTCCTTCCGCAAACGGCGAAACGCTTTGACTCGGTGAGTTTCGCGGCATTCCGACTTCGATGCCCCGGTTGCCGAAATTCAGTTGCCTTTGAATTTCGGGTGATCCCTCTTGAGCATGTATGCTTCTGCTACTTGTTCTACATCACACTTCCTTCCGCAAACGGCGAAACGCTTTGACTCGGTGAGTTTCGCGGCATTCCGACTTCGATGCCCCGGTTGCCGAAATTCAGTTGCCTTTGAATTTCGGGTGATCCCTCTTGAGCATGTATGCTTCTGCTACTTGTTCTACATCACACTTCCTTCCGCAAACGGCGAAACGCTTTGACTCGGTGAGTTTCGCGGCATTCCGACTTCGATGCCCCGGTTGCCGAAATTCAGTTGCCTTTGAATTTCGGGTGATCCCTCTTGAGCATGTATGCTTCTGCTACTTGTTCTACATCACACTTCCTTCCGCAAACGGCGAAACGCTTTGACTCGGTGAGTTTCGCGGCATTCCGACTTCGATGCCCCGGTTGCCGAAATTCAGTTGCCTTTGAATTTCGGGTGATCCCTCTTGAGCATGTATGCTTCTGCTACTTGTTCTACATCACACTTCCTTCCGCAAACGGCGAAACGCTTTGACTCGGTGAGTTTCGCGGCATTCCGACTTCGATGCCCCGGTTGCCGAAATTCAGTTGCCTTTGAATTTCGGGTGATCCCTCTTGAGCATGTATGCTTCTGCTACTTGTTCTACATCACACTTCCTTCCGCAAACGGCGAAACGCTTTGACTCGGTGAGTTTCGCGGCATTCCGACTTCGATGCCCCGGTTGCCGAAATTCAGTTGCCTTTGAATTTCGGGTGATCCCTCTTGAGCATGTATGCTTCTGCTACTTGTTCTACATCACACTTCCTTCCGCAAACGGCGAAACGCTTTGACTCGGTGAGTTTCGCGGCATTCCGACTTCGATGCCCCGGTTGCCGAAATTCAGTTGCCTTTGAATTTCGGGTGATCCCTCTTGAGCATGTATGCTTCTGCTACTTGTTCTACATCACACTTCCTTCCGCAAACGGCGAAACGCTTTGACTCGGTGAGTTTCGCGGCATTCCGACTTCGATGCCCCGGTTGCCGAAATTCAGTTGCCTTTGAATTTCGGGTGATCCCTCTTGAGCATGTATGCTTCTGCTACTTGTTCTACATCACACTTCCTTCCGCAAACGGCGAAACGCTTTGACTCGGTGAGTTTCGCGGCATTCCGACTTCGATGCCCCGGTTGCCGAAATTCAGTTGCCTTTGAATTTCGGGTGATCCCTCTTGAGCATGTATGCTTCTGCTACTTGTTCTACATCACACTTCCTTCCGCAAACGGCGAAACGCTTTGACTCGGTGAGTTTCGCGGCATTCCGACTTCGATGCCCCGGTTGCCGAAATTCAGTTGCCTTTGAATTTCGGGTGATCCCTCTTGAGCATGTATGCTTCTGCTACTTGTTCTACATCACACTTCCTTCCGCAAACGGCGAAACGCTTTGACTCGGTGAGTTTCGCGGCATTCCGACTTCGATGCCCCGGTTGCCGAAATTCAGTTGCCTTTGAATTTCGGGTGATCCCTCTTGAGCATGTATGCTTCTGCTACTTGTTCTACATCACACTTCCTTCCGCAAACGGCGAAACGCTTTGACTCGGTGAGTTTCGCGGCATTCCGACTTCGATGCCCCGGTTGCCGAAATTCAGTTGCCTTTGAATTTCGGGTGATCCCTCTTGAGCATGTATGCTTCTGCTACTTGTTCTACATCACACTTCCTTCCGCAAACGGCGAAACGCTTTGACTCGGTGAGTTTCGCGGCATTCCGACTTCGATGCCCCGGTTGCCGAAATTCAGTTGCCTTTGAATTTCGGGTGATCCCTCTTGAGCATGTATGCTTCTGCTACTTGTTCTACATCACACTTCCTTCCGCAAACGGCGAAACGCTTTGACTCGGTGAGTTTCGCGGCATTCCGACTTCGATGCCCCGGTTGCCGAAATTCAGTTGCCTTTGAATTTCGGGTGATCCCTCTTGAGCATGTATGCTTCTGCTACTTGTTCTACATCACACTTCCTTCCGCAAACGGCGAAACGCTTTGACTCGGTGAGTTTCGCGGCATTCCGACTTCGATGCCCCGGTTGCCGAAATTCAGTTGCCTTTGAATTTCGGGTGATCCCTCTTGAGCACGTATGCTTCTGCTACTTGTTCTACATCACACTTCCTTCCGCAAACAGCGAAACGCTTTGACTCGGTGAGTTTCGCGGCATTCCGACTTCGATGCCCCGGTTGCCGAAATTCAGTTGCCTTTGAATTTCGGGTGATCCCTCTTGAGCATGTATGCTTCTGCTACTTGTTCTACATCACACTTCCTTCCGCAAACAGCGAAACGCTTTGACTCGGTGAGTTTCGCGGCATTCCGACTTCGATGCCCCGGTTGCCGAAATTCAGTTGCCTTTGAATTTCGGGTGATCCCTCTTGAGCATGTATGCTTCTGCTACTTGTTCTACATCACACTTCCTTCCGCAAACGGCGAAACGCTTTGACTCGGTGAGTTTCGCGGCATTCCGACTTCGATGCCCCGGTTGCCGAAATTCAGTTGCCTTTGAATTTCGGGTGATCCCTCTTGAGCATGTATGCTTCTGCTACTTGTTCTACATCACACTTCCTTCCGCAAACGGCGAAACGCTTTGACTCGGTGAGTTTCGCGGCATTCCGACTTCGATGCCCCGGTTGCCGAAATTCAGTTGCCTTTGAATTTCGGGTGATCCCTCTTGAGCATGTATGCTTCTGCTACTTGTTCTACATCACACTTCCTTCCGCAAACGGCGAAACGCTTTGACTCGGTGAGTTTCGCGGCATTCCGACTTCGATGCCCCGGTTGCCGAAATTCAGTTGCCTTTGAATTTCGGGTGATCCCTCTTGAGCATGTATGCTTCTGCTACTTGTTCTACATCACACTTCCTTCCGCAAACGGCGAAACGCTTTGACTCGGTGAGTTTCGCGGCATTCCGACTTCGATGCCCCGGTTGCCGAAATTCAGTTGCCTTTGAATTTCGGGTGATCCCTCTTGAGCATGTATGCTTCTGCTACTTGTTCTACATCACACTTCCTTCCGCAAACGGCGAAACGCTTTGACTCGGTGAGTTTCGCGGCATTCCGACTTCGATGCCCCGGTTGCCGAAATTCAGTTGCCTTTGAATTTCGGGTGATCCCTCTTGAGCATGTATGCTTCTGCTACTTGTTCTACATCACACTTCCTTCCGCAAACGGCGAAACGCTTTGACTCGGTGAGTTTCGCGGCATTCCGACTTCGATGCCCCGGTTGCCGAAATTCAGTTGCCTTTGAATTTCGGGTGATCCCTCTTGAGCATGTATGCTTCTGCTACTTGTTCTACATCACACTTCCTTCCGCAAACGGCGAAACGCTTTGACTCGGTGAGTTTCGCGGCATTCCGACTTCGATGCCCCGGTTGCCGAAATTCAGTTGCCTTTGAATTTCGGGTGATCCCTCTTGAGCATGTATGCTTCTGCTACTTGTTCTACATCACACTTCCTTCCGCAAACGGCGAAACGCTTTGACTCGGTGAGTTTCGCGGCATTCCGACTTCGATGCCCCGGTTGCCGAAATTCAGTTGCCTTTGAATTTCGGGTGATCCCTCTTGAGCATGTATGCTTCTGCTACTTGTTCTACATCACACTTCCTTCCGCAAACGGCGAAACGCTTTGACTCGGTGAGTTTCGCGGCATTCCGACTTCGATGCCCCGGTTGCCGAAATTCAGTTGCCTTTGAATTTCGGGTGATCCCTCTTGAGCATGTATGCTTCTGCTACTTGTTCTACATCACACTTCCTTCCGCAAACGGCGAAACGCTTTGACTCGGTGAGTTTCGCGGCATTCCGACTTCGATGCCCCGGTTGCCGAAATTCAGTTGCCTTTGAATTTCGGGTGATCCCTCTTGAGCATGTATGCTTCTGCTACTTGTTCTACATCACACTTCCTTCCGCAAACGGCGAAACGCTTTGACTCGGTGAGTTTCGCGGCATTCCGACTTCGATGCCCCGGTTGCCGAAATTCAGTTGCCTTTGAATTTCGGGTGATCCCTCTTGAGCATGTATGCTTCTGCTACTTGTTCTACATCACACTTCCTTCCGCAAACGGCGAAACGCTTTGACTCGGTGAGTTTCGCGGCATTCCGACTTCGATGCCCCGGTTGCCGAAATTCAGTTGCCTTTGAATTTCGGGTGATCCCTCTTGAGCATGTATGCTTCTGCTACTTGTTCTACATCACACTTCCTTCCGCAAACGGCGAAACGCTTTGACTCGGTGAGTTTCGCGGCATTCCGACTTCGATGCCCCGGTTGCCGAAATTCAGTTGCCTTTGAATTTCGGGTGATCCCTCTTGAGCATGTATGCTTCTGCTACTTGTTCTACATCACACTTCCTTCCGCAAACGGCGAAACGCTTTGACTCGGTGAGTTTCGCGGCATTCCGACTTCGATGCCCCGGTTGCCGAAATTCAGTTGCCTTTGAATTTCGGGTGATCCCTCTTGAGCATGTATGCTTCTGCTACTTGTTCTACATCACACTTCCTTCCGCAAACGGCGAAACGCTTTGACTCGGTGAGTTTCGCGGCATTCCGACTTCGATGCCCCGGTTGCCGAAATTCAGTTGCCTTTGAATTTCGGGTGATCCCTCTTGAGCATGTATGCTTCTGCTACTTGTTCTACATCACACTTCCTTCCGCAAACGGCGAAACGCTTTGACTCGGTGAGTTTCGCGGCATTCCGACTTCGATGCCCCGGTTGCCGAAATTCAGTTGCCTTTGAATTTCGGGTGATCCCTCTTGAGCATGTATGCTTCTGCTACTTGTTCTACATCACACTTCCTTCCGCAAACGGCGAAACGCTTTGACTCGGTGAGTTTCGCGGCATTCCGACTTCGATGCCCCGGTTGCCGAAATTCAGTTGCCTTTGAATTTCGGGTGATCCCTCTTGAGCATGTATGCTTCTGCTACTTGTTCTACATCACACTTCCTTCCGCAAACGGCGAAACGCTTTGACTCGGTGAGTTTCGCGGCATTCCGACTTCGATGCCCCGGTTGCCGAAATTCAGTTGCCTTTGAATTTCGGGTGATCCCTCTTGAGCATGTATGCTTCTGCTACTTGTTCTACATCACACTTCCTTCCGCAAACGGCGAAACGCTTTGACTCGGTGAGTTTCGCGGCATTCCGACTTCGATGCCCCGGTTGCCGAAATTCAGTTGCCTTTGAATTTCGGGTGATCCCTCTTGAGCATGTATGCTTCTGCTACTTGTTCTACATCACACTTCCTTCCGCAAACGGCGAAACGCTTTGACTCGGTGAGTTTCGCGGCATTCCGACTTCGATGCCCCGGTTGCCGAAATTCAGTTGCCTTTGAATTTCGGGTGATCCCTCTTGAGCATGTATGCTTCTGCTACTTGTTCTACATCACACTTCCTTCCGCAAACGGCGAAACGCTTTGACTCGGTGAGTTTCGCGGCATTCCGACTTCGATGCCCCGGTTGCCGAAATTCAGTTGCCTTTGAATTTCGGGTGATCCCTCTTGAGCATGTATGCTTCTGCTACTTGTTCTACATCACACTTCCTTCCGCAAACGGCGAAACGCTTTGACTCGGTGAGTTTCGCGGCATTCCGACTTCGATGCCCCGGTTGCCGAAATTCAGTTGCCTTTGAATTTCGGGTGATCCCTCTTGAGCATGTATGCTTCTGCTACTTGTTCTACATCACACTTCCTTCCGCAAACGGCGAAACGCTTTGACTCGGTGAGTTTCGCGGCATTCCGACTTCGATGCCCCGGTTGCCGAAATTCAGTTGCCTTTGAATTTCGGGTGATCCCTCTTGAGCATGTATGCTTCTGCTACTTGTTCTACATCACACTTCCTTCCGCAAACGGCGAAACGCTTTGACTCGGTGAGTTTCGCGGCATTCCGACTTCGATGCCCCGGTTGCCGAAATTCAGTTGCCTTTGAATTTCGGGTGATCCCTCTTGAGCATGTATGCTTCTGCTACTTGTTCTACATCACACTTCCTTCCGCAAACGGCGAAACGCTTTGACTCGGTGAGTTTCGCGGCATTCCGACTTCGATGCCCCGGTTGCCGAAATTCAGTTGCCTTTGAATTTCGGGTGATCCCTCTTGAGCATGTATGCTTCTGCTACTTGTTCTACATCACACTTCCTTCCGCAAACGGCGAAACGCTTTGACTCGGTGAGTTTCGCGGCATTCCGACTTCGATGCCCCGGTTGCCGAAATTCAGTTGCCTTTGAATTTCGGGTGATCCCTCTTGAGCATGTATGCTTCTGCTACTTGTTCTACATCACACTTCCTTCCGCAAACGGCGAAACGCTTTGACTCGGTGAGTTTCGCGGCATTCCGACTTCGATGCCCCGGTTGCCGAAATTCAGTTGCCTTTGAATTTCGGGTGATCCCTCTTGAGCATGTATGCTTCTGCTACTTGTTCTACATCACACTTCCTTCCGCAAACGGCGAAACGCTTTGACTCGGTGAGTTTCGCGGCATTCCGACTTCGATGCCCCGGTTGCCGAAATTCAGTTGCCTTTGAATTTCGGGTGATCCCTCTTGAGCATGTATGCTTCTGCTACTTGTTCTACATCACACTTCCTTCCGCAAACGGCGAAACGCTTTGACTCGGTGAGTTTCGCGGCATTCCGACTTCGATGCCCCGGTTGCCGAAATTCAGTTGCCTTTGAATTTCGGGTGATCCCTCTTGAGCATGTATGCTTCTGCTACTTGTTCTACATCACACTTCCTTCCGCAAACGGCGAAACGCTTTGACTCGGTGAGTTTCGCGGCATTCCGACTTCGATGCCCCGGTTGCCGAAATTCAGTTGCCTTTGAATTTCGGGTGATCCCTCTTGAGCATGTATGCTTCTGCTACTTGTTCTACATCACACTTCCTTCCGCAAACGGCGAAACGCTTTGACTCGGTGAGTTTCGCGGCATTCCGACTTCGATGCCCCGGTTGCCGAAATTCAGTTGCCTTTGAATTTCGGGTGATCCCTCTTGAGCATGTATGCTTCTGCTACTTGTTCTACATCACACTTCCTTCCGCAAACGGCGAAACGCTTTGACTCGGTGAGTTTCGCGGCATTCCGACTTCGATGCCCCGGTTGCCGAAATTCAGTTGCCTTTGAATTTCGGGTGATCCCTCTTGAGCATGTATGCTTCTGCTACTTGTTCTACATCACACTTCTTCCGCAAACGGCGAAACGCTTTGACTCGGTGAGTTTCGCGGCATTCCGACTTCGATGCCCCGGTTGCCGAAATTCAGTTGCCTTTGAATTTCGGGTGATCCCTCTTGAGCATGTATGCTTCTGCTACTTGTTCTACATCACACTTCTTCCGCAAACGGCGAAACGCTTTGACTCGGTGAGTTTCGCGGCATTCCGACTTCGATGCCCCGGTTGCCGAAATTCAGTTGCCTTTGAATTTCGGGTGATCCCTCTTGAGCATGTATGCTTCTGCTACTTGTTCTACATCACACTTCCTTCCGCAAACGGCGAAACGCTTTGACTCGGTGAGTTTCGCGGCATTCCGACTTCGATGCCCCGGTTGCCGAAATTCAGTTGCCTTTGAATTTCGGGTGATCCCTCTTGAGCATGTATGCTTCTGCTACTTGTTCTACATCACACTTCTTCCGCAAACGGCGAAACGCTTTGACTCGGTGAGTTTCGCGGCATTCCGACTTCGATGCCCCGGTTGCCGAAATTCAGTTGCCTTTGAATTTCGGGTGATCCCTCTTGAGCATGTATGCTTCTGCTACTTGTTCTACATCACACTTCCTTCCGCAAACGCGAAACGCTTTGACTCGGTGAGTTTCGCGGCATTCCGACTTCGATGCCCCGGTTGCCGAAATTCAGTTGCCTTTGAATTTCGGGTGATCCCTCTTGAGCATGTATGCTTCTGCTACTTGTTCTACATCACACTTCTTCCGCAAACGGCGAAACGCTTTGACTCGGTGAGTTTCGCGGCATTCCGACTTCGATGCCCCGGTTGCCGAAATTCAGTTGCCTTTGAATTTCGGGTGATCCCTCTTGAGCATGTATGCTTCTGCTACTTGTTCTACATCACACTTCCTTCCGCAAACGGCGAAACGCTTTGACTCGGTGAGTTTCGCGGCATTCCGACTTCGATGCCCCGGTTGCCGAAATTCAGTTGCCTTTGAATTTCGGGTGATCCCTCTTGAGCATGTATGCTTCTGCTACTTGTTCTACATCACACTTCCTTCCGCAAACGGCGAAACGCTTTGACTCGGTGAGTTTCGCGGCATTCCGACTTCGATGCCCCGGTTGCCGAAATTCAGTTGCCTTTGAATTTCGGGTGATCCCTCTTGAGCATGTATGCTTCTGCTACTTGTTCTACATCACACTTCCTTCCGCAAACGGCGAAACGCTTTGACTCGGTGAGTTTCGCGGCATTCCGACTTCGATGCCCCGGTTGCCGAAATTCAGTTGCCTTTGAATTTCGGGTGATCCCTCTTGAGCATGTATGCTTCTGCTACTTGTTCTACATCACACTTCCTTCCGCAAACGGCGAAACGCTTTGACTCGGTGAGTTTCGCGGCATTCCGACTTCGATGCCCCGGTTGCCGAAATTCAGTTGCCTTTGAATTTCGGGTGATCCCTCTTGAGCATGTATGCTTCTGCTACTTGTTCTACATCACACTTCCTTCCGCAAACGGCGAAACGCTTTGACTCGGTGAGTTTCGCGGCATTCCGACTTCGATGCCCCGGTTGCCGAAATTCAGTTGCCTTTGAATTTCGGGTGATCCCTCTTGAGCATGTATGCTTCTGCTACTTGTTCTACATCACACTTCCTTCCGCAAACGGCGAAACGCTTTGACTCGGTGAGTTTCGCGGCATTCCGACTTCGATGCCCCGGTTGCCGAAATTCAGTTGCCTTTGAATTTCGGGTGATCCCTCTTGAGCATGTATGCTTCTGCTACTTGTTCTACATCACACTTCCTTCCGCAAACGGCGAAACGCTTTGACTCGGTGAGTTTCGCGGCATTCCGACTTCGATGCCCCGGTTGCCGAAATTCAGTTGCCTTTGAATTTCGGGTGATCCCTCTTGAGCATGTATGCTTCTGCTACTTGTTCTACATCACACTTCCTTCCGCAAACGGCGAAACGCTTTGACTCGGTGAGTTTCGCGGCATTCCGACTTCGATGCCCCGGTTGCCGAAATTCAGTTGCCTTTGAATTTCGGGTGATCCCTCTTGAGCATGTATGCTTCTGCTACTTGTTCTACATCACACTTCCTTCCGCAAACGGCGAAACGCTTTGACTCGGTGAGTTTCGCGGCATTCCGACTTCGATGCCCCGGTTGCCGAAATTCAGTTGCCTTTGAATTTCGGGTGATCCCTCTTGAGCATGTATGCTTCTGCTACTTGTTCTACATCACACTTCCTTCCGCAAACGGCGAAACGCTTTGACTCGGTGAGTTTCGCGGCATTCCGACTTCGATGCCCCGGTTGCCGAAATTCAGTTGCCTTTGAATTTCGGGTGATCCCTCTTGAGCATGTATGCTTCTGCTACTTGTTCTACATCACACTTCCTTCCGCAAACGGCGAAACGCTTTGACTCGGTGAGTTTCGCGGCATTCCGACTTCGATGCCCCGGTTGCCGAAATTCAGTTGCCTTTGAATTTCGGGTGATCCCTCTTGAGCATGTATGCTTCTGCTACTTGTTCTACATCACACTTCTTCCGCAAACGGCGAAACGCTTTGACTCGGTGAGTTTCGCGGCATTCCGACTTCGATGCCCCGGTTGCCGAAATTCAGTTGCCTTTGAATTTCGGGTGATCCCTCTTGAGCATGTATGCTTCTGCTACTTGTTCTACATCACACTTCCTTCCGCAAACGGCGAAACGCTTTGACTCGGTGAGTTTCGCGGCATTCCGACTTCGATGCCCCGGTTGCCGAAATTCAGTTGCCTTTGAATTTCGGGTGATCCCTCTTGAGCATGTATGCTTCTGCTACTTGTTCTACATCACACTTCTTCCGCAAACGGCGAAACGCTTTGACTCGGTGAGTTTCGCGGCATTCCGACTTCGATGCCCCGGTTGCCGAAATTCAGTTGCCTTTGAATTTCGGGTGATCCCTCTTGAGCATGTATGCTTCTGCTACTTGTTCTACATCACACTTCCTTCCGCAAACGGCGAAACGCTTTGACTCGGTGAGTTTCGCGGCATTCCGACTTCGATGCCCCGGTTGCCGAAATTCAGTTGCCTTTGAATTTCGGGTGATCCCTCTTGAGCATGTATGCTTCTGCTACTTGTTCTACATCACACTTCCTTCCGCAAACGGCGAAACGCTTTGACTCGGTGAGTTTCGCGGCATTCCGACTTCGATGCCCCGGTTGCCGAAATTCAGTTGCCTTTGAATTTCGGGTGATCCCTCTTGAGCATGTATGCTTCTGCTACTTGTTCTACATCACACTTCCTTCCGCAAACGGCGAAACGCTTTGACTCGGTGAGTTTCGCGGCATTCCGACTTCGATGCCCCGGTTGCCGAAATTCAGTTGCCTTTGAATTTCGGGTGATCCCTCTTGAGCATGTATGCTTCTGCTACTTGTTCTACATCACACTTCTTCCGCAAACGGCGAAACGCTTTGACTCGGTGAGTTTCGCGGCATTCCGACTTCGATGCCCCGGTTGCCGAAATTCAGTTGCCTTTGAATTTCGGGTGATCCCTCTTGAGCATGTATGCTTCTGCTACTTGTTCTACATCACACTTCCTTCCGCAAACGGCGAAACGCTTTGACTCGGTGAGTTTCGCGGCATTCCGACTTCGATGCCCCGGTTGCCGAAATTCAGTTGCCTTTGAATTTCGGGTGATCCCTCTTGAGCATGTATGCTTCTGCTACTTGTTCTACATCACACTTCCTTCCGCAAACGGCGAAACGCTTTGACTCGGTGAGTTTCGCGGCATTCCGACTTCGATGCCCCGGTTGCCGAAATTCAGTTGCCTTTGAATTTCGGGTGATCCCTCTTGAGCATGTATGCTTCTGCTACTTGTTCTACATCACACTTCCTTCCGCAAACGGCGAAACGCTTTGACTCGGTGAGTTTCGCGGCATTCCGACTTCGATGCCCCGGTTGCCGAAATTCAGTTGCCTTTGAATTTCGGGTGATCCCTCTTGAGCATGTATGCTTCTGCTACTTGTTCTACATCACACTTCTTCCGCAAACGGCGAAACGCTTTGACTCGGTGAGTTTCGCGGCATTCCGACTTCGATGCCCCGGTTGCCGAAATTCAGTTGCCTTTGAATTTCGGGTGATCCCTCTTGAGCATGTATGCTTCTGCTACTTGTTCTACATCACACTTCCTTCCGCAAACGGCGAAACGCTTTGACTCGGTGAGTTTCGCGGCATTCCGACTTCGATGCCCCGGTTGCCGAAATTCAGTTGCCTTTGAATTTCGGGTGATCCCTCTTGAGCATGTATGCTTCTGCTACTTGTTCTACATCACACTTCCTTCCGCAAACGGCGAAACGCTTTGACTCGGTGAGTTTCGCGGCATTCCGACTTCGATGCCCCGGTTGCCGAAATTCAGTTGCCTTTGAATTTCGGGTGATCCCTCTTGAGCATGTATGCTTCTGCTACTTGTTCTACATCACACTTCTTCCGCAAACGGCGAAACGCTTTGACTCGGTGAGTTTCGCGGCATTCCGACTTCGATGCCCCGGTTGCCGAAATTCAGTTGCCTTTGAATTTCGGGTGATCCCTCTTGAGCATGTATGCTTCTGCTACTTGTTCTACATCACACTTCCTTCCGCAAACGGCGAAACGCTTTGACTCGGTGAGTTTCGCGGCATTCCGACTTCGATGCCCCGGTTGCCGAAATTCAGTTGCCTTTGAATTTCGGGTGATCCCTCTTGAGCATGTATGCTTCTGCTACTTGTTCTACATCACACTTCCTTCCGCAAACGGCGAAACGCTTTGACTCGGTGAGTTTCGCGGCATTCCGACTTCGATGCCCCGGTTGCCGAAATTCAGTTGCCTTTGAATTTCGGGTGATCCCTCTTGAGCATGTATGCTTCTGCTACTTGTTCTACATCACACTTCCTTCCGCAAACGGCGAAACGCTTTGACTCGGTGAGTTTCGCGGCATTCCGACTTCGATGCCCCGGTTGCCGAAATTCAGTTGCCTTTGAATTTCGGGTGATCCCTCTTGAGCATGTATGCTTCTGCTACTTGTTCTACATCACACTTCTTCCGCAAACGGCGAAACGCTTTGACTCGGTGAGTTTCGCGGCATTCCGACTTCGATGCCCCGGTTGCCGAAATTCAGTTGCCTTTGAATTTCGGGTGATCCCTCTTGAGCATGTATGCTTCTGCTACTTGTTCTACATCACACTTCCTTCCGCAAACGGCGAAACGCTTTGACTCGGTGAGTTTCGCGGCATTCCGACTTCGATGCCCCGGTTGCCGAAATTCAGTTGCCTTTGAATTTCGGGTGATCCCTCTTGAGCATGTATGCTTCTGCTACTTGTTCTACATCACACTTCCTTCCGCAAACGGCGAAACGCTTTGACTCGGTGAGTTTCGCGGCATTCCGACTTCGATGCCCCGGTTGCCGAAATTCAGTTGCCTTTGAATTTCGGGTGATCCCTCTTGAGCATGTATGCTTCTGCTACTTGTTCTACATCACACTTCTTCCGCAAACGGCGAAACGCTTTGACTCGGTGAGTTTCGCGGCATTCCGACTTCGATGCCCCGGTTGCCGAAATTCAGTTGCCTTTGAATTTCGGGTGATCCCTCTTGAGCATGTATGCTTCTGCTACTTGTTCTACATCACACTTCCTTCCGCAAACGGCGAAACGCTTTGACTCGGTGAGTTTCGCGGCATTCCGACTTCGATGCCCCGGTTGCCGAAATTCAGTTGCCTTTGAATTTCGGGTGATCCCTCTTGAGCATGTATGCTTCTGCTACTTGTTCTACATCACACTTCCTTCCGCAAACGGCGAAACGCTTTGACTCGGTGAGTTTCGCGGCATTCCGACTTCGATGCCCCGGTTGCCGAAATTCAGTTGCCTTTGAATTTCGGGTGATCCCTCTTGAGCATGTATGCTTCTGCTACTTGTTCTACATCACACTTCCTTCCGCAAACGGCGAAACGCTTTGACTCGGTGAGTTTCGCGGCATTCCGACTTCGATGCCCCGGTTGCCGAAATTCAGTTGCCTTTGAATTTCGGGTGATCCCTCTTGAGCATGTATGCTTCTGCTACTTGTTCTACATCACACTTCCTTCCGCAAACGGCGAAACGCTTTGACTCGGTGAGTTTCGCGGCATTCCGACTTCGATGCCCCGGTTGCCGAAATTCAGTTGCCTTTGAATTTCGGGTGATCCCTCTTGAGCATGTATGCTTCTGCTACTTGTTCTACATCACACTTCCTTCCGCAAACGGCGAAACGCTTTGACTCGGTGAGTTTCGCGGCATTCCGACTTCGATGCCCCGGTTGCCGAAATTCAGTTGCCTTTGAATTTCGGGTGATCCCTCTTGAGCATGTATGCTTCTGCTACTTGTTCTACATCACACTTCCTTCCGCAAACGGCGAAACGCTTTGACTCGGTGAGTTTCGCGGCATTCCGACTTCGATGCCCCGGTTGCCGAAATTCAGTTGCCTTTGAATTTCGGGTGATCCCTCTTGAGCATGTATGCTTCTGCTACTTGTTCTACATCACACTTCCTTCCGCAAACGGCGAAACGCTTTGACTCGGTGAGTTTCGCGGCATTCCGACTTCGATGCCCCGGTTGCCGAAATTCAGTTGCCTTTGAATTTCGGGTGATCCCTCTTGAGCATGTATGCTTCTGCTACTTGTTCTACATCACACTTCCTTCCGCAAACGGCGAAACGCTTTGACTCGGTGAGTTTCGCGGCATTCCGACTTCGATGCCCCGGTTGCCGAAATTCAGTTGCCTTTGAATTTCGGGTGATCCCTCTTGAGCATGTATGCTTCTGCTACTTGTTCTACATCACACTTCCTTCCGCAAACGGCGAAACGCTTTGACTCGGTGAGTTTCGCGGCATTCCGACTTCGATGCCCCGGTTGCCGAAATTCAGTTGCCTTTGAATTTCGGGTGATCCCTCTTGAGCATGTATGCTTCTGCTACTTGTTCTACATCACACTTCTTCCGCAAACGGCGAAACGCTTTGACTCGGTGAGTTTCGCGGCATTCCGACTTCGATGCCCCGGTTGCCGAAATTCAGTTGCCTTTGAATTTCGGGTGATCCCTCTTGAGCATGTATGCTTCTGCTACTTGTTCTACATCACACTTCCTTCCGCAAACGGCGAAACGCTTTGACTCGGTGAGTTTCGCGGCATTCCGACTTCGATGCCCCGGTTGCCGAAATTCAGTTGCCTTTGAATTTCGGGTGATCCCTCTTGAGCATGTATGCTTCTGCTACTTGTTCTACATCACACTTCCTTCCGCAAACGGCGAAACGCTTTGACTCGGTGAGTTTCGCGGCATTCCGACTTCGATGCCCCGGTTGCCGAAATTCAGTTGCCTTTGAATTTCGGGTGATCCCTCTTGAGCATGTATGCTTCTGCTACTTGTTCTACATCACACTTCCTTCCGCAAACGGCGAAACGCTTTGACTCGGTGAGTTTCGCGGCATTCCGACTTCGATGCCCCGGTTGCCGAAATTCAGTTGCCTTTGAATTTCGGGTGATCCCTCTTGAGCATGTATGCTTCTGCTACTTGTTCTACATCACACTTCTTCCGCAAACGGCGAAACGCTTTGACTCGGTGAGTTTCGCGGCATTCCGACTTCGATGCCCCGGTTGCCGAAATTCAGTTGCCTTTGAATTTCGGGTGATCCCTCTTGAGCATGTATGCTTCTGCTACTTGTTCTACATCACACTTCTTCCGCAAACGGCGAAACGCTTTGACTCGGTGAGTTTCGCGGCATTCCGACTTCGATGCCCCGGTTGCCGAAATTCAGTTGCCTTTGAATTTCGGGTGATCCCTCTTGAGCATGTATGCTTCTGCTACTTGTTCTACATCACACTTCCTTCCGCAAACGGCGAAACGCTTTGACTCGGTGAGTTTCGCGGCATTCCGACTTCGATGCCCCGGTTGCCGAAATTCAGTTGCCTTTGAATTTCGGGTGATCCCTCTTGAGCATGTATGCTTCTGCTACTTGTTCTACATCACACTTCTTCCGCAAACGGCGAAACGCTTTGACTCGGTGAGTTTCGCGGCATTCCGACTTCGATGCCCCGGTTGCCGAAATTCAGTTGCCTTTGAATTTCGGGTGATCCCTCTTGAGCATGTATGCTTCTGCTACTTGTTCTACATCACACTTCCTTCCGCAAACGGCGAAACGCTTTGACTCGGTGAGTTTCGCGGCATTCCGACTTCGATGCCCCGGTTGCCGAAATTCAGTTGCCTTTGAATTTCGGGTGATCCCTCTTGAGCATGTATGCTTCTGCTACTTGTTCTACATCACACTTCCTTCCGCAAACGGCGAAACGCTTTGACTCGGTGAGTTTCGCGGCATTCCGACTTCGATGCCCCGGTTGCCGAAATTCAGTTGCCTTTGAATTTCGGGTGATCCCTCTTGAGCATGTATGCTTCTGCTACTTGTTCTACATCACACTTCCTTCCGCAAACGGCGAAACGCTTTGACTCGGTGAGTTTCGCGGCATTCCGACTTCGATGCCCCGGTTGCCGAAATTCAGTTGCCTTTGAATTTCGGGTGATCCCTCTTGAGCATGTATGCTTCTGCTACTTGTTCTACATCACACTTCTTCCGCAAACGGCGAAACGCTTTGACTCGGTGAGTTTCGCGGCATTCCGACTTCGATGCCCCGGTTGCCGAAATTCAGTTGCCTTTGAATTTCGGGTGATCCCTCTTGAGCATGTATGCTTCTGCTACTTGTTCTACATCACACTTCCTTCCGCAAACGGCGAAACGCTTTGACTCGGTGAGTTTCGCGGCATTCCGACTTCGATGCCCCGGTTGCCGAAATTCAGTTGCCTTTGAATTTCGGGTGATCCCTCTTGAGCATGTATGCTTCTGCTACTTGTTCTACATCACACTTCCTTCCGCAAACGGCGAAACGCTTTGACTCGGTGAGTTTCGCGGCATTCCGACTTCGATGCCCCGGTTGCCGAAATTCAGTTGCCTTTGAATTTCGGGTGATCCCTCTTGAGCATGTATGCTTCTGCTACTTGTTCTACATCACACTTCTTCCGCAAACGGCGAAACGCTTTGACTCGGTGAGTTTCGCGGCATTCCGACTTCGATGCCCCGGTTGCCGAAATTCAGTTGCCTTTGAATTTCGGGTGATCCCTCTTGAGCATGTATGCTTCTGCTACTTGTTCTACATCACACTTCCTTCCGCAAACGGCGAAACGCTTTGACTCGGTGAGTTTCGCGGCATTCCGACTTCGATGCCCCGGTTGCCGAAATTCAGTTGCCTTTGAATTTCGGGTGATCCCTCTTGAGCATGTATGCTTCTGCTACTTGTTCTACATCACACTTCCTTCCGCAAACGGCGAAACGCTTTGACTCGGTGAGTTTCGCGGCATTCCAACTTCGATGCCCCGGTTGCCGAAATTCAGTTGCCTTTGAATTTCGGGTGATCCCTCTTGAGCATGTATGCTTCTGCTACTTGTTCTACATCACACTTCCTTCCGCAAACGGCGAAACGCTTTGACTCGGTGAGTTTCGCGGCAATCCGACTTTGATGCCCCGCTTGCCGAAATTCAGTTTCCTTTGAATTTCGGGTGATCCCTCTTGAGCATGTATGCTTCTGCTACTTGTTCTACATCACACTTCGTTCCGCAAACGGCGAAACGCTTTGACTCGGTGAGTTTCGCGGCATTCCGACTTCGATGCCCCGGTTGCCGAAATTCAGTTGCCTTTGAATTTCGGGTGATCCCTCTTGAGCATGTATGCTTCTGCTACTTGTTCTACATCACACTTCTTTCGCAAATGGCGAAACGCTTTGACTCGGTGAGTTTCACGGCATTCCGACTACGATGCCCCGGTTGCCGAAATTCAGTTGCCTTTGAATTTCGGGTGATCCCTCTTGAGCATGTATGCTTCCGCTACTTGTTCTACATCACACTTCTTCCACAAATGGCCAAACGCTTTGACTCGGTGAGTTTCCCCGCATTCCGCCTTCGATGCCCCGGTTGCCGAAATTCAGTTGCCTTTGAATTTCGGGTGATCCCTCTTGAGCATGTATGCTTCTGCTACTTGTTCTACATCACGCTTCCTTCCGCAAACGGCCAAACGCTTTGACTCGGTGAGTTTCGCGGCATTCCGACTTCGATGCCCCGGTTGCCGAAATTCAGTTGCCTTTGAATTTCGGGTGATCCCTCTTGAGCATGTATGCTTCTGCTACTTGTTCTCCATCACACTTCCTTCCGCAAACGGCGAAACGCTTTGACTCGGTGAGTTTCGCGGCATTCCGACTTCGATGCCCCGGTTGCCGAAATTCAGTTGCCTTTGAATTTCGGGTGATCCCTCTTGAGCATGTATGCTTCTGCTACTTGTTCTACATCACACTTCCTTCCGCAAACGGCGAAACGCTTTGACTCGGTGAGTTTCGCGGCATTCCGACTTCGATGCCCCGGTTGCCGAAATTCAGTTGCCTTTGAATTTCGGGTGATCCCTCTTGAGCATGTATGCTTCTGCTACTTGTTCTACATCACACTTCCTTCCGCAAACGGCGAAACGCTTTGACTCGGTGAGTTTCGCGGCATTCCGACTTCGATGCCCCGGTTGCCGAAATTCAGTTGCCTTTGAATTTCGGGTGATCCCTCTTGAGCATGTATGCTTCTGCTACTTGTTCTACATCACACTTCCTTCCGCAAACGGCGAAACGCTTTGACTCGGTGAGTTTCGCGGCATTCCGACTTCGATGCCCCGGTTGCCGAAATTCAGTTGCCTTTGAATTTCGGGTGATCCCTCTTGAGCATGTATGCTTCTGCTACTTGTTCTACATCACACTTCTTCCGCAAACGGCGAAACGCTTTGACTCGGTGAGTTTCGCGGCATTCCGACTTCGATGCCCCGGTTGCCGAAATTCAGTTGCCTTTGAATTTCGGGTGATCCCTCTTGAGCATGTATGCTTCTGCTACTTGTTCTACATCACACTTCTTCCGCAAACGGCGAAACGCTTTGACTCGGTGAGTTTCGCGGCATTCCGACTTCGATGCCCCGGTTGCCGAAATTCAGTTGCCTTTGAATTTCGGGTGATCCCTCTTGAGCATGTATGCTTCTGCTACTTGTTCTACATCACACTTCCTTCCGCAAACGGCGAAACGCTTTGACTCGGTGAGTTTCGCGGCATTCCGACTTCGATGCCCCGGTTGCCGAAATTCAGTTGCCTTTGAATTTCGGGTGATCCCTCTTGAGCATGTATGCTTCTGCTACTTGTTCTACATCACACTTCCTTCCGCAAACGGCGAAACGCTTTGACTCGGTGAGTTTCGCGGCATTCCGACTTCGATGCCCCGTTGCCGAAATTCAGTTGCCTTTGAATTTCGGGTGATCCCTCTTGAGCATGTATGCTTCTGCTACTTGTTCTACATCACACTTCCTTCCGCAAACGGCGAAACGCTTTGACTCGGTGAGTTTCGCGGCATTCCGACTTCGATGCCCCGGTTGCCGAAATTCAGTTGCCTTTGAATTTCGGGTGATCCCTCTTGAGCATGTATGCTTCTGCTACTTGTTCTACATCACACTTCTTCCGCAAACGCGAAACGCTTTGACTCGGTGAGTTTCGCGGCATTCCGACTTCGATGCCCCGGTTGCCGAAATTCAGTTGCCTTTGAATTTCGGGTGATCCCTCTTGAGCATGTATGCTTCTGCTACTTGTTCTACATCACACTTCCTTCCGCAAACGGCGAAACGCTTTGACTCGGTGAGTTTCGCGGCATTCCGACTTCGATGCCCCGGTTGCCGAAATTCAGTTGCCTTTGAATTTCGGGTGATCCCTCTTGAGCATGTATGCTTCTGCTACTTGTTCTACATCACACTTCTTCCGCAAACGGCGAAACGCTTTGACTCGGTGAGTTTCGCGGCATTCCGACTTCGATGCCCCGGTTGCCGAAATTCAGTTGCCTTTGAATTTCGGGTGATCCCTCTTGAGCATGTATGCTTCTGCTACTTGTTCTACATCACACTTCCTTCCGCAAACGGCGAAACGCTTTGACTCGGTGAGTTTCGCGGCATTCCGACTTCGATGCCCCGGTTGCCGAAATTCAGTTGCCTTTGAATTTCGGGTGATCCCTCTTGAGCATGTATGCTTCTGCTACTTGTTCTACATCACACTTCCTTCCGCAAACGGCGAAACGCTTTGACTCGGTGAGTTTCGCGGCATTCCGACTTCGATGCCCCGGTTGCCGAAATTCAGTTGCCTTTGAATTTCGGGTGATCCCTCTTGAGCATGTATGCTTCTGCTACTTGTTCTACATCACACTTCCTTCCGCAAACGGCGAAACGCTTTGACTCGGTGAGTTTCGCGGCATTCCGACTTCGATGCCCCGGTTGCCGAAATTCAGTTGCCTTTGAATTTCGGGTGATCCCTCTTGAGCATGTATGCTTCTGCTACTTGTTCTACATCACACTTCCTTCCGCAAACGGCGAAACGCTTTGACTCGGTGAGTTTCGCGGCATTCCGACTTCGATGCCCCGGTTGCCGAAATTCAGTTGCCTTTGAATTTCGGGTGATCCCTCTTGAGCATGTATGCTTCTGCTACTTGTTCTACATCACACTTCTTCCGCAAACGCGAAACGCTTTGACTCGGTGAGTTTCGCGGCATTCCGACTTCGATGCCCCGGTTGCCGAAATTCAGTTGCCTTTGAATTTCGGGTGATCCCTCTTGAGCATGTATGCTTCTGCTACTTGTTCTACATCACACTTCTTCCGCAAACGGCGAAACGCTTTGACTCGGTGAGTTTCGCGGCATTCCGACTTCGATGCCCCGGTTGCCGAAATTCAGTTGCCTTTGAATTTCGGGTGATCCCTCTTGAGCATGTATGCTTCTGCTACTTGTTCTACATCACACTTCCTTCCGCAAACGGCGAAACGCTTTGACTCGGTGAGTTTCGCGGCATTCCGACTTCGATGCCCCGGTTGCCGAAATTCAGTTGCCTTTGAATTTCGGGTGATCCCTCTTGAGCATGTATGCTTCTGCTACTTGTTCTACATCACACTTCTTCCGCAAACGGCGAAACGCTTTGACTCGGTGAGTTTCGCGGCATTCCGACTTCGATGCCCCGTTGCCGAAATTCAGTTGCCTTTGAATTTCGGGTGATCCCTCTTGAGCATGTATGCTTCTGCTACTTGTTCTACATCACACTTCTTTCCGCAAACGGCGAAACGCTTTGACTCGGTGAGTTTCGCGGCATTCCGACTTCGATGCCCCGGTTGCCGAAATTCAGTTGCCTTTGAATTTCGGGTGATCCCTCTTGAGCATGTATGCTTCTGCTACTTGTTCTACATCACACTTCCTTCCGCAAACGGCGAAACGCTTTGACTCGGTGAGTTTCGCGGCATTCCGACTTCGATGCCCCGGTTGCCGAAATTCAGTTGCCTTTGAATTTCGGGTGATCCCTCTTGAGCATGTATGCTTCTGCTACTTGTTCTACATCACACTTCTTCCGCAAACGGCGAAACGCTTTGACTCGGTGAGTTTCGCGGCATTCCGACTTCGATGCCCCGGTTGCCGAAATTCAGTTGCCTTTGAATTTCGGGTGATCCCTCTTGAGCATGTATGCTTCTGCTACTTGTTCTACATCACACTTCCTTCCGCAAACGGCGAAACGCTTTGACTCGGTGAGTTTCGCGGCATTCCGACTTCGATGCCCCGGTTGCCGAAATTCAGTTGCCTTTGAATTTCGGGTGATCCCTCTTGAGCATGTATGCTTCTGCTACTTGTTCTACATCACACTTCCTTCCGCAAACGGCGAAACGCTTTGACTCGGTGAGTTTCGCGGCATTCCGACTTCGATGCCCCGGTTGCCGAAATTCAGTTGCCTTTGAATTTCGGGTGATCCCTCTTGAGCATGTATGCTTCTGCTACTTGTTCTACATCACACTTCTTCCGCAAACGGCGAAACGCTTTGACTCGGTGAGTTTCGCGGCATTCCGACTTCGATGCCCCGGTTGCCGAAATTCAGTTGCCTTTGAATTTCGGGTGATCCCTCTTGAGCATGTATGCTTCTGCTACTTGTTCTACATCACACTTCCTTCCGCAAACGGCGAAACGCTTTGACTCGGTGAGTTTCGCGGCATTCCGACTTCGATGCCCCGGTTGCCGAAATTCAGTTGCCTTTGAATTTCGGGTGATCCCTCTTGAGCATGTATGCTTCTGCTACTTGTTCTACATCACACTTCCTTCCGCAAACGGCGAAACGCTTTGACTCGGTGAGTTTCGCGGCATTCCGACTTCGATGCCCCGGTTGCCGAAATTCAGTTGCCTTTGAATTTCGGGTGATCCCTCTTGAGCATGTATGCTTCTGCTACTTGTTCTACATCACACTTCTTCCGCAAACAGCGAAACGCTTTGACTCGGTGAGTTTCGCGGCATTCCGACTTCGATGCCCCGGTTGCCGAAATTCAGTTGCCTTTGAATTTCGGGTGATCCCTCTTGAGCATGTATGCTTCTGCTACTTGTTCTACATCACACTTCTTCCGCAAACGGCGAAACGCTTTGACTCGGTGAGTTTCGCGGCATTCCGACTTCGATGCCCCGGTTGCCGAAATTCAGTTGCCTTTGAATTTCGGGTGATCCCTCTTGAGCATGTATGCTTCTGCTACTTGTTCTACATCACACTTCCTTCCGCAAACGGCGAAACGCTTTGACTCGGTGAGTTTCGCGGCATTCCGACTTCGATGCCCCGGTTGCCGAAATTCAGTTGCCTTTGAATTTCGGGTGATCCCTCTTGAGCATGTATGCTTCTGCTACTTGTTCTACATCACACTTCCTTCCGCAAACGGCGAAACGCTTTGACTCGGTGAGTTTCGCGGCATTCCGACTTCGATGCCCCGGTTGCCGAAATTCAGTTGCCTTTGAATTTCGGGTGATCCCTCTTGAGCATGTATGCTTCTGCTACTTGTTCTACATCACACTTCCTTCCGCAAACGCGAAACGCTTTGACTCGGTGAGTTTCGCGGCATTCCGACTTCGATGCCCCGGTTGCCGAAATTCAGTTGCCTTTGAATTTCGGGTGATCCCTCTTGAGCATGTATGCTTCTGCTACTTGTTCTACATCACACTTCCTTCCGCAAACGGCGAAACGCTTTGACTCGGTGAGTTTCGCGGCATTCCGACTTCGATGCCCCGGTTGCCGAAATTCAGTTGCCTTTGAATTTCGGTGATCCCTCTTGAGCATGTATGCTTCTGCTACTTGTTCTACATCACACTTCTTCCGCAAACCGAAACGCTTTGACTCGGTGAGTTTCGCGGCATTCCGACTTCGATGCCCCGTTGCCGAAATTCAGTTGCCTTTGAATTTCGGGTGATCCCTCTTGAGCATGTATGCTTCTGCTACTTGTTCTACATCACACTTCTTCCGCAAACGGCGAAACGCTTTGACTCGGTGAGTTTCGCGGCATTCCGACTTCGATGCCCCGTTGCCGAAATTCAGTTGCCTTTGAATTTCGGGTGATCCCTCTTGAGCATGTATGCTTCTGCTACTTGTTCTACATCACACTTCCTTCCGCAAACGGCGAAACGCTTTGACTCGGTGAGTTTCGCGGCATTCCGACTTCGATGCCCCGTTGCCGAAATTCAGTTGCCTTTGAATTTCGGGTGATCCCTCTTGAGCATGTATGCTTCTGCTACTTGTTCTACATCACACTTCCTTCCGCAAACGGCGAAACGCTTTGACTCGGTGAGTTTCGCGGCATTCCGACTTCGATGCCCCGGTTGCCGAAATTCAGTTGCCTTTGAATTTCGGGTGATCCCTCTTGAGCATGTATGCTTCTGCTACTTGTTCTACATCACACTTCTTCCGCAAACGGCGAAACGCTTTGACTCGGTGAGTTTCGCGGCATTCCGACTTCGATGCCCCGGTTGCCGAAATTCAGTTGCCTTTGAATTTCGGGTGATCCCTCTTGAGCATGTATGCTTCTGCTACTTGTTCTACATCAGACTTCCTTCCGCAAACGCGAAACGCTTTGACTCGGTGAGTTTCGCGGCATTCCGACTTCGATGCCCCGGTTGCCGAAATTCAGTTGCCTTTGAATTTCGGGTGATCCCTCTTGAGCATGTATGCTTCTGCTACTTGTTCTACATCAGACTTCTTCCGCAAACGGAGAAACGCTTTGACTCGGTGAGTTTCGCAGCATTCCTACTTCGATGCCCCGGTTGCCGAAATTCTGTTGCCTTTGAATTTCGGGTGATCCCTCTTGAGCATGTATGCTTCTGCTACTTGTTCTACATCACACTTCCTTCCGCAAACGGCGAAAAGCTTTGACTCGGTGAGTTTCACGACATTCAGACTTCGATGCCCCGGTTGCCGAAATTCAGTTTCCTTTGAATTTCGGGTTAAACCTCTTGAGCATGTATGCTTCTGCTACTTGTTCTACATCACACTTCTTTCCGCAAACGGCGAAACGATTTGACTCGGTGAGTTTTGGGGCATTCTGAATTCGATGCCCCGGTTGCCGAAATTCAGTTGCCTTTGAATTTCGGGTGATCCCTCTTGAGCATGTATGCTTCTGCTACTTGTTCTACATCAGACTTCTTCCGCAAACGGCGAAACGCATTGACTGGGTGAGTTTCGCGGCATTCCGACTTCGATGCCCACGTTGCCGAAATTCAGTTGCCTTTGAATTTCGGGTGATCCCTCTTGAGCATGTATGCTTCTGCTACTTGTTCTACATCAGACTTCTTCCGCAAACGCGAAACGCTTTGACTCGGTGAGTTTCGCGGCATTCCGACTTCGATGCCCCGTTGCCGAAATTCAGTTGCCTTTGAATTTCGGGTGATCCCTCTTGAGCATGTATGCTTCTGCTACTTGTTCTACATCAGACTTCTTCCGCAAACGGCGAAACGCTTTGACTCGGTGAGTTTCGCGGCATTCCGACTTCGATGCCCCGTTGCCGAAATTCAGTTGCCTTGAATTTCGGGTGATCCCTCTTGAGCATGTATGCTTCTGCTACTTGTTCTACATCAGACTTCTTCCGCAAACGGCGAAACGCTTTGACTCGGTGAGTTTCGCGGCATTCCGACTTCGATGCCCCGTTTGCCGAAATTCAGTTGCCTTTGAATTTCGGGTGATCCCTCTTGAGCATGTATGCTTCTGCTACTTGTTCTACATCAGACTTCTTCCGCAAACGGCGAAACGCTTTGACTCGGTGAGTTTCGCGGCATTCCGACTTCGATGCCCCGGTTGCCGAAATTCAGTTGCCTTTGAATTTCGGGTGATCCCTCTTGAGCATGTATGCTTCTGCTACTTGTTCTACATCAGACTTCTTCCGCAAACGGCGAAACGCTTTGACTCGGTGAGTTTCGCGGCATTCCGACTTCGATGCCCCGGTTGCCGAAATTCAGTTGCCTTTGAATTTCGGGTGATCCCTCTTGAGCATGTATGCTTCTGCTACTTGTTCTACATCAGACTTCTTCCGCAAACGGCGAAACGCTTTGACTCGGTGAGTTTCGCGGCATTCCGACTTCGATGCCCCGGTTGCCGAAATTCAGTTGCCTTTGAATTTCGGGTGATCCCTCTTGAGCATGTATGCTTCTGCTACTTGTTCTACATCAGACTTCTTCCGCAAACGGCGAAACGCTTTGACTCGGTGAGTTTCGCGGCATTCCGACTTCGATGCCCCGGTTGCCGAAATTCAGTTGCCTTTGAATTTCGGGTGATCCCTCTTGAGCATGTATGCTTCTGCTACTTGTTCTACATCAGACTTCTTCCGCAAACGGCGAAACGCTTTGACTCGGTGAGTTTCGCGGCATTCCGACTTTCGATGCCCCGGTTGCCGAAATTCAGTTGCCTTTGAATTTCGGGTGATCCCTCTTGAGCATGTATGCTTCTGCTACTTGTTCTACATCACACTTCTTCCGCAAACGGCGAAACGCTTTGACTCGGTGAGTTTCGCGGCATTCCGACTTCGATCCCCGGTTGCCGAAATTCAGTTGCCTTTGAATTTCGGTGATCCCTCTTGAGCATGTATGCTTCTGCTACTTGTTCTACATCAGACTTCTTCCGCAAACGGCGAAACGCTTTGACTCGGTGAGTTTCGCGGCATTCCGACTTCGATGCCCCGGTTGCCGAAATTCAGTTGCCTTTGAATTTCGGGTGATCCCTCTTGAGCATGTATGCTTCTGCTACTTGTTCTACATCAGACTTCTTCCGCAAACGGCGAAACGCTTTGACTCGGTGAGTTTCGCGGCATTCCGACTTCGATGCCCGGTTGCCGAAATTCAGTTGCCTTTGAATTTCGGGTGATCCCTCTTGAGCATGTATGCTTCTGCTACTTGTTCTACATCAGACTTCTTCCGCAAACGGCGAAACGCTTTGACTCGGTGAGTTTCGCGGCATTCCGACTTCGATGCCCCGTTTGCCGAAATTCAGTTGCCTTTGAATTTCGGGTGATCCCTCTTGAGCATGTATGCTTCTGCTACTTGTTCTACATCAGACTTCTTTCCGCAAACGGCGAAACGCTTTGACTCGGTGAGTTTCGCGGCATTCCGACTTCGATGCCCCGGTTGCCGAAATTCAGTTGCCTTTGAATTTCGGGTGATCCCTCTTGAGCATGTATGCTTCTGCTACTTGTTCTACATCAGACTTCTTCCGCAAACGGCGAAACGCTTTGACTCGGTGAGTTTCGCGGCATTCCGACTTCGATGCCCCGGTTGCCGAAATTCAGTTGCCTTTGAATTTCGGTGATCCCTCTTGAGCATGTATGCTTCTGCTACTTGTTCTACATCAGACTTCTTCCGCAAACGGCGAAACGCTTTGACTCGGTGAGTTTCGCGGCATTCCGACTTCGATGCCCCGGTTGCCGAAATTCAGTTGCCTTTGAATTTCGGGTGATCCCTCTTGAGCATGTATGCTTCTGCTACTTGTTCTACATCAGACTTCTTTCCGCAAACGGCGAAACGCTTTGACTCGTGAGTTTCGCGGCATTCCGACTTCGATGCCCCGTTGCCGAAATTCAGTTGCCTTTGAATTTCGGGTGATCCCTCTTGAGCATGTATGCTTCTGCTACTTGTTCTACATCAGACTTCTTCCGCAAACGGCGAAACGCTTTGACTCGGTGAGTTTCGCGGCATTCCGACTTCGATGCCCCGGTTGCCGAAATTCAGTTGCCTTTGAATTTCGGGTGATCCCTCTTGAGCATGTATGCTTCTGCTACTTGTTCTACATCAGACTTCTTCCGCAAACGGCGAAACGCTTTGACTCGGTGAGTTTCGCGGCATTCCGACTTCGATGCCCGGTTGCCGAAATTCAGTTGCCTTTGAATTTCGGGTGATCCCTCTTGAGCATGTATGCTTCTGCTACTTGTTCTACATCAGACTTCTTTCCGCAAACGGCGAAACGCTTTGACTCGGTAGTTTCGCGGCATTCCGACTTCGATGCCCCGGTTGCCGAAATTCAGTTGCCTTTGAATTTCGGGTGATCCCTCTTGAGCATGTATGCTTCTGCTACTTGTTCTACATCACACTTCTTCCGCAAACGGCGAAACGCTTTGACTCGGTGAGTTTCGCGCATTCCGACTTCGATCCCCGGTTGCCGAAATTCAGTTGCCTTTGAATTTCGGGTGATCCCTCTTGAGCATGTATGCTTCTGCTAATTTTTTT
>CM055360.1:801654-835434 GCA_029228515.1 Populus alba x Populus x berolinensis
GATGTAGAACAAGTAGCCGAAAACAGATAGCATACATGCTCAAGAGGGATCACCCGAAATTCAAAGGCAACTGAATTTCGGCAACCGGGCATCGAAGTCGGAATGCCGCGAAACTCACCGAGTCAAAGCGTTTCCCGTTTGCGGAAGAAGTCTGATGTAGAACAAGTAGCAGAAGCATACATGCTCAAGAGGGATCACCCGAAATTCAAAGGCAACTGAATTTCGGCAACGGGGCATCGAAGTCGGAATGCCGCGAAACTCACCGAGTCAAACCGTTTCGCCGTTTGCCGAAGGAAGTCTGATGTAGAACAAGTAGCAGAAGCATACATGCTCAAGAGGGATCACTCGAAATTCAAAGGCAACTGAATTTCGGCAAACGGGGCATCGAAGTCGGAATGCCGCGAAACTCACCGAGTCAAAGCGTTTCGCCGTTTGCAGAAGGAAGTCTGATGTAGAACAAGTAGCAGAAGCATAAAGGCTCAAGAGGGTCACCCGAAATTCAAAGGCAACTGAATTCCGGCAAACGGGGCATCGAAGCCGGAATGCCGCGAAACTAACGTAGTCAAAGCGTTTCGCCCTTTGCGGAAGAAGTCTTATGTAGAACAAGTAGCAGAAGCATACATGCTCAAGAGGAATCACCCGAAATTCAAAGGCAACAAAATTTCGGCAAACGGGGCAACCAAGCCGGAATGCCGCGAAACTCACCGAGTCAAAGCGTTTCGCCCTTTGCGGAAAAAGTCTTATGTAGAACAAGTAGCAGAAGCGTACATGCTCAAGAGGGATCACCCGAAATTCAAAGGCAACTGAATTTCGGCAAACGGGGCATCGAAGTCGGAATGCCGCGAAACTCACCGAGTCAAAGCGTTTCTCCCTTTGCGGAAGAAGTCTGATGTAGAACAAGTAGCAGAAGCATACATGCTCAAGAGGGATCACCCGAAATTCAAAGGCAACTGAATTTCGGCAAACGGGGCATCGAAGTCGGAATGCCGCGAAACTCACCGAGTCAAAGCGTTTCGCCGTTTGCGGAAGAAGTCTGATGTACAACAAGTAGCAGAAGCATACAGGCTCAAGAGGGATCACCGAAATTCAAAGGCAACTGAATTTCGGCAACGGGGCATCGAAGTCGGAATGCCGCGAAACTCACCGAGTCAAAGCGTTTTCCCTTTGCGGAAGAAGTCTGATGTAGAACAAGTAGCAGAAGCATACATGCTCAAGAGGGATCACCCGAAATTCAAAGGCAACTGAATTTCGGCAACCGGGGCATCGAAGTCGGAATGCCGCGAAACTCACCGAGTCAAAGCGTTTCCCGTTTGCGGAAGAAGTCTGATGTAGAACAAGTAGCAGAAGCATACATGCTCAAGAGGGATCACCCGAAATTCAAAGGCAACTGAATTTCGGCAACGGGGCATCGAAGTCGGAATGCCGCGAAACTCACCGAGTCAAAGCGTTTCGCCGTTTGCGGAAGAAGTCTGATGTAGAACAAGTAGCAGAAGCATACATGCTCAAGAGGGATCACCCGAAATTCAAAGGCAACTGAATTTCGGCAACCGGGGCATCGAAGTCGGAATGCCGCGAAACTCACCGAGTCAAAGCGTTTCGCCGTTTGCGGAAGAAGTCTGATGTAGAACAAGTAGCAGAAGCATACATGCTCAAGAGGGATCACCCGAAATTCAAAGGCAACTGAATTTCGGCAAACGGGGCATCGAAGTCGGAATGCCGCGAAACTCACCGAGTCAAAGCGTTTCGCCGTTTGCGGAAGAAGTCTGATGTAGAACAAGTAGCAGAAGCATACATGCTCAAGAGGGATCACCCGAAATTCAAAGGCAACTCAATTTCGGCAACCGGGGCATCGAAGTCGGAATGTCGCGAAAGTCACCGAGTCAAAGCGTTTCCTCGTTTGCGGAAGAAGTCTGATTTAGAACAAGTAGCAGAAGCTTACATGCTCAAGAGCGATCACCCGAAATCAAAAGGCAACTAAATTTTGGCAAACGGGGAACCGAAGTTGGAATGCCGTGAAACTCACCGAGTTAAAGCGTTTCGCCGTTTGCGGAAGAAGTCTCATGTAGAACAAGTAGCAGAAGCATACATGCTCAAGAGGGATCACCCGAAATTCAAAGGCAACTAAATTTCGGCAACAGGGCATCGATGTCGGAATGCCGCGAAACTCACCGAGTCAAAGCGTTTCCCCGTTTGCGGAAGAAGTCTGATGTAGAACAAGTAGCAGAAGCATACATGCTCAAGAGGGGTCACCCGAAATCCAAAGGCAACTAAATTTCGGCAAACGGGGAATCGAAGTCGGAATGCCGCGAAACTCACCGAGCAAAGCGTTTCCCAATTTGCGGAAGAAGTGTGATGTAGAACAAGTAGCAGAAGCATACATGCTCAAGAGGAGTCACCCGAAATTCAAAGGGAACTGAATTTCGGCAACCGGGGCACCGAAGTCGTAATGCCGCGAAACTCACCCAGTAAAAGCTTTTCGCCATTTGCAGAAGAAGTCAGATTTAGAAGAAGGAGCAGAAGCATACATGCTCAAGAGGGGTCACCCGAAATCCAAAGGCAACTAAATTGCGGCAAACGGGGAATCGAAGTCGGAATGCCGCGAAACTCACCGAGTCAAAGCTTTTCCCAGTTTGTGGAAGAAGTCTGATGTAGAACAAGTAGCAGAAGCATACATGCTCAAGAGGGATCACCCGAAATTCAAAGGCAACTGAATTTCGGCAACCGGAGCATCGAAGTCGTAATGCCGCGAAACTTACCGAGTCAAATCGTTTCGCCATTTGCGAAAGAAGTCTGATTTAGAACAAGTAGCAGAAGCATACATGCTCAAGAGGGATCACCCGAAATTCAAAGGCAACTGAATTTCTGCAAACGGGGAATCAAAGTCGGAATGCCGCGAAACTCACCGAGTCAAAGCGTATCGCCATTTGCGGAAGAAGTCTGATTTAGAACAAGTAGTAGAAGCATACATGCTCAAGAGGGATCACCAGAAATTCAAAGGCAACTGAATTTCGGCAACCGGGGCATCGAAGTCGGAATGCCGCGAAACTCACCGAGTCAAAGCGTTTCCCGTTTGCGGAAGAAGTCTGATGTAGAACAAGTAGCAGAAGCATACATGCTCAAGAGGGATCACCCGAAATTCAAAGGCAACTGAATTTCGGCAACCGGGGATCGAAGTCGGAATGCCGCGAAATCACCGAGTCAAAGCGTTTCGCCGTTTGCGGAAGAAGTCTGATGTAGAACAAGTAGCAGAAGCATACATGCTCAAGAGGGATCACCGAAATTCAAAGGCAACTGAATTTCGGCAAACGGGGCATCGAAGTCGGAATGCCGCGAAACTCACCGAGTCAAAGCGTTTGCCCTTTG
The DNA here is from genome assembly GCA_029228515.1 of Populus alba x Populus x berolinensis. Classification (NCBI taxonomy): domain Eukaryota; kingdom Viridiplantae; phylum Streptophyta; class Magnoliopsida; order Malpighiales; family Salicaceae; genus Populus; species Populus alba x Populus x berolinensis. The sequence goes on from CM055360.1 coordinate 805,018, forward strand.
CGGAAGAAGTCTGATGTAGAACAAGTAGCAGAAGCATACATGCTCAAGAGGGATCACCCGAAATTCAAAGGCAACTGAATTTCGGCAACCGGGGCATCGAAGTCGGAATGCCGCGAAACTCACCGAGTCAAAGCGTTTCCCGTTTGCGGAAGAAGTCTGATGTAGAACAAGTAGCAGAAGCATACATGCTCAAGAGGGATCACCCGAAATTCAAAGGCAACTGAATTTCGGCAAACGGGGCATCGAAGTCGGAATGCCGCGAAACTCACCGAGTCAAAGCGTTTCCCGTTTGCGGAAGAAGTCTGATGTAGAACAAGTAGCAGAAGCATACATGCTCAAGAGGGATCACCCGAAATTCAAAGGCAACTGAATTTCGGCAACCGGGGATCGAAGTCGGAATGCCGCGAAACTCACCGAGTCAAAGCGTTTCGCCGTTTGCGGAAGAAGTCTGATGTAGAACAAGTAGCAGAAGCATACATGCTCAAGAGGGATCACCCGAAATTCAAAGGCAACTGAATTTCGGCAACCGGGGCATCGAAGTCGGAATGCCGCGAAACTCACCGAGTCAAAGCGTTTCGCCGTTTGCGGAAGAAGTCTGATGTAGAACAAGTAGCAGAAGCATACATGCTCAAGAGGGATCACCCGAAATTCAAAGGCAACTGAATTTCGGCAACGGGGCATCGAAGTCGGAATGCCGCGAAACTCACCGAGTCAAAGCGTTTCCCGTTTGCGGAAGAAGTCTGATGTAGAACAAGTAGCAGAAGCATACATGCTCAAGAGGGATCACCCGAAATTCAAAGGCAACTGAATTTCGGCAACCGGGGCATCGAAGTCGGAATGCCGCGAAACTCACCGAGTCAAAGCGTTTCGCCGTTTGCGGAAGAAGTCTGATGTAGAACAAGTAGCAGAAGCATACATGCTCAAGAGGGATCACCCGAAATTCAAAGGCAACTGAATTTCGGCAACCGGGGCATCGAAGTCGGAATGCCGCGAAACTCACCGAGTCAAAGCGTTTCGCCGTTTGCGGAAGAAGTCTGATGTAGAACAAGTAGCAGAAGCATACATGCTCAAGAGGGATCACCCGAAATTCAAAGGCAACTGAATTTCGGCAACCGGGGCATCGAAGTCGGAATGCCGCGAAACTCACCGAGTCAAAGCGTTTCGCCGTTTGCGGAAGAAGTCTGATGTAGAACAAGTAGCAGAAGCATACATGCTCAAGAGGGATCACCCGAAATTCAAAGGCAACTGAATTTCGGCAACCGGGGCATCGAAGTCGGAATGCCGCGAAACTCACCGAGTCAAAGCGTTTCGCCGTTTGCGGAAGAAGTCTGATGTAGAACAAGTAGCAGAAGCATACATGCTCAAGAGGGATCACCCGAAATTCAAAGGCAACTGAATTTCGGCAACGGGGCATCGAAGTCGGAATGCCGCGAAACTCACCGAGTCAAAGCGTTTCCCGTTTGCGGAAGAAGTCTGATGTAGAACAAGTAGCAGAAGCATACATGCTCAAGAGGGATCACCCGAAATTCAAAGGCAACTGAATTTCGGCAACCGGGGCATCGAAGTCGGAATGCCGCGAAACTCACCGAGTCAAAGCGTTTCCCGTTTGCGGAAGAAGTCTGATGTAGAACAAGTAGCAGAAGCATACATGCTCAAGAGGGATCACCCGAAATTCAAAGGCAACTGAATTTCGGCAACCGGGGCATCGAAGTCGGAATGCCGCGAAACTCACCGAGTCAAAGCGTTTCGCCGTTTGCGGAAGAAGTCTGATGTAGAACAAGTAGCAGAAGCATACATGCTCAAGAGGGATCACCCGAAATTCAAAGGCAACTGAATTTCGGCAACCGGGGCATCGAAGTCGGAATGCCGCGAAACTCACCGAGTCAAAGCGTTTCGCCGTTTGCGGAAGAAGTCTGATGTAGAACAAGTAGCAGAAGCATACATGCTCAAGAGGGATCACCCGAAATTCAAAGGCAACTGAATTTCGGCAACCGGGGCATCGAAGTCGGAATGCCGCGAAACTCACCGAGTCAAAGCGTTTCGCCGTTTGCGGAAGAAGTCTGATGTAGAACAAGTAGCAGAAGCATACATGCTCAAGAGGGATCACCCGAAATTCAAAGGCAACTGAATTTCGGCAACCGGGGCATCGAAGTCGGAATGCCGCGAAACTCACCGAGTCAAAGCGTTTCGCCGTTTGCGGAAGAAGTCTGATGTAGAACAAGTAGCAGAAGCATACATGCTCAAGAGGGATCACCCGAAATTCAAAGGCAACTGAATTTCGGCAACCGGGGCATCGAAGTCGGAATGCCGCGAAACTCACCGAGTCAAAGCGTTTCGCCGTTTGCGGAAGAAGTCTGATGTAGAACAAGTAGCAGAAGCATACATGCTCAAGAGGGATCACCCGAAATTCAAAGGCAACTGAATTTCGGCAACGGGGCATCGAAGTCGGAATGCCGCGAAACTCACCGAGTCAAAGCGTTTCGCCGTTTGCGGAAGAAGTCTGATGTAGAACAAGTAGCAGAAGCATACATGCTCAAGAGGGATCACCCGAAATTCAAAGGCAACTGAATTTCGGCAACCGGGGCATCGAAGTCGGAATGCCGCGAAACTCACCGAGTCAAAGCGTTTCGCCGTTTGCGGAAGAAGTCTGATGTAGAACAAGTAGCAGAAGCATACATGCTCAAGAGGGATCACCCGAAATTCAAAGGCAACTGAATTTCGGCAACCGGGGCATCGAAGTCGGAATGCCGCGAAACTCACCGAGTCAAAGCGTTTCGCCGTTTGCGGAAGAAGTCTGATGTAGAACAAGTAGCAGAAGCATACATGCTCAAGAGGGATCACCCGAAATTCAAAGGCAACTGAATTTCGGCAACCGGGGCATCGAAGTCGGAATGCCGCGAAACTCACCGAGTCAAAGCGTTTCGCCGTTTGCGGAAGAAGTCTGATGTAGAACAAGTAGCAGAAGCATACATGCTCAAGAGGGATCACCCGAAATTCAAAGGCAACTGAATTTCGGCAACCGGGCATCGAAGTCGGAATGCCGCGAAACTCACCGAGTCAAAGCGTTTCGCCGTTTGCGGAAGAAGTCTGATGTAGAACAAGTAGCAGAAGCATACATGCTCAAGAGGGATCACCCGAAATTCAAAGGCAACTGAATTTCGGCAACCGGGGCATCGAAGTCGGAATGCCGCGAAACTCACCGAGTCAAAGCGTTTCGCCGTTTGCGGAAGAAGTCTGATGTAGAACAAGTAGCAGAAGCATACATGCTCAAGAGGGATCACCCGAAATTCAAAGGCAACTGAATTTCGGCAAACGGGGCATCGAAGTCGGAATGCCGCGAAACTCACCGAGTCAAAGCGTTTCCCGTTTGCGGAAGAAGTCTGATGTAGAACAAGTAGCAGAAGCATACATGCTCAAGAGGGATCACCCGAAATTCAAAGGCAACTGAATTTCGGCAAACGGGGCATCGAAGTCGGAATGCCGCGAAACTCACCGAGTCAAAGCGTTTCGCCGTTTGCGGAAGAAGTCTGATGTAGAACAAGTAGCAGAAGCATACATGCTCAAGAGGGATCACCCGAAATTCAAAGGCAACTGAATTTCGGCAACCGGGGCATCGAAGTCGGAATGCCGCGAAACTCACCGAGTCAAAGCGTTTCGCCGTTTGCGGAAGAAGTCTGATGTAGAACAAGTAGCAGAAGCATACATGCTCAAGAGGGATCACCCGAAATTCAAAGGCAACTGAATTTCGGCAACCGGGGCATCGAAGTCGGAATGCCGCGAAACTCACCGAGTCAAAGCGTTTCGCCGTTTGCGGAAGAAGTCTGATGTAGAACAAGTAGCAGAAGCATACATGCTCAAGAGGGATCACCCGAAATTCAAAGGCAACTGAATTTCGGCAACGGGGCATCGAAGTCGGAATGCCGCGAAACTCACCGAGTCAAAGCGTTTCGCCGTTTGCGGAAGAAGTCTGATGTAGAACAAGTAGCAGAAGCATACATGCTCAAGAGGGATCACCCGAAATTCAAAGGCAACTGAATTTCGGCAACCGGGGCATCGAAGTCGGAATGCCGCGAAACTCACCGAGTCAAAGCGTTTCGCCGTTTGCGGAAGAAGTGATGTAGAACAAGTAGCAGAAGCATACATGCTCAAGAGGGATCACCCGAAATTCAAAGGCAACTGAATTTCGGCAACCGGGGCATCGAAGTCGGAATGCCGCGAAACTCACCGAGTCAAAGCGTTTCGCCGTTTGCGGAAGAAGTCTGATGTAGAACAAGTAGCAGAAGCATACATGCTCAAGAGGGATCACCCGAAATTCAAAGGCAACTGAATTTCGGCAACCGGGCATCGAAGTCGGAATGCCGCGAAACTCACCGAGTCAAAGCGTTTCGCCGTTTGCGGAAGAAGTCTGATGTAGAACAAGTAGCAGAAGCATACATGCTCAAGAGGGATCACCCGAAATTCAAAGGCAACTGAATTTCGGCAACCGGGGCATCGAAGTCGGAATGCCGCGAAACTCACCGAGTCAAAGCGTTTCGCCGTTTGCGGAAGAAGTCTGATGTAGAACAAGTAGCAGAAGCATACATGCTCAAGAGGGATCACCCGAAATTCAAAGGCAACTGAATTTCGGCAACCGGGGCATCGAAGTCGGAATGCCGCGAAACTCACCGAGTCAAAGCGTTTCGCCGTTTGCGGAAGAAGTCTGATGTAGAACAAGTAGCAGAAGCATACATGCTCAAGAGGGATCACCCGAAATTCAAAGGCAACTGAATTTCGGCAACCGGGGCATCGAAGTCGGAATGCCGCGAAACTCACCGAGTCAAAGCGTTTCGCCGTTTGCGGAAGAAGTCTGATGTAGAACAAGTAGCAGAAGCATACATGCTCAAGAGGGATCACCCGAAATTCAAAGGCAACTGAATTTCGGCAACCGGGGCATCGAAGTCGGAATGCCGCGAAACTCACCGAGTCAAAGCGTTTCGCCGTTTGCGGAAGAAGTCTGATGTAGAACAAGTAGCAGAAGCATACATGCTCAAGAGGGATCACCCGAAATTCAAAGGCAACTGAATTTCGGCAACCGGGGCATCGAAGTCGGAATGCCGCGAAACTCACCGAGTCAAAGCGTTTCGCCGTTTGCGGAAGAAGTCTGATGTAGAACAAGTAGCAGAAGCATACATGCTCAAGAGGGATCACCCGAAATTCAAAGGCAACTGAATTTCGGCAACCGGGGCATCGAAGTCGGAATGCCGCGAAACTCACCGAGTCAAAGCGTTTCGCCGTTTGCGGAAGAAGTCTGATGTAGAACAAGTAGCAGAAGCATACATGCTCAAGAGGGATCACCCGAAATTCAAAGGCAACTGAATTTCGGCAACCGGGGCATCGAAGTCGGAATGCCGCGAAACTCACCGAGTCAAAGCGTTTCGCCGTTTGCGGAAGAAGTCTGATGTAGAACAAGTAGCAGAAGCATACATGCTCAAGAGGGATCACCCGAAATTCAAAGGCAACTGAATTTCGGCAACCGGGGCATCGAAGTCGGAATGCCGCGAAACTCACCGAGTCAAAGCGTTTCGCCGTTTGCGGAAGAAGTCTGATGTAGAACAAGTAGCAGAAGCATACATGCTCAAGAGGGATCACCCGAAATTCAAAGGCAACTGAATTTCGGCAACCGGGGCATCGAAGTCGGAATGCCGCGAAACTCACCGAGTCAAAGCGTTTCGCCGTTTGCGGAAGAAGTCTGATGTAGAACAAGTAGCAGAAGCATACATGCTCAAGAGGGATCACCCGAAATTCAAAGGCAACTGAATTTCGGCAACCGGGGCATCGAAGTCGGAATGCCGCGAAACTCACCGAGTCAAAGCGTTTCGCCGTTTGCGGAAGAAGTCTGATGTAGAACAAGTAGCAGAAGCATACATGCTCAAGAGGGATCACCCGAAATTCAAAGGCAACTGAATTTCGGCAACCGGGGCATCGAAGTCGGAATGCCGCGAAACTCACCGAGTCAAAGCGTTTCGCCGTTTGCGGAAGAAGTCTGATGTAGAACAAGTAGCAGAAGCATACATGCTCAAGAGGGATCACCCGAAATTCAAAGGCAACTGAATTTCGGCAACCGGGGCATCGAAGTCGGAATGCCGCGAAACTCACCGAGTCAAAGCGTTTCGCCGTTTGCGGAAGAAGTCTGATGTAGAACAAGTAGCAGAAGCATACATGCTCAAGAGGGATCACCCGAAATTCAAAGGCAACTGAATTTCGGCAACCGGGGCATCGAAGTCGGAATGCCGCGAAACTCACCGAGTCAAAGCGTTTCGCCGTTTGCGGAAGAAGTCTGATGTAGAACAAGTAGCAGAAGCATACATGCTCAAGAGGGATCACCCGAAATTCAAAGGCAACTGAATTTCGGCAACCGGGGCATCGAAGTCGGAATGCCGCGAAACTCACCGAGTCAAAGCGTTTCGCCGTTTGCGGAAGAAGTCTGATGTAGAACAAGTAGCAGAAGCATACATGCTCAAGAGGGATCACCCGAAATTCAAAGGCAACTGAATTTCGGCAACCGGGGCATCGAAGTCGGAATGCCGCGAAACTCACCGAGTCAAAGCGTTTCGCCGTTTGCGGAAGAAGTCTGATGTAGAACAAGTAGCAGAAGCATACATGCTCAAGAGGGATCACCCGAAATTCAAAGGCAACTGAATTTCGGCAACCGGGGCATCGAAGTCGGAATGCCGCGAAACTCACCGAGTCAAAGCGTTTCGCGTTTGCGGAAGAAGTCTGATGTAGAACAAGTAGCAGAAGCATACATGCTCAAGAGGGATCACCCGAAATTCAAAGGCAACTGAATTTCGGCAACCGGGGCATCGAAGTCGGAATGCCGCGAAACTCACCGAGTCAAAGCGTTTCGCCGTTTGCGGAAGAAGTCTGATGTAGAACAAGTAGCAGAAGCATACATGCTCAAGAGGGATCACCCGAAATTCAAAGGCAACTGAATTTCGGCAACCGGGGCATCGAAGTCGGAATGCCGCGAAACTCACCGAGTCAAAGCGTTTCGCCGTTTGCGGAAGAAGTCTGATGTAGAACAAGTAGCAGAAGCATACATGCTCAAGAGGGATCACCCGAAATTCAAAGGCAACTGAATTTCGGCAACCGGGGCATCGAAGTCGGAATGCCGCGAAACTCACCGAGTCAAAGCGTTTCGCCGTTTGCGGAAGAAGTCTGATGTAGAACAAGTAGCAGAAGCATACATGCTCAAGAGGGATCACCCGAAATTCAAAGGCAACTGAATTTCGGCAACCGGGGCATCGAAGTCGGAATGCCGCGAAACTCACCGAGTCAAAGCGTTTCGCCGTTTGCGGAAGAAGTCTGATGTAGAACAAGTAGCAGAAGCATACATGCTCAAGAGGGATCACCCGAAATTCAAAGGCAACTGAATTTCGGCAACCGGGGCATCGAAGTCGGAATGCCGCGAAACTCACCGAGTCAAAGCGTTTCGCCGTTTGCGGAAGAAGTCTGATGTAGAACAAGTAGCAGAAGCATACATGCTCAAGAGGGATCACCCGAAATTCAAAGGCAACTGAATTTCGGCAACCGGGGCATCGAAGTCGGAATGCCGCGAAACTCACCGAGTCAAAGCGTTTCGCCGTTTGCGGAAGAAGTCTGATGTAGAACAAGTAGCAGAAGCATACATGCTCAAGAGGGATCACCCGAAATTCAAAGGCAACTGAATTTCGGCAACCGGGGCATCGAAGTCGGAATGCCGCGAAACTCACCGAGTCAAAGCGTTTCGCCGTTTGCGGAAGAAGTCTGATGTAGAACAAGTAGCAGAAGCATACATGCTCAAGAGGGATCACCCGAAATTCAAAGGCAACTGAATTTCGGCAACCGGGGCATCGAAGTCGGAATGCCGCGAAACTCACCGAGTCAAAGCGTTTCGCCGTTTGCGGAAGAAGTCTGATGTAGAACAAGTAGCAGAAGCATACATGCTCAAGAGGGATCACCCGAAATTCAAAGGCAACTGAATTTCGGCAACCGGGGCATCGAAGTCGGAATGCCGCGAAACTCACCGAGTCAAAGCGTTTCGCCGTTTGCGGAAGAAGTCTGATGTAGAACAAGTAGCAGAAGCATACATGCTCAAGAGGGATCACCCGAAATTCAAAGGCAACTGAATTTCGGCAACCGGGGCATCGAAGTCGGAATGCCGCGAAACTCACCGAGTCAAAGCGTTTCGCCGTTTGCGGAAGAAGTCTGATGTAGAACAAGTAGCAGAAGCATACATGCTCAAGAGGGATCACCCGAAATTCAAAGGCAACTGAATTTCGGCAACCGGGGCATCGAAGTCGGAATGCCGCGAAACTCACCGAGTCAAAGCGTTTCGCCGTTTGCGGAAGAAGTCTGATGTAGAACAAGTAGCAGAAGCATACATGCTCAAGAGGGATCACCCGAAATTCAAAGGCAACTGAATTTCGGCAACCGGGGCATCGAAGTCGGAATGCCGCGAAACTCACCGAGTCAAAGCGTTTCGCCGTTTGCGGAAGAAGTCTGATGTAGAACAAGTAGCAGAAGCATACATGCTCAAGAGGGATCACCCGAAATTCAAAGGCAACTGAATTTCGGCAACCGGGGCATCGAAGTCGGAATGCCGCGAAACTCACCGAGTCAAAGCGTTTCGCCGTTTGCGGAAGAAGTCTGATGTAGAACAAGTAGCAGAAGCATACATGCTCAAGAGGGATCACCCGAAATTCAAAGGCAACTGAATTTCGGCAACCGGGGCATCGAAGTCGGAATGCCGCGAAACTCACCGAGTCAAAGCGTTTCGCCGTTTGCGGAAGAAGTCTGATGTAGAACAAGTAGCAGAAGCATACATGCTCAAGAGGGATCACCCGAAATTCAAAGGCAACTGAATTTCGGCAACCGGGGCATCGAAGTCGGAATGCCGCGAAACTCACCGAGTCAAAGCGTTTCGCCGTTTGCGGAAGAAGTCTGATGTAGAACAAGTAGCAGAAGCATACATGCTCAAGAGGGATCACCCGAAATTCAAAGGCAACTGAATTTCGGCAACCGGGGCATCGAAGTCGGAATGCCGCGAAACTCACCGAGTCAAAGCGTTTCGCCGTTTGCGGAAGAAGTCTGATGTAGAACAAGTAGCAGAAGCATACATGCTCAAGAGGGATCACCCGAAATTCAAAGGCAACTGAATTTCGGCAACCGGGGCATCGAAGTCGGAATGCCGCGAAACTCACCGAGTCAAAGCGTTTCGCCGTTTGCGGAAGAAGTCTGATGTAGAACAAGTAGCAGAAGCATACATGCTCAAGAGGGATCACCCGAAATTCAAAGGCAACTGAATTTCGGCAACCGGGGCATCGAAGTCGGAATGCCGCGAAACTCACCGAGTCAAAGCGTTTCGCCGTTTGCGGAAGAAGTCTGATGTAGAACAAGTAGCAGAAGCATACATGCTCAAGAGGGATCACCCGAAATTCAAAGGCAACTGAATTTCGGCAACCGGGGCATCGAAGTCGGAATGCCGCGAAACTCACCGAGTCAAAGCGTTTCGCCGTTTGCGGAAGAAGTCTGATGTAGAACAAGTAGCAGAAGCATACATGCTCAAGAGGGATCACCCGAAATTCAAAGGCAACTGAATTTCGGCAACGGGGCATCGAAGTCGGAATGCCGCGAAACTCACCGAGTCAAAGCGTTTCGCCGTTTGCGGAAGAAGTCTGATGTAGAACAAGTAGCAGAAGCATACATGCTCAAGAGGGATCACCCGAAATTCAAAGGCAACTGAATTTCGGCAACCGGGGCATCGAAGTCGGAATGCCGCGAAACTCACCGAGTCAAAGCGTTTCGCCGTTTGCGGAAGAAGTCTGATGTAGAACAAGTAGCAGAAGCATACATGCTCAAGAGGGATCACCCGAAATTCAAAGGCAACTGAATTTCGGCAACCGGGGCATCGAAGTCGGAATGCCGCGAAACTCACCGAGTCAAAGCGTTTCGCCGTTTGCGGAAGAAGTCTGATGTAGAACAAGTAGCAGAAGCATACATGCTCAAGAGGGATCACCCGAAATTCAAAGGCAACTGAATTTCGGCAACCGGGGCATCGAAGTCGGAATGCCGCGAAACTCACCGAGTCAAAGCGTTTCGCCGTTTGCGGAAGAAGTCTGATGTAGAACAAGTAGCAGAAGCATACATGCTCAAGAGGGATCACCCGAAATTCAAAGGCAACTGAATTTCGGCAACCGGGGCATCGAAGTCGGAATGCCGCGAAACTCACCGAGTCAAAGCGTTTCGCCGTTTGCGGAAGAAGTCTGATGTAGAACAAGTAGCAGAAGCATACATGCTCAAGAGGGATCACCCGAAATTCAAAGGCAACTGAATTTCGGCAACCGGGGCATCGAAGTCGGAATGCCGCGAAACTCACCGAGTCAAAGCGTTTCGCCGTTTGCGGAAGAAGTCTGATGTAGAACAAGTAGCAGAAGCATACATGCTCAAGAGGGATCACCCGAAATTCAAAGGCAACTGAATTTCGGCAACCGGGGCATCGAAGTCGGAATGCCGCGAAACTCACCGAGTCAAAGCGTTTCGCCGTTTGCGGAAGAAGTCTGATGTAGAACAAGTAGCAGAAGCATACATGCTCAAGAGGGATCACCCGAAATTCAAAGGCAACTGAATTTCGGCAACCGGGGCATCGAAGTCGGAATGCCGCGAAACTCACCGAGTCAAAGCGTTTCGCCGTTTGCGGAAGAAGTCTGATGTAGAACAAGTAGCAGAAGCATACATGCTCAAGAGGGATCACCCGAAATTCAAAGGCAACTGAATTTCGGCAACCGGGGCATCGAAGTCGGAATGCCGCGAAACTCACCGAGTCAAAGCGTTTCGCCGTTTGCGGAAGAAGTCTGATGTAGAACAAGTAGCAGAAGCATACATGCTCAAGAGGGATCACCCGAAATTCAAAGGCAACTGAATTTCGGCAACCGGGGCATCGAAGTCGGAATGCCGCGAAACTCACCGAGTCAAAGCGTTTCGCCGTTTGCGGAAGAAGTCTGATGTAGAACAAGTAGCAGAAGCATACATGCTCAAGAGGGATCACCCGAAATTCAAAGGCAACTGAATTTCGGCAACCGGGGCATCGAAGTCGGAATGCCGCGAAACTCACCGAGTCAAAGCGTTTCGCCGTTTGCGGAAGAAGTCTGATGTAGAACAAGTAGCAGAAGCATACATGCTCAAGAGGGATCACCCGAAATTCAAAGGCAACTGAATTTCGGCAACCGGGGCATCGAAGTCGGAATGCCGCGAAACTCACCGAGTCAAAGCGTTTCGCCGTTTGCGGAAGAAGTCTGATGTAGAACAAGTAGCAGAAGCATACATGCTCAAGAGGGATCACCCGAAATTCAAAGGCAACTGAATTTCGGCAACCGGGGCATCGAAGTCGGAATGCCGCGAAACTCACCGAGTCAAAGCGTTTCGCCGTTTGCGGAAGAAGTCTGATGTAGAACAAGTAGCAGAAGCATACATGCTCAAGAGGGATCACCCGAAATTCAAAGGCAACTGAATTTCGGCAACCGGGGCATCGAAGTCGGAATGCCGCGAAACTCACCGAGTCAAAGCGTTTCGCCGTTTGCGGAAGAAGTCTGATGTAGAACAAGTAGCAGAAGCATACATGCTCAAGAGGGATCACCCGAAATTCAAAGGCAACTGAATTTCGGCAACCGGGGCATCGAAGTCGGAATGCCGCGAAACTCACCGAGTCAAAGCGTTTCGCCGTTTGCGGAAGAAGTCTGATGTAGAACAAGTAGCAGAAGCATACATGCTCAAGAGGGATCACCCGAAATTCAAAGGCAACTGAATTTCGGCAACCGGGGCATCGAAGTCGGAATGCCGCGAAACTCACCGAGTCAAAGCGTTTCGCCGTTTGCGGAAGAAGTCTGATGTAGAACAAGTAGCAGAAGCATACATGCTCAAGAGGGATCACCCGAAATTCAAAGGCAACTGAATTTCGGCAACCGGGGCATCGAAGTCGGAATGCCGCGAAACTCACCGAGTCAAAGCGTTTCGCCGTTTGCGGAAGAAGTCTGATGTAGAACAAGTAGCAGAAGCATACATGCTCAAGAGGGATCACCCGAAATTCAAAGGCAACTGAATTTCGGCAACCGGGGCATCGAAGTCGGAATGCCGCGAAACTCACCGAGTCAAAGCGTTTCGCCGTTTGCGGAAGAAGTCTGATGTAGAACAAGTAGCAGAAGCATACATGCTCAAGAGGGATCACCCGAAATTCAAAGGCAACTGAATTTCGGCAACCGGGGCATCGAAGTCGGAATGCCGCGAAACTCACCGAGTCAAAGCGTTTCGCCGTTTGCGGAAGAAGTCTGATGTAGAACAAGTAGCAGAAGCATACATGCTCAAGAGGGATCACCCGAAATTCAAAGGCAACTGAATTTCGGCAACCGGGGCATCGAAGTCGGAATGCCGCGAAACTCACCGAGTCAAAGCGTTTCGCCGTTTGCGGAAGAAGTCTGATGTAGAACAAGTAGCAGAAGCATACATGCTCAAGAGGGATCACCCGAAATTCAAAGGCAACTGAATTTCGGCAACCGGGGCATCGAAGTCGGAATGCCGCGAAACTCACCGAGTCAAAGCGTTTCGCCGTTTGCGGAAGAAGTCTGATGTAGAACAAGTAGCAGAAGCATACATGCTCAAGAGGGATCACCCGAAATTCAAAGGCAACTGAATTTCGGCAACCGGGGCATCGAAGTCGGAATGCCGCGAAACTCACCGAGTCAAAGCGTTTCGCCGTTTGCGGAAGAAGTCTGATGTAGAACAAGTAGCAGAAGCATACATGCTCAAGAGGGATCACCCGAAATTCAAAGGCAACTGAATTTCGGCAACCGGGGCATCGAAGTCGGAATGCCGCGAAACTCACCGAGTCAAAGCGTTTCGCCGTTTGCGGAAGAAGTCTGATGTAGAACAAGTAGCAGAAGCATACATGCTCAAGAGGGATCACCCGAAATTCAAAGGCAACTGAATTTCGGCAACCGGGGCATCGAAGTCGGAATGCCGCGAAACTCACCGAGTCAAAGCGTTTCGCCGTTTGCGGAAGAAGTCTGATGTAGAACAAGTAGCAGAAGCATACATGCTCAAGAGGGATCACCCGAAATTCAAAGGCAACTGAATTTCGGCAACCGGGGCATCGAAGTCGGAATGCCGCGAAACTCACCGAGTCAAAGCGTTTCGCCGTTTGCGGAAGAAGTCTGATGTAGAACAAGTAGCAGAAGCATACATGCTCAAGAGGGATCACCCGAAATTCAAAGGCAACTGAATTTCGGCAACCGGGGCATCGAAGTCGGAATGCCGCGAAACTCACCGAGTCAAAGCGTTTCGCCGTTTGCGGAAGAAGTCTGATGTAGAACAAGTAGCAGAAGCATACATGCTCAAGAGGGATCACCCGAAATTCAAAGGCAACTGAATTTCGGCAACCGGGGCATCGAAGTCGGAATGCCGCGAAACTCACCGAGTCAAAGCGTTTCGCCGTTTGCGGAAGAAGTCTGATGTAGAACAAGTAGCAGAAGCATACATGCTCAAGAGGGATCACCCGAAATTCAAAGGCAACTGAATTTCGGCAACCGGGGCATCGAAGTCGGAATGCCGCGAAACTCACCGAGTCAAAGCGTTTCGCCGTTTGCGGAAGAAGTCTGATGTAGAACAAGTAGCAGAAGCATACATGCTCAAGAGGGATCACCCGAAATTCAAAGGCAACTGAATTTCGGCAACCGGGGCATCGAAGTCGGAATGCCGCGAAACTCACCGAGTCAAAGCGTTTCGCCGTTTGCGGAAGAAGTCTGATGTAGAACAAGTAGCAGAAGCATACATGCTCAAGAGGGATCACCCGAAATTCAAAGGCAACTGAATTTCGGCAACCGGGGCATCGAAGTCGGAATGCCGCGAAACTCACCGAGTCAAAGCGTTTCGCCGTTTGCGGAAGAAGTCTGATGTAGAACAAGTAGCAGAAGCATACATGCTCAAGAGGGATCACCCGAAATTCAAAGGCAACTGAATTTCGGCAACCGGGGCATCGAAGTCGGAATGCCGCGAAACTCACCGAGTCAAAGCGTTTCGCCGTTTGCGGAAGAAGTCTGATGTAGAACAAGTAGCAGAAGCATACATGCTCAAGAGGGATCACCCGAAATTCAAAGGCAACTGAATTTCGGCAACCGGGGCATCGAAGTCGGAATGCCGCGAAACTCACCGAGTCAAAGCGTTTCGCCGTTTGCGGAAGAAGTCTGATGTAGAACAAGTAGCAGAAGCATACATGCTCAAGAGGGATCACCCGAAATTCAAAGGCAACTGAATTTCGGCAACCGGGGCATCGAAGTCGGAATGCCGCGAAACTCACCGAGTCAAAGCGTTTCGCCGTTTGCGGAAGAAGTCTGATGTAGAACAAGTAGCAGAAGCATACATGCTCAAGAGGGATCACCCGAAATTCAAAGGCAACTGAATTTCGGCAACCGGGGCATCGAAGTCGGAATGCCGCGAAACTCACCGAGTCAAAGCGTTTCGCCGTTTGCGGAAGAAGTCTGATGTAGAACAAGTAGCAGAAGCATACATGCTCAAGAGGGATCACCCGAAATTCAAAGGCAACTGAATTTCGGCAACCGGGGCATCGAAGTCGGAATGCCGCGAAACTCACCGAGTCAAAGCGTTTCGCCGTTTGCGGAAGAAGTCTGATGTAGAACAAGTAGCAGAAGCATACATGCTCAAGAGGGATCACCCGAAATTCAAAGGCAACTGAATTTCGGCAACCGGGGCATCGAAGTCGGAATGCCGCGAAACTCACCGAGTCAAAGCGTTTCGCCGTTTGCGGAAGAAGTCTGATGTAGAACAAGTAGCAGAAGCATACATGCTCAAGAGGGATCACCCGAAATTCAAAGGCAACTGAATTTCGGCAACCGGGGCATCGAAGTCGGAATGCCGCGAAACTCACCGAGTCAAAGCGTTTCGCCGTTTGCGGAAGAAGTCTGATGTAGAACAAGTAGCAGAAGCATACATGCTCAAGAGGGATCACCCGAAATTCAAAGGCAACTGAATTTCGGCAACCGGGGCATCGAAGTCGGAATGCCGCGAAACTCACCGAGTCAAAGCGTTTCGCCGTTTGCGGAAGAAGTCTGATGTAGAACAAGTAGCAGAAGCATACATGCTCAAGAGGGATCACCCGAAATTCAAAGGCAACTGAATTTCGGCAACCGGGGCATCGAAGTCGGAATGCCGCGAAACTCACCGAGTCAAAGCGTTTCGCCGTTTGCGGAAGAAGTCTGATGTAGAACAAGTAGCAGAAGCATACATGCTCAAGAGGGATCACCCGAAATTCAAAGGCAACTGAATTTCGGCAACCGGGGCATCGAAGTCGGAATGCCGCGAAACTCACCGAGTCAAAGCGTTTCGCCGTTTGCGGAAGAAGTCTGATGTAGAACAAGTAGCAGAAGCATACATGCTCAAGAGGGATCACCCGAAATTCAAAGGCAACTGAATTTCGGCAACCGGGGCATCGAAGTCGGAATGCCGCGAAACTCACCGAGTCAAAGCGTTTCGCCGTTTGCGGAAGAAGTCTGATGTAGAACAAGTAGCAGAAGCATACATGCTCAAGAGGGATCACCCGAAATTCAAAGGCAACTGAATTTCGGCAACCGGGGCATCGAAGTCGGAATGCCGCGAAACTCACCGAGTCAAAGCGTTTCGCCGTTTGCGGAAGAAGTCTGATGTAGAACAAGTAGCAGAAGCATACATGCTCAAGAGGGATCACCCGAAATTCAAAGGCAACTGAATTTCGGCAACCGGGGCATCGAAGTCGGAATGCCGCGAAACTCACCGAGTCAAAGCGTTTCGCCGTTTGCGGAAGAAGTCTGATGTAGAACAAGTAGCAGAAGCATACATGCTCAAGAGGGATCACCCGAAATTCAAAGGCAACTGAATTTCGGCAACCGGGGCATCGAAGTCGGAATGCCGCGAAACTCACCGAGTCAAAGCGTTTCGCCGTTTGCGGAAGAAGTCTGATGTAGAACAAGTAGCAGAAGCATACATGCTCAAGAGGGATCACCCGAAATTCAAAGGCAACTGAATTTCGGCAACCGGGGCATCGAAGTCGGAATGCCGCGAAACTCACCGAGTCAAAGCGTTTCGCCGTTTGCGGAAGAAGTCTGATGTAGAACAAGTAGCAGAAGCATACATGCTCAAGAGGGATCACCCGAAATTCAAAGGCAACTGAATTTCGGCAACCGGGGCATCGAAGTCGGAATGCCGCGAAACTCACCGAGTCAAAGCGTTTCGCCGTTTGCGGAAGAAGTCTGATGTAGAACAAGTAGCAGAAGCATACATGCTCAAGAGGGATCACCCGAAATTCAAAGGCAACTGAATTTCGGCAACCGGGGCATCGAAGTCGGAATGCCGCGAAACTCACCGAGTCAAAGCGTTTCGCCGTTTGCGGAAGAAGTCTGATGTAGAACAAGTAGCAGAAGCATACATGCTCAAGAGGGATCACCCGAAATTCAAAGGCAACTGAATTTCGGCAACCGGGGCATCGAAGTCGGAATGCCGCGAAACTCACCGAGTCAAAGCGTTTCGCCGTTTGCGGAAGAAGTCTGATGTAGAACAAGTAGCAGAAGCATACATGCTCAAGAGGGATCACCCGAAATTCAAAGGCAACTGAATTTCGGCAACCGGGGCATCGAAGTCGGAATGCCGCGAAACTCACCGAGTCAAAGCGTTTCGCCGTTTGCGGAAGAAGTCTGATGTAGAACAAGTAGCAGAAGCATACATGCTCAAGAGGGATCACCCGAAATTCAAAGGCAACTGAATTTCGGCAACCGGGGCATCGAAGTCGGAATGCCGCGAAACTCACCGAGTCAAAGCGTTTCGCCGTTTGCGGAAGAAGTCTGATGTAGAACAAGTAGCAGAAGCATACATGCTCAAGAGGGATCACCCGAAATTCAAAGGCAACTGAATTTCGGCAACCGGGGCATCGAAGTCGGAATGCCGCGAAACTCACCGAGTCAAAGCGTTTCGCCGTTTGCGGAAGAAGTCTGATGTAGAACAAGTAGCAGAAGCATACATGCTCAAGAGGGATCACCCGAAATTCAAAGGCAACTGAATTTCGGCAACCGGGGCATCGAAGTCGGAATGCCGCGAAACTCACCGAGTCAAAGCGTTTCGCCGTTTGCGGAAGAAGTCTGATGTAGAACAAGTAGCAGAAGCATACATGCTCAAGAGGGATCACCCGAAATTCAAAGGCAACTGAATTTCGGCAACCGGGGCATCGAAGTCGGAATGCCGCGAAACTCACCGAGTCAAAGCGTTTCGCCGTTTGCGGAAGAAGTCTGATGTAGAACAAGTAGCAGAAGCATACATGCTCAAGAGGGATCACCCGAAATTCAAAGGCAACTGAATTTCGGCAACCGGGGCATCGAAGTCGGAATGCCGCGAAACTCACCGAGTCAAAGCGTTTCGCCGTTTGCGGAAGAAGTCTGATGTAGAACAAGTAGCAGAAGCATACATGCTCAAGAGGGATCACCCGAAATTCAAAGGCAACTGAATTTCGGCAACGGGGCATCGAAGTCGGAATGCCGCGAAACTCACCGAGTCAAAGCGTTTCGCCGTTTGCGGAAGAAGTCTGATGTAGAACAAGTAGCAGAAGCATACAAAAAAAAAAAAAAAAACAAAAAAAATAAAAAAAAAAAAAAAAAAAAAAATCGGAAAGCGAAAAATAAAAAAAAAAAAAAAGAAAAAAAAAAAAAAAAGAAAAAAAAAATTTCGCCGTTTGCGGAAGAAGTTTGAAAAAGAAACAAGAAAAAAGAAGCATACATGCTCAAGAGGGATCACCCGAAATTCAAAGGCAACTGAATTTCGGCAACCGGGGCATCGAAGTCGGAATGCCGCGAAACTCACCGAGTCAAAGCGTTTCGCCGTTTGCGGAAGAAGTCTGATGTAGAACAAGTAGCAGAAGCATACATGCTCAAGAGGGATCACCCGAAATTCAAAGGCAACTGAATTTCGGCAACCGGGGCATCGAAGTCGGAATGCCGCGAAACTCACCGAGTCAAAGCGTTTCGCCGTTTGCGGAAGAAGTCTGATGTAGAACAAGTAGCAGAAGCATACATGCTCAAGAGGGATCACCCGAAATTCAAAGGCAACTGAATTTCGGCAACCGGGGCATCGAAGTCGGAATGCCGCGAAACTCACCGAGTCAAAGCGTTTCGCCGTTTGCGGAAGAAGTCTGATGTAGAACAAGTAGCAGAAGCATACATGCTCAAGAGGGATCACCCGAAATTCAAAGGCAACTGAATTTCGGCAACCGGGGCATCGAAGTCGGAATGCCGCGAAACTCACCGAGTCAAAGCGTTTCGCCGTTTGCGGAAGAAGTCTGATGTAGAACAAGTAGCAGAAGCATACATGCTCAAGAGGGATCACCCGAAATTCAAAGGCAACTGAATTTCGGCAACCGGGGCATCGAAGTCGGAATGCCGCGAAACTCACCGAGTCAAAGCGTTTCGCCGTTTGCGGAAGAAGTCTGATGTAGAACAAGTAGCAGAAGCATACATGCTCAAGAGGGATCACCCGAAATTCAAAGGCAACTGAATTTCGGCAACCGGGGCATCGAAGTCGGAATGCCGCGAAACTCACCGAGTCAAAGCGTTTCGCCGTTTGCGGAAGAAGTCTGATGTAGAACAAGTAGCAGAAGCATACATGCTCAAGAGGGATCACCCGAAATTCAAAGGCAACTGAATTTCGGCAACCGGGGCATCGAAGTCGGAATGCCGCGAAACTCACCGAGTCAAAGCGTTTCGCCGTTTGCGGAAGAAGTCTGATGTAGAACAAGTAGCAGAAGCATACATGCTCAAGAGGGATCACCCGAAATTCAAAGGCAACTGAATTTCGGCAACCGGGGCATCGAAGTCGGAATGCCGCGAAACTCACCGAGTCAAAGCGTTTCGCCGTTTGCGGAAGAAGTCTGATGTAGAACAAGTAGCAGAAGCATACATGCTCAAGAGGGATCACCCGAAATTCAAAGGCAACTGAATTTCGGCAACCGGGGCATCGAAGTCGGAATGCCGCGAAACTCACCGAGTCAAAGCGTTTCGCCGTTTGCGGAAGAAGTCTGATGTAGAACAAGTAGCAGAAGCATACATGCTCAAGAGGGATCACCCGAAATTCAAAGGCAACTGAATTTCGGCAACCGGGGCATCGAAGTCGGAATGCCGCGAAACTCACCGAGTCAAAGCGTTTCGCCGTTTGCGGAAGAAGTCTGATGTAGAACAAGTAGCAGAAGCATACATGCTCAAGAGGGATCACCCGAAATTCAAAGGCAACTGAATTTCGGCAACCGGGGCATCGAAGTCGGAATGCCGCGAAACTCACCGAGTCAAAGCGTTTCGCCGTTTGCGGAAGAAGTCTGATGTAGAACAAGTAGCAGAAGCATACATGCTCAAGAGGGATCACCCGAAATTCAAAGGCAACTGAATTTCGGCAACCGGGGCATCGAAGTCGGAATGCCGCGAAACTCACCGAGTCAAAGCGTTTCGCCGTTTGCGGAAGAAGTCTGATGTAGAACAAGTAGCAGAAGCATACATGCTCAAGAGGGATCACCCGAAATTCAAAGGCAACTGAATTTCGGCAACCGGGCATCGAAGTCGGAATGCCGCGAAACTCACCGAGTCAAAGCGTTTCGCCGTTTGCGGAAGAAGTCTGATGTAGAACAAGTAGCAGAAGCATACATGCTCAAGAGGGATCACCCGAAATTCAAAGGCAACTGAATTTCGGCAACCGGGGCATCGAAGTCGGAATGCCGCGAAACTCACCGAGTCAAAGCGTTTCGCCGTTTGCGGAAGAAGTCTGATGTAGAACAAGTAGCAGAAGCATACATGCTCAAGAGGGATCACCCGAAATTCAAAGGCAACTGAATTTCGGCAACCGGGCATCGAAGTCGGAATGCCGCGAAACTCACCGAGTCAAAGCGTTTCGCCGTTTGCGGAAGAAGTCTGATGTAGAACAAGTAGCAGAAGCATACATGCTCAAGAGGGATCACCCGAAATTCAAAGGCAACTGAATTTCGGCAACCGGGCATCGAAGTCGGAATGCCGCGAAACTCACCGAGTCAAAGCGTTTCGCCGTTTGCGGAAGAAAGTCTGATGTAGAACAAGTAGCAGAAGCATACATGCTCAAGAGGGATCACCCGAAATTCAAAGGCAACTGAATTTCGGCAACCGGGGCATCGAAGTCGGAATGCCGCGAAACTCACCGAGTCAAAGCGTTTCGCCGTTTGCGGAAGAAGTCTGATGTAGAACAAGTAGCAGAAGCATACATGCTCAAGAGGGATCACCCGAAATTCAAAGGCAACTGAATTTCGGCAACCGGGGCATCGAAGTCGGAATGCCGCGAAACTCACCGAGTCAAAGCGTTTCGCCGTTTGCGGAAGAAAGTCTGATGTAGAACAAGTAGCAGAAGCATACATGCTCAAGAGGGATCACCCGAAATTCAAAGGCAACTGAATTTCGGCAACCGGGGCATCGAAGTCGGAATGCCGCGAAACTCACCGAGTCAAAGCGTTTCGCCGTTTGCGGAAGAAGTCTGATGTAGAACAAGTAGCAGAAGCATACATGCTCAAGAGGGATCACCCGAAATTCAAAGGCAACTGAATTTCGGCAACCGGGGCATCGAAGTCGGAATGCCGCGAAACTCACCGAGTCAAAGCGTTTCGCCGTTTGCGGAAGAAGTCTGATGTAGAACAAGTAGCAGAAGCATACATGCTCAAGAGGGATCACCCGAAATTCAAAGGCAACTGAATTTCGGCAACCGGGGCATCGAAGTCGGAATGCCGCGAAACTCACCGAGTCAAAGCGTTTCGCCGTTTGCGGAAGAAAGTCTGATGTAGAACAAGTAGCAGAAGCATACATGCTCAAGAGGGATCACCCGAAATTCAAAGGCAACTGAATTTCGGCAACCGGGGCATCGAAGTCGGAATGCCGCGAAACTCACCGAGTCAAAGCGTTTCGCCGTTTGCGGAAGAAAGTCTGATGTAGAACAAGTAGCAGAAGCATACATGCTCAAGAGGGATCACCCGAAATTCAAAGGCAACTGAATTTCGGCAACCGGGGCATCGAAGTCGGAATGCCGCGAAACTCACCGAGTCAAAGCGTTTCGCCGTTTGCGGAAGAAGTCTGATGTAGAACAAGTAGCAGAAGCATACATGCTCAAGAGGGATCACCCGAAATTCAAAGGCAACTGAATTTCGGCAACCGGGGCATCGAAGTCGGAATGCCGCGAAACTCACCGAGTCAAAGCGTTTCGCCGTTTGCGGAAGAAGTCTGATGTAGAACAAGTAGCAGAAGCATACATGCTCAAGAGGGATCACCCGAAATTCAAAGGCAACTGAATTTCGGCAACCGGGGCATCGAAGTCGGAATGCCGCGAAACTCACCGAGTCAAAGCGTTTCGCCGTTTGCGGAAGAAGTCTGATGTAGAACAAGTAGCAGAAGCATACATGCTCAAGAGGGATCACCCGAAATTCAAAGGCAACTGAATTTCGGCAACCGGGGCATCGAAGTCGGAATGCCGCGAAACTCACCGAGTCAAAGCGTTTCGCCGTTTGCGGAAGAAGTCTGATGTAGAACAAGTAGCAGAAGCATACATGCTCAAGAGGGATCACCCGAAATTCAAAGGCAACTGAATTTCGGCAACCGGGGCATCGAAGTCGGAATGCCGCGAAACTCACCGAGTCAAAGCGTTTCGCCGTTTGCGGAAGAAGTCTGATGTAGAACAAGTAGCAGAAGCATACATGCTCAAGAGGGATCACCCGAAATTCAAAGGCAACTGAATTTCGGCAACCGGGGCATCGAAGTCGGAATGCCGCGAAACTCACCGAGTCAAAGCGTTTCGCCGTTTGCGGAAGAAAGTCTGATGTAGAACAAGTAGCAGAAGCATACATGCTCAAGAGGGATCACCCGAAATTCAAAGGCAACTGAATTTCGGCAACCGGGGCATCGAAGTCGGAATGCCGCGAAACTCACCGAGTCAAAGCGTTTCGCCGTTTGCGGAAGAAGTCTGATGTAGAACAAGTAGCAGAAGCATACATGCTCAAGAGGGATCACCCGAAATTCAAAGGCAACTGAATTTCGGCAACCGGGGCATCGAAGTCGGAATGCCGCGAAACTCACCGAGTCAAAGCGTTTCGCCGTTTGCGGAAGAAGTCTGATGTAGAACAAGTAGCAGAAGCATACATGCTCAAGAGGGATCACCCGAAATTCAAAGGCAACTGAATTTCGGCAACCGGGGCATCGAAGTCGGAATGCCGCGAAACTCACCGAGTCAAAGCGTTTCGCCGTTTGCGGAAGAAGTCTGATGTAGAACAAGTAGCAGAAGCATACATGCTCAAGAGGGATCACCCGAAATTCAAAGGCAACTGAATTTCGGCAACCGGGGCATCGAAGTCGGAATGCCGCGAAACTCACCGAGTCAAAGCGTTTCGCCGTTTGCGGAAGAAAGTCTGATGTAGAACAAGTAGCAGAAGCATACATGCTCAAGAGGGATCACCCGAAATTCAAAGGCAACTGAATTTCGGCAACCGGGGCATCGAAGTCGGAATGCCGCGAAACTCACCGAGTCAAAGCGTTTCGCCGTTTGCGGAAGAAGTCTGATGTAGAACAAGTAGCAGAAGCATACATGCTCAAGAGGGATCACCCGAAATTCAAAGGCAACTGAATTTCGGCAACCGGGGCATCGAAGTCGGAATGCCGCGAAACTCACCGAGTCAAAGCGTTTCGCCGTTTGCGGAAGAAGTCTGATGTAGAACAAGTAGCAGAAGCATACATGCTCAAGAGGGATCACCCGAAATTCAAAGGCAACTGAATTTCGGCAACCGGGGCATCGAAGTCGGAATGCCGCGAAACTCACCGAGTCAAAGCGTTTCGCCGTTTGCGGAAGAAGTCTGATGTAGAACAAGTAGCAGAAGCATACATGCTCAAGAGGGATCACCCGAAATTCAAAGGCAACTGAATTTCGGCAACCGGGGCATCGAAGTCGGAATGCCGCGAAACTCACCGAGTCAAAGCGTTTCGCCGTTTGCGGAAGAAGTCTGATGTAGAACAAGTAGCAGAAGCATACATGCTCAAGAGGGATCACCCGAAATTCAAAGGCAACTGAATTTCGGCAACCGGGGCATCGAAGTCGGAATGCCGCGAAACTCACCGAGTCAAAGCGTTTCGCCGTTTGCGGAAGAAGTCTGATGTAGAACAAGTAGCAGAAGCATACATGCTCAAGAGGGATCACCCGAAATTCAAAGGCAACTGAATTTCGGCAACCGGGGCATCGAAGTCGGAATGCCGCGAAACTCACCGAGTCAAAGCGTTTCGCCGTTTGCGGAAGAAGTCTGATGTAGAACAAGTAGCAGAAGCATACATGCTCAAGAGGGATCACCCGAAATTCAAAGGCAACTGAATTTCGGCAACCGGGGCATCGAAGTCGGAATGCCGCGAAACTCACCGAGTCAAAGCGTTTCGCCGTTTGCGGAAGAAGTCTGATGTAGAACAAGTAGCAGAAGCATACATGCTCAAGAGGGATCACCCGAAATTCAAAGGCAACTGAATTTCGGCAACCGGGGCATCGAAGTCGGAATGCCGCGAAACTCACCGAGTCAAAGCGTTTCGCCGTTTGCGGAAGAAGTCTGATGTAGAACAAGTAGCAGAAGCATACATGCTCAAGAGGGATCACCCGAAATTCAAAGGCAACTGAATTTCGGCAACCGGGGCATCGAAGTCGGAATGCCGCGAAACTCACCGAGTCAAAGCGTTTCGCCGTTTGCGGAAGAAAGTCTGATGTAGAACAAGTAGCAGAAGCATACATGCTCAAGAGGGATCACCCGAAATTCAAAGGCAACTGAATTTCGGCAACCGGGGCATCGAAGTCGGAATGCCGCGAAACTCACCGAGTCAAAGCGTTTCGCCGTTTGCGGAAGAAGTCTGATGTAGAACAAGTAGCAGAAGCATACATGCTCAAGAGGGATCACCCGAAATTCAAAGGCAACTGAATTTCGGCAACCGGGGCATCGAAGTCGGAATGCCGCGAAACTCACCGAGTCAAAGCGTTTCGCCGTTTGCGGAAGAAGTCTGATGTAGAACAAGTAGCAGAAGCATACATGCTCAAGAGGGATCACCCGAAATTCAAAGGCAACTGAATTTCGGCAACCGGGGCATCGAAGTCGGAATGCCGCGAAACTCACCGAGTCAAAGCGTTTCGCCGTTTGCGGAAGAAGTCTGATGTAGAACAAGTAGCAGAAGCATACATGCTCAAGAGGGATCACCCGAAATTCAAAGGCAACTGAATTTCGGCAACCGGGGCATCGAAGTCGGAATGCCGCGAAACTCACCGAGTCAAAGCGTTTCGCCGTTTGCGGAAGAAGTCTGATGTAGAACAAGTAGCAGAAGCATACATGCTCAAGAGGGATCACCCGAAATTCAAAGGCAACTGAATTTCGGCAACCGGGGCATCGAAGTCGGAATGCCGCGAAACTCACCGAGTCAAAGCGTTTCGCCGTTTGCGGAAGAAGTCTGATGTAGAACAAGTAGCAGAAGCATACATGCTCAAGAGGGATCACCCGAAATTCAAAGGCAACTGAATTTCGGCAACCGGGGCATCGAAGTCGGAATGCCGCGAAACTCACCGAGTCAAAGCGTTTCGCCGTTTGCGGAAGAAGTCTGATGTAGAACAAGTAGCAGAAGCATACATGCTCAAGAGGGATCACCCGAAATTCAAAGGCAACTGAATTTCGGCAACCGGGGCATCGAAGTCGGAATGCCGCGAAACTCACCGAGTCAAAGCGTTTCGCCGTTTGCGGAAGAAGTCTGATGTAGAACAAGTAGCAGAAGCATACATGCTCAAGAGGGATCACCCGAAATTCAAAGGCAACTGAATTTCGGCAACCGGGGCATCGAAGTCGGAATGCCGCGAAACTCACCGAGTCAAAGCGTTTCGCCGTTTGCGGAAGAAGTCTGATGTAGAACAAGTAGCAGAAGCATACATGCTCAAGAGGGATCACCCGAAATTCAAAGGCAACTGAATTTCGGCAACCGGGGCATCGAAGTCGGAATGCCGCGAAACTCACCGAGTCAAAGCGTTTCGCCGTTTGCGGAAGAAGTCTGATGTAGAACAAGTAGCAGAAGCATACATGCTCAAGAGGGATCACCCGAAATTCAAAGGCAACTGAATTTCGGCAACCGGGGCATCGAAGTCGGAATGCCGCGAAACTCACCGAGTCAAAGCGTTTCGCCGTTTGCGGAAGAAGTCTGATGTAGAACAAGTAGCAGAAGCATACATGCTCAAGAGGGATCACCCGAAATTCAAAGGCAACTGAATTTCGGCAACCGGGGCATCGAAGTCGGAATGCCGCGAAACTCACCGAGTCAAAGCGTTTCGCCGTTTGCGGAAGAAAGTCTGATGTAGAACAAGTAGCAGAAGCATACATGCTCAAGAGGGATCACCCGAAATTCAAAGGCAACTGAATTTCGGCAACCGGGGCATCGAAGTCGGAATGCCGCGAAACTCACCGAGTCAAAGCGTTTCGCCGTTTGCGGAAAGAAGTCTGATGTAGAACAAGTAGCAGAAGCATACATGCTCAAGAGGGATCACCGAAATTCAAAGGCAACTGAATTTCGGCAACCGGGGCATCGAAGTCGGAATGCCGCGAAACTCACCGAGTCAAAGCGTTTCGCCGTTTGCGGAAGAAGTCTGATGTAGAACAAGTAGCAGAAGCATACATGCTCAAGAGGGATCACCCGAAATTCAAAGGCAACTGAATTTCGGCAACCGGGGCATCGAAGTCGGAATGCCGCGAAACTCACCGAGTCAAAGCGTTTCGCCGTTTGCGGAAGAAGTCTGATGTAGAACAAGTAGCAGAAGCATACATGCTCAAGAGGGATCACCCGAAATTCAAAGGCAACTGAATTTCGGCAACCGGGGCATCGAAGTCGGAATGCCGCGAAACTCACCGAGTCAAAGCGTTTCGCCGTTTGCGGAAGAAAGTCTGATGTAGAACAAGTAGCAGAAGCATACATGCTCAAGAGGGATCACCCGAAATTCAAAGGCAACTGAATTTCGGCAACCGGGGCATCGAAGTCGGAATGCCGCGAAACTCACCGAGTCAAAGCGTTTCGCCGTTTGCGGAAGAAAGTCTGATGTAGAACAAGTAGCAGAAGCATACATGCTCAAGAGGGATCACCCGAAATTCAAAGGCAACTGAATTTCGGCAACCGGGCATCGAAGTCGGAATGCCGCGAAACTCACCGAGTCAAAGCGTTTCGCCGTTTGCGGAAGAAAGTCTGATGTAGAACAAGTAGCAGAAGCATACATGCTCAAGAGGGATCACCCGAAATTCAAAGGCAACTGAATTTCGGCAACGGGGCATCGAAGTCGGAATGCCGCGAAACTCACCGAGTCAAAGCGTTTCGCCGTTTGCGGAAGAAGTCTGATGTAGAACAAGTAGCAGAAGCATACATGCTCAAGAGGGATCACCCGAAATTCAAAGGCAACTGAATTTCGGCAACCGGGGCATCGAAGTCGGAATGCCGCGAAACTCACCGAGTCAAAGCGTTTCGCCGTTTGCGGAAGAAGTCTGATGTAGAACAAGTAGCAGAAGCATACATGCTCAAGAGGGATCACCCGAAATTCAAAGGCAACTGAATTTCGGCAACCGGGGCATCGAAGTCGGAATGCCGCGAAACTCACCGAGTCAAAGCGTTTCGCCGTTTGCGAAGAGAAGTCTGATGTAGAACAAGTAGCAGAAGCATACATGCTCAAGAGGGATCACCCGAAATTCAAAGGCAACTGAATTTCGGCAACCGGGGCATCGAAGTCGGAATGCCGCGAAACTCACCGAGTCAAAGCGTTTCGCGTTTGCGGAAGAAAGTCTGATGTAGAACAAGTAGCAGAAGCATACATGCTCAAGAGGGATCACCCGAAATTCAAAGGCAACTGAATTTCGGCAACCGGGGCATCGAAGTCGGAATGCCGCGAAACTCACCGAGTCAAAGCGTTTTCCGTTTGGGAAGAAGTGTGATGTAGAACAAGTAGCAGAAGCATACATGCTCAAGAGGGATCACCCGAAATTCAAAGGCAACTGAATTTCGGCAACCGGGGCATCGAAGTCGGAATGCCGCGAAACTCACCGAGTCAAAGCGTTTGCCGTTTGCGGAAGAAGTCTGATGTAGAACAAGTAGCAGAAGCATACATGCTCAAGAGGGATCACCCGAAATTCAAAGGCAACTGAATTTCGGCAACCGGGGCATCGAAGTCGGAATGCCGCGAAACTCACCGAGTCAAAGCGTTTCGCCGTTTGCGGAAGAAGTGTGATGTAGAACAAGTAGCAGAAGCATACATGCTCAAGAGGGATCACCCGAAATTCAAAGGCAACTGAATTTCGGCAACCGGGGCATCGAAGTCGGAATGCCGCGAAACTCACCGAGTCAAAGCGTTTCGCCGTTTGCGGAAGAAAGTCTGATGTAGAACAAGTAGCAGAAGCATACATGCTCAAGAGGGATCACCCGAAATTCAAAGGCAACTGAATTTCGGCAACGGGGCATCGAAGTCGGAATGCCGCGAAACTCACCGAGTCAAAGCGTTTCGCCGTTTGCGGAAGAAGTGTGATGTAGAACAAGTAGCAGAAGCATACATGCTCAAGAGGGATCACCCGAAATTCAAAGGCAACTGAATTTCGGCAACCGGGGCATCGAAGTCGGAATGCCGCGAAACTCACCGAGTCAAAGCGTTTCGCCGTTTGCGGAAGAAAGTCTGATGTAGAACAAGTAGCAGAAGCATACATGCTCAAGAGGGATCACCCGAAATTCAAAGGCAACTGAATTTCGGCAACCGGGGCATCGAAGTCGGAATGCCGCGAAACTCACCGAGTCAAAGCGTTTCGCCGTTTGCGGAAGAAAGTCTGATGTAGAACAAGTAGCAGAAGCATACATGCTCAAGAGGGATCACCCGAAAT
Source organism: Populus alba x Populus x berolinensis (assembly GCA_029228515.1). Classification (NCBI taxonomy): domain Eukaryota; kingdom Viridiplantae; phylum Streptophyta; class Magnoliopsida; order Malpighiales; family Salicaceae; genus Populus; species Populus alba x Populus x berolinensis. The sequence goes on from CM055360.1 coordinate 833,015, forward strand.
TCAAAGGCAACTGAATTTCGGCAACCGGGCATCGAAGTCGGAATGCCGCGAAACTCACCGAGTCAAAGTTTTCGTTTGCGGAAGAAGTCTGATGTAGAACAAGTAGCAGAAGCATACATGCTCAAGAGGGATCACCCGAAATTCAAAGGCAACTGAATTTCGGCAACCGGGGCATCGAAGTCGGAATGCCGCGAAACTCACCGAGTCAAAGCGTTTCGCCGTTTGCGGAAGAAAGTCTGATGTAGAACAAGTAGCAGAAGCATACATGCTCAAGAGGGATCACCCGAAATTCAAAGGCAACTGAATTTCGGCAACCGGGGCATCGAAGTCGGAATGCCGCGAAACTCACCGAGTCAAAGCGTTTCGCCGTTTGCGGAAGAAAGTCTGATGTAGAACAAGTAGCAGAAGCATACATGCTCAAGAGGGATCACCCGAAATTCAAAGGCAACTGAATTTCGGCAAACGGGGCATCGAAGTCGGAATGCCGCGAAACTCACCGAGTCAAAGCGTTTCGCCGTTTGCGGAAGAAGTCTGATGTAGAACAAGTAGCAGAAGCATACATGCTCAAGAGGGATCACCCGAAATTCAAAGGCAACTGAATTTCGGCAACCGGGGCATCGAAGTCGGAATGCCGCGAAACTCACCGAGTCAAAGCGTTTCGCCGTTTGCGGAAGAAGTCTGATGTAGAACAAGTAGCAGAAGCATACATGCTCAAGAGGGATCACCCGAAATTCAAAGGCAACTGAATTTCGGCAACCGGGGCATCGAAGTCGGAATGCCGCGAAACTCACCGAGTCAAAGCGTTTCGCCGTTTGCGGAAGAAGTCTGATGTAGAACAAGTAGCAGAAGCATACATGCTCAAGAGGATCACCCGAAATTCAAAGGCAACTGAATTTCGGCAACCGGGGCATCGAAGTCGGAATGCCGCGAAACTCACCGAGTCAAAGCGTTTCGCCGTTTGCGGAAGAAGTTGATGTAGAACAAGTAGCACAAGCATACATGCTCAAGAGGGATCACCCGAAATTCAAAGGCAACTGAATTTGGGCAACCGGGGCATCGAAGTCGCAATGCCGCAAAACTCACCGAGTCGAAGCGTTTCGCCGTTTGCGGAAAAAAGTCTGATGTAGAACACGTAGCAGAAGCATACATGCTCAAGATGAATCACCCCAAATTCAAAGGCAACTCAATTTTGGCAACCGGGGCATCGAAGTCGGAATGCCGCGAAACTCGCCGAGTCAAAGCGTTTCCCGTTTGCGGAAAAAAGTCTGATGTAGAACAAGTAGCAGAAGCATACATGCTCAAGAGGGATCACCCGAAATTCAAAGGCAACTGAATTTCGGCAACTGGGGCATCGAAGGCGGAATGCCTTGAAACTCACCGACTCAAAGCGTTTCGCCGTTTGCGGAAGAAAGTCTGATGTAGAACAAGTAGCAGAAGCATACATGCTCAAAAGGGATCACCCGAAATTCAAAGGCAACTGAATTTCGGCAACCGGGGCATCGAAGTCGGAATGCCGCGAAACTCACCGAGTCAAAGCGTTTCGCCGTTTGCGGAAGAAAGTCTGATGTAGAACAAGTAGCAGAAGCATACATGCTCAAGAGGGATCACCCGAAATTCAAAGGCAACTGAATTTCGGCAACCGGGGCATCGAAGTCGGAATGCCGCGAAACTCACCGAGTCAAAGCGTTTCGCCGTTTGCGGAAGAAAGTCTGATGTAGAACAAGTAGCAGAAGCATACATGCTCAAGAGGGATCACCCGAAATTCAAAGGCAACTGAATTTCGGCAACCGGGGCATCGAAGTCGGAATGCCGCGAAACTCACCGAGTCAAAGCGTTTCGCGTTTGCGGAAGAAAGTCTGATGTAGAACAAGTAGCAGAAGCATACATGCTCAAGAGGGATCACCCGAAATTCAAAGGCAACTGAATTTCGGCAACCGGGGCATCGAAGTCGGAATGCCGCGAAACTCACCGAGTCAAAGCGTTTTCGTTTGCGGAAGAAGTCTGATGTAGAACAAGTAGCAGAAGCATACATGCTCAAGAGGGATCACCCGAAATTCAAAGGCAACTGAATTTCGGCAACACGGGGCATCGAAGTCGGAATGCCGCGAAAACTCACCGAGTCAAAGCGTTTGCCGTTTTTTGCGGAGGAAGTGTGATGTAGAACAAGTAGCAGAAGCATACATGCTCAAGAGGGATCACCGAAATTCAAAGGCAACTGAATTTCGGCAACCGGGGCATCGAAGTCGGAATGCCGCGAAACTCACCGAGTCAAAGCGTTTCGCCGTTTGCGGAAGAAAAGTGTGATGTAGAACAAGTAGCAGAAGCATACATGCTCAAGAGGGATCACCCGAAATTCAAAGGCAACTGAATTTCGGCAACCGGGGCATCGAAGTCGGAATGCGCGAAACTAACGAGTCAAA
>CM055360.1:835534-867787 GCA_029228515.1 Populus alba x Populus x berolinensis
TCACCGAGTCAAAGCGTTTCGCCGTTTGCGGAAGGAAGTGTGATGTAGAACAAGTAGCAGAAGCATACATGCTCAAGAGGGATCACCCGAAATTCAAAGGCAACTGAATTTCGGCAACCGGGCATCGAAGTCGGAATGCCGCGAAACTCACCGAGTCAAAGCGTTTCGCTGTTTGCGGAAGAAGTGTGATGTAGAACAAGTAGCAGAAGCATACATGCTCAAGAGGGATCACCCGAAATTCAAAGGCAACTGAATTTCGGCAACCGGGCATCGAAGTCGGAATGCCGCGAAACTCACCGAGTCAAAGCGTTTCGCCGTTTGCGGAAGGAAGTGTGATGTAGAACAAGTAGCAGAAGCATACATGCTCAAGAGGGATCACCCGAAATTCAAAGGCAACTGAATTTCGGCAACCGGGCATCGAAGTCGGAATGCCGCGAAACTCACCGAGTCAAAGCGTTTCGCGTTTGCGGAAGGAAGTGTGATGTAGAACAAGTAGCAGAAGCATACATGCTCAAGAGGGATCACCCGAAATTCAAAGGCAACTGAATTTCGGCAACCGGGGCATCGAAGTCGGAATGCCGCGAAACTCACCGAGTCAAAGCGTTTCGCTGTTTGCGGAAGAAGTGTGATGTAGAACAAGTAGCAGAAGCATACATGCTCAAGAGGGATCACCCGAAATCAAAGGCAACTGAATTTCGGCAACCGGGCATCGAAGTCGGAATGCCGCGAAACTCACCGAGTCAAAGCGTTTCGCTGTTTGCGGAAGGAAGTGTGATGTAGAACAAGTAGCAGAAGCATACATGCTCAAGAGGGATCACCCGAAATTCAAAGGCAACTGAATTTCGGCAACCGGGGCATCGAAGTCGGAATGCCGCGAAACTCACCGAGTCAAAGCGTTTCGCCGTTTGCGGAAGGAAGTGTGATGTAGAACAAGTAGCAGAAGCATACATGCTCAAGAGGGATCACCGAAATTCAAAGGCAACTGAATTTCGGCAACCGGGGCATCGAAGTCGGAATGCCGCGAAACTCACCGAGTCAAAGCGTTTCGCTGTTTGGGAAGAAGTGTGATGTAGAACAAATAGCAGAAGCATACATGCTCAAGAGGGATCACCCGAAATTCAAAGGCAACTGAATTTCGGCAACCGGGGCATCGAAGTCGGAATGCCGCGAAACTCACCGAGTCAAAGCGTTTCGCTGTTTGCGGAAGGAAGTGTGATGTAGAACAAGTAGCAGAAGCATACATGCTCAAGAGGGATCACCCGAAATTCAAAGGCAACTGAATTTCGGCAACCGGGCATCGAAGTCGGAATGCCGCGAAACTCACCGAGTCAAAGCGTTTCGCCGTTTGCGGAAGAAGTGTGATGTAGAACAAGTAGCAGAAGCATACATGCTCAAGAGGGATCACCCGAAATTCAAAGGCAACTGAATTTCGGCAACCGGGCATCGAAGTCGGAATGCCGCGAAACTCACCGAGTCAAAGCGTTTCGCCGTTTGCGAAAGGAAGTGTGATGTAGAACAAGTAGCAGAAGCATACATGCTCAAGAGGGATCACCCGAAATTCAAAGGCAACTGAATTTCGGCAACCGGGGCATCGAAGTCGGAATGCCGCGAAACTCACCGAGTCAAAGCGTTTCGCTGTTTGCGGAAGGAAGTGTGATGTAGAACAAGTAGCAGAAGCATACATGCTCAAGAGGGATCACCCGAAATTCAAAGGCAACTGAATTTCGGCAACCGGGGCATCGAAGTCGGAATGCCGCGAAACTCACCGAGTCAAAGCGTTTCGCCGTTTGCGGAAGAAGTGTGATGTAGAACAAGTAGCAGAAGCATACATGCTCAAGAGGGATCACCCGAAATTCAAAGGCAACTGAATTTCGGCAACCGGGCATCGAAGTCGGAATGCCGCGAAACTCACCGAGTCAAAGCGTTTCGCTGTTTGCGGAAGAAAGTGTGATGTAGAACAAGTAGCAGAAGCATACATGCTCAAGAGGGATCACCCGAAATTCAAAGGCAACTGAATTTCGGCAACCGGGGCATCGAAGTCGGAATGCCGCGAAACTCACCGAGTCAAAGCGTTTCGCTGTTTGCGGAAGAAGTGTGATGTAGAACAAGTAGCAGAAGCATACATGCTCAAGAGGGATCACCCGAAATTCAAAGGCAACTGAATTTCGGCAACCGGGGCATCGAAGTCGGAATGCCGCGAAACTCACCGAGTCAAAGCGTTTCGCCGTTTGCGGAAGAAGTGTGATGTAGAACAAGTAGCAGAAGCATACATGCTCAAGAGGGATCACCCGAAATTCAAAGGCAACTGAATTTCGGCAACCGGGGCATCGAAGTCGGAATGCCGCGAAACTCACCGAGTCAAAGCGTTTCGCGTTTGCGGAAGAAGTTGATGTAGAACAAGTAGCAGAAGCATACATGCTCAAGAGGGATCACCCGAAATTCAAAGGCAACTGAATTTCGGCAACCGGGCATCGAAGTCGGAATGCCGCGAAACTCACCGAGTCAAAGCGTTTCGCTGTTTGCGGAAGAAGTGTGATGTAGAACAAGTAGCAGAAGCATACATGCTCAAGAGGGATCACCCGAAATTCAAAGGCAACTGAATTTCGGCAACCGGGGCATCGAAGTCGGAATGCCGCGAAACTCACCGAGTCAAAGCGTTTCGCTGTTTGCGGAAGGAAGTGTGATGTAGAACAAGTAGCAGAAGCATACATGCTCAAGAGGGATCACCCGAAATTCAAAGGCAACTGAATTTCGGCAACCGGGCATCGAAGTCGGAATGCCGCGAAACTCACCGAGTCAAAGCGTTTCGCTGTTTGCGGAAGGAAGTGTGATGTAGAACAAGTAGCAGAAGCATACATGCTCAAGAGGGATCACCCGAAATTCAAAGGCAACTGAATTTCGGCAACCGGGCATCGAAGTCGGAATGCCGCGAAACTCACCGAGTCAAAGCGTTTCGCTGTTTGCGGAAGGAAGTTGATGTAGAACAAGTAGCAGAAGCATACATGCTCAAGAGGGATCACCCGAAATTCAAAGGCAACTGAATTTCGGCAACCGGGGCATCGAAGTCGGAATGCCGCGAAACTCACCGAGTCAAAGCGTTTCGCCGTTTGCGGAAGGAAGTGTGATGTAGAACAAGTAGCAGAAGCATACATGCTCAAGAGGGATCACCCGAAATTCAAAGGCAACTGAATTTCGGCAACCGGGGCATCGAAGTCGGAATGCCGCGAAACTCACCGAGTCAAAGCGTTTCGCTGTTTGCGGAAGGAAGTGTGATGTAGAACAAGTAGCAGAAGCATACATGCTCAAGAGGGATCACCCGAAATTCAAAGGCAACTGAATTTCGGCAACCGGGCATCGAAGTCGGAATGCCGCGAAACTCACCGAGTCAAAGCGTTTCGCCGTTTGCGGAAGAAGTGTGATGTAGAACAAGTAGCAGAAGCATACATGCTCAAGAGGGATCACCCGAAATTCAAAGGCAACTGAATTTCGGCAACCGGGGCATCGAAGTCGGAATGCCGCGAAACTCACCGAGTCAAAGCGTTTCGCTGTTTGCGGAAGGAAGTGTGATGTAGAACAAGTAGCAGAAGCATACATGCTCAAGAGGGATCACCCGAAATTCAAAGGCAACTGAATTTCGGCAACCGGGCATCGAAGTCGGAATGCCGCGAAACTCACCGAGTCAAAGCGTTTCGCTGTTTGCGGAAGGAAGTGTGATGTAGAACAAGTAGCAGAAGCATACATGCTCAAGAGGGATCACCCGAAATTCAAAGGCAACTGAATTTCGGCAACCGGGCATCGAAGTCGGAATGCCGCGAAACTCACCGAGTCAAAGCGTTTCGCTGTTTGCGGAAGAAGTGTGATGTAGAACAAGTAGCAGAAGCATACATGCTCAAGAGGGATCACCCGAAATTCAAAGGCAACTGAATTTCGGCAACCGGGCATCGAAGTCGGAATGCCGCGAAACTCACCGAGTCAAAGCGTTTCGCCTTTGCGGAAGGAAGTGTGATGTAGAACAAGTAGCAGAAGCATACATGCTCAAGAGGGATCACCCGAAATTCAAAGGCAACTGAATTTCGGCAACCGGGGCATCGAAGTCGGAATGCCGCGAAACTCACCGAGTCAAAGCGTTTCGCCGTTTGCGGAAGAAAGTGTGATGTAGAACAAGTAGCAGAAGCATACATGCTCAAGAGGGATCACCCGAAATTCAAAGGCAACTGAATTTCGGCAACCGGGCATCGAAGTCGGAATGCCGCGAAACTCACCGAGTCAAAGCGTTTCGCCGTTTGCGGAAGGAAGTGTGATGTAGAACAAGTAGCAGAAGCATACATGCTCAAGAGGGATCACCCGAAATTCAAAGGCAACTGAATTTCGGCAACCGGGGCATCGAAGTCGGAATGCCGCGAAACTCACCGAGTCAAAGCGTTTCGCTGTTTGCGGAAGGAAGTGTGATGTAGAACAAGTAGCAGAAGCATACATGCTCAAGAGGGATCACCCGAAATTCAAAGGCAACTGAATTTCGGCAACCGGGGCATCGAAGTCGGAATGCCGCGAAACTCACCGAGTCAAAGCGTTTCGCCGTTTGCGGAAGAAGTGTGATGTAGAACAAGTAGCAGAAGCATACATGCTCAAGAGGGATCACCCGAAATTCAAAGGCAACTGAATTTCGGCAACCGGGCATCGAAGTCGGAATGCCGCGAAACTCACCGAGTCAAAGCGTTTCGCCGTTTGCGGAAGGAAGTGTGATGTAGAACAAGTAGCAGAAGCATACATGCTCAAGAGGGATCACCCGAAATTCAAAGGCAACTGAATTTCGGCAACCGGGCATCGAAGTCGGAATGCCGCGAAACTCACCGAGTCAAAGCGTTTCGCCGTTTGCGGAAGGAAGTGTGATGTAGAACAAGTAGCAGAAGCATACATGCTCAAGAGGGATCACCCGAAATTCAAAGGCAACTGAATTTCGGCAACCGGGGCATCGAAGTCGGAATGCCGCGAAACTCACCGAGTCAAAGCGTTTCGCCGTTTGCGGAAGGAAGTGTGATGTAGAACAAGTAGCAGAAGCATACATGCTCAAGAGGGATCACCCGAAATTCAAAGGCAACTGAATTTCGGCAACCGGGCATCGAAGTCGGAATGCCGCGAAACTCACCGAGTCAAAGCGTTTCGCCGTTTGCGGAAGGAAGTGTGATGTAGAACAAGTAGCAGAAGCATACATGCTCAAGAGGGATCACCCGAAATTCAAAGGCAACTGAATTTCGGCAACCGGGCATCGAAGTCGGAATGCCGCGAAACTCACCGAGTCAAAGCGTTTCGCCGTTTGCGGAAGAAGTGTGATGTAGAACAAGTAGCAGAAGCATACATGCTCAAGAGGGATCACCCGAAATTCAAAGGCAACTGAATTTCGGCAACCGGGGCATCGAAGTCGGAATGCCGCGAAACTCACCGAGTCAAAGCGTTTCGCTGTTTGCGGAAGGAAGTGTGATGTAGAACAAGTAGCAGAAGCATACATGCTCAAGAGGGATCACCCGAAATTCAAAGGCAACTGAATTTCGGCAACCGGGGCATCGAAGTCGGAATGCCGCGAAACTCACCGAGTCAAAGCGTTTCGCCGTTTGCGGAAGAAGTGTGATGTAGAACAAGTAGCAGAAGCATACATGCTCAAGAGGGATCACCCGAAATTCAAAGGCAACTGAATTTCGGCAACCGGGGCATCGAAGTCGGAATGCCGCGAAACTCACCGAGTCAAAGCGTTTCGCTGTTTGCGGAAGGAAGTGTGATGTAGAACAAGTAGCAGAAGCATACATGCTCAAGAGGGATCACCCGAAATTCAAAGGCAACTGAATTTCGGCAACCGGGGCATCGAAGTCGGAATGCCGCGAAACTCACCGAGTCAAAGCGTTTCGCTGTTTGCGGAAGGAAGTGTGATGTAGAACAAGTAGCAGAAGCATACATGCTCAAGAGGGATCACCCGAAATTCAAAGGCAACTGAATTTCGGCAACCGGGGCATCGAAGTCGGAATGCCGCGAAACTCACCGAGTCAAAGCGTTTCGCCGTTTGCGGAAGGAAGTGTGATGTAGAACAAGTAGCAGAAGCATACATGCTCAAGAGGGATCACCCGAAATTCAAAGGCAACTGAATTTCGGCAACCGGGGCATCGAAGTCGGAATGCCGCGAAACTCACCGAGTCAAAGCGTTTCGCTGTTTGCGGAAGGAAGTGTGATGTAGAACAAGTAGCAGAAGCATACATGCTCAAGAGGGATCACCCGAAATTCAAAGGCAACTGAATTTCGGCAACCGGGCATCGAAGTCGGAATGCCGCGAAACTCACCGAGTCAAAGCGTTTCGCTGTTTGCGGAAGAAGTGTGATGTAGAACAAGTAGCAGAAGCATACATGCTCAAGAGGGATCACCCGAAATTCAAAGGCAACTGAATTTCGGCAACCGGGGCATCGAAGTCGGAATGCCGCGAAACTCACCGAGTCAAAGCGTTTCGCCGTTTGCGGAAGGAAGTGTGATGTAGAACAAGTAGCAGAAGCATACATGCTCAAGAGGGATCACCCGAAATTCAAAGGCAACTGAATTTCGGCAACCGGGGCATCGAAGTCGGAATGCCGCGAAACTCACCGAGTCAAAGCGTTTCGCCGTTTGCGGAAGAAAGTGTGATGTAGAACAAGTAGCAGAAGCATACATGCTCAAGAGGGATCACCCGAAATTCAAAGGCAACTGAATTTCGGCAACCGGGCATCGAAGTCGGAATGCCGCGAAACTCACCGAGTCAAAGCGTTTCGCCGTTTGCGGAAGAAGTGTGATGTAGAACAAGTAGCAGAAGCATACATGCTCAAGAGGGATCACCCGAAATTCAAAGGCAACTGAATTTCGGCAACCGGGGCATCGAAGTCGGAATGCCGCGAAACTCACCGAGTCAAAGCGTTTCGCTGTTTGCGGAAGGAAGTGTGATGTAGAACAAGTAGCAGAAGCATACATGCTCAAGACGGATCACCCGAAATTCAAAGGCAACTGAATTTCGGCAACCGGGCATCGAATTCGGAATGCCCCGAAACTCACCGAGTCAAATGGTTTCGCCGTTTGCGGAAGGAAGTGTGATGTAGAACAAGTATCAGAAGCATACATGCTCAAGAGGGATCACCCGAAATTCAAAGGCAACTGAATTTCGGCAACCGGGGCATCGAAGTCGGAATGCCGCGAAACTCACCGAGTCAAAGCGTTTCACCGTTTGCGGAAGGAAGTGTGATGTAGAACAAGTAGCAGAAGCATACATGCTCAAGAGGGATCACCCGAAATTCAAAGGCAACTGAATTTCGGCAACCGGGGCATCGAAGTTGGAATGCCGCGAAACTCACCGAGTCAAATGGTTTCGCTTTTTGCGGAAGGAAGTGTGATGTAGAACAAGTAGCAGAAGCATACATGCTCAAGAGGGATCACCCGAAATTCATAGGCAACTGAATTTCGACAACGGGGGCATCGAAGTAGGAATACCGCGAAACTCACCGAGTCAAAGCGTTTCGTTGTTTGCGGAAGGAAGTGTGATGTAGAACAAGTAGCAGAAGCATACATGCTCAAGAAGGCTCACCCGAAATTCAAAGGCAACTGAATTTCATCAACCGGGGCATCGAATTCGGAATGCCCCGCAACTCACCGAGTCAAATGGTTTCGCCGTTTGCGGAAGGAAGTGTGCTGTAGAACAAGTAGCAGAAGCATACATGCTCAAGAGGGATCACCCGAAATTCAAAGGCAACTGAATTTCGGCAACCGGGGCATCGAAGTCGGAATGCCGCGAAACTCACCGAGTCAAAGCGTTTCGCCGTTTGCGGAAGAAGTGTGATGTAGAACAAGTAGCAGAAGCATACATGCTCAAGAGGGATCACCCGAAATTCAAAGGCAACTGAATTTCGGCAACCGGGGCATCGAAGTCGGAATGCCGCGAAACTCACCGAGTCAAAGCGTTTCGCGTTTGCGGAAGGAAGTGTGATGTAGAACAAGTAGCAGAAGCATACATGCTCAAGAGGGATCACCCGAAATTCAAAGGCAACTGAATTTCGGCAACCGGGGCATCGAAGTCGGAATGCCGCGAAACTCACCGAGTCAAAGCGTTTCGCTGTTTGCGGAAGGAAGTGTGATGTAGAACAAGTAGCAGAAGCATACATGCTCAAGAGGGATCACCCGAAATTCAAAGGCAACTGAATTTCGGCAACCGGGGCATCGAAGTCGGAATGCCGCGAAACTCACCGAGTCAAAGCGTTTCGCCGTTTGCGGAAGGAAGTGATGTAGAACAAGTAGCAGAAGCATACATGCTCAAGAGGGATCACCCGAAATTCAAAGGCAACTGAATTTCGGCAACCGGGGCATCGAAGTCGGAATGCCGCGAAACTCACCGAGTCAAAGCGTTTCGCCGTTTGCGGAAGGAAGTGATGTAGAACAAGTAGCAGAAGCATACATGCTCAAGAGGGATCACCCGAAATTCAAAGGCAACTGAATTTCGGCAACCGGGCATCGAAGTCGGAATGCCGCGAAACTCACCGAGTCAAAGCGTTTCGCTGTTTGCGGAAGAAGTGTGATGTAGAACAAGTAGCAGAAGCATACATGCTCAAGAGGGATCACCCGAAATTCAAAGGCAACTGAATTTCGGCAACCGGGGCATCGAAGTCGGAATGCCGCGAAACTCACCGAGTCAAAGCGTTTCGCCGTTTGCGGAAGGAAGTGTGATGTAGAACAAGTAGCAGAAGCATACATGCTCAAGAGGGATCACCCGAAATTCAAAGGCAACTGAATTTCGGCAACCGGGCATCGAAGTCGGAATGCCGCGAAACTCACCGAGTCAAAGCGTTTCGCTGTTTGCGGAAGGAAGTGTGATGTAGAACAAGTAGCAGAAGCATACATGCTCAAGAGGGATCACCCGAAATTCAAAGGCAACTGAATTTCGGCAACCGGGGCATCGAAGTCGGAATGCCGCGAAACTCACCGAGTCAAAGCGTTTCGCCGTTTGCGGAAGGAAGTGTGATGTAGAACAAGTAGCAGAAGCATACATGCTCAAGAGGGATCACCCGAAATTCAAAGGCAACTGAATTTCGGCAACCGGGGCATCGAAGTCGGAATGCCGCGAAACTCACCGAGTCAAAGCGTTTCGCTGTTTGCGGAAGAAGTGTGATGTAGAACAAGTAGCAGAAGCATACATGCTCAAGAGGGATCACCCGAAATTCAAAGGCAACTGAATTTCGGCAACCGGGCATCGAAGTCGGAATGCCGCGAAACTCACCGAGTCAAAGCGTTTCGCCGTTTGCGGAAGGAAGTGTGATGTAGAACAAGTAGCAGAAGCATACATGCTCAAGAGGGATCACCCGAAATTCAAAGGCAACTGAATTTCGGCAACCGGGCATCGAAGTCGGAATGCCGCGAAACTCACCGAGTCAAAGCGTTTCGCCGTTTGCGGAAGAAAGTGTGATGTAGAACAAGTAGCAGAAGCATACATGCTCAAGAGGGATCACCCGAAATTCAAAGGCAACTGAATTTCGGCAACCGGGCATCGAAGTCGGAATGCCGCGAAACTCACCGAGTCAAAGCGTTTCGCTTTTTGCGGAAGGAAGTGTGATGTAGAACAAGTAGCAGAAGCATACATGCTCAAGAGGGATCACCCGAAATTCAAAGGCAACTGAATTTCGGCAACCGGGGCATCGAAGTCGGAATGCCGCGAAACTCACCGAGTCAAAGCGTTTCGCCGTTTGCGGAAGGAAGTGTGATGTAGAACAAGTAGCAGAAGCATACATGCTCAAGAGGGATCACCCGAAATTCAAAGGCAACTGAATTTCGGCAACCGGGCATCGAAGTCGGAATGCCGCGAAACTCACCGAGTCAAAGCGTTTCGCCGTTTGCGGAAGAAGTGTGATGTAGAACAAGTAGCAGAAGCATACATGCTCAAGAGGGATCACCCGAAATTCAAAGGCAACTGAATTTCGGCAACCGGGGCATCGAAGTCGGAATGCCGCGAAACTCACCGAGTCAAAGCGTTTCGCTGTTTGCGGAAGAAGTGTGATGTAGAACAAGTAGCAGAAGCATACATGCTCAAGAGGGATCACCCGAAATTCAAAGGCAACTGAATTTCGGCAACCGGGGCATCGAAGTCGGAATGCCGCGAAACTCACCGAGTCAAAGCGTTTCGCCGTTTGCGGAAGAAGTGTGATGTAGAACAAGTAGCAGAAGCATACATGCTCAAGAGGGATCACCCGAAATTCAAAGGCAACTGAATTTCGGCAACCGGGGCATCGAAGTCGGAATGCCGCGAAACTCACCGAGTCAAAGCGTTTCGCTGTTTGCGGAAGGAAGTGTGATGTAGAACAAGTAGCAGAAGCATACATGCTCAAGAGGGATCACCCGAAATTCAAAGGCAACTGAATTTCGGCAACCGGGGCATCGAAGTCGGAATGCCGCGAAACTCACCGAGTCAAAGCGTTTCGCCGTTTGCGGAAGAAGTGTGATGTAGAACAAGTAGCAGAAGCATACATGCTCAAGAGGGATCACCCGAAATTCAAAGGCAACTGAATTTCGGCAACCGGGGCATCGAAGTCGGAATGCCGCGAAACTCACCGAGTCAAAGCGTTTCGCCGTTTGCGGAAGAAGTGTGATGTAGAACAAGTAGCAGAAGCATACATGCTCAAGAGGGATCACCCGAAATTCAAAGGCAACTGAATTTCGGCAACCGGGGCATCGAAGTCGGAATGCCGCGAAACTCACCGAGTCAAAGCGTTTCGCCGTTTGCGGAAGGAAGTGTGATGTAGAACAAGTAGCAGAAGCATACATGCTCAAGAGGGATCACCCGAAATTCAAAGGCAACTGAATTTCGGCAACCGGGCATCGAAGTCGGAATGCCGCGAAACTCACCGAGTCAAAGCGTTTCGCCGTTTGCGGAAGGAAGTGTGATGTAGAACAAGTAGCAGAAGCATACATGCTCAAGAGGGATCACCCGAAATTCAAAGGCAACTGAATTTCGGCAACCGGGGCATCGAAGTCGGAATGCCGCGAAACTCACCGAGTCAAAGCGTTTCGCCGTTTGCGGAAGGAAGTGTGATGTAGAACAAGTAGCAGAAGCATACATGCTCAAGAGGGATCACCCGAAATTCAAAGGCAACTGAATTTCGGCAACCGGGGCATCGAAGTCGGAATGCCGCGAAACTCACCGAGTCAAAGCGTTTCGCCGTTTGCGGAAGGAAGTGTGATGTAGAACAAGTAGCAGAAGCATACATGCTCAAGAGGGATCACCCGAAATTCAAAGGCAACTGAATTTCGGCAACCGGGGCATCGAAGTCGGAATGCCGCGAAACTCACCGAGTCAAAGCGTTTCGCCGTTTGCGGAAGGAAGTGTGATGTAGAACAAGTAGCAGAAGCATACATGCTCAAGAGGGATCACCCGAAATTCAAAGGCAACTGAATTTCGGCAACCGGGCATCGAAGTCGGAATGCCGCGAAACTCACCGAGTCAAAGCGTTTCGCCGTTTGCGGAAGGAAGTGTGATGTAGAACAAGTAGCAGAAGCATACATGCTCAAGAGGGATCACCCGAAATTCAAAGGCAACTGAATTTCGGCAACCGGGGCATCGAAGTCGGAATGCCGCGAAACTCACCGAGTCAAAGCGTTTCGCCGTTTGCGGAAGGAAGTGTGATGTAGAACAAGTAGCAGAAGCATACATGCTCAAGAGGGATCACCCGAAATTCAAAGGCAACTGAATTTCGGCAACCGGGGCATCGAAGTCGGAATGCCGCGAAACTCACCGAGTCAAAGCGTTTCGCCGTTTGCGGAAGGAAGTGTGATGTAGAACAAGTAGCAGAAGCATACATGCTCAAGAGGGATCACCCGAAATTCAAAGGCAACTGAATTTCGGCAACCGGGGCATCGAAGTCGGAATGCCGCGAAACTCACCGAGTCAAAGCGTTTCGCCGTTTGCGGAAGGAAGTGTGATGTAGAACAAGTAGCAGAAGCATACATGCTCAAGAGGGATCACCCGAAATTCAAAGGCAACTGAATTTCGGCAACCGGGGCATCGAAGTCGGAATGCCGCGAAACTCACCGAGTCAAAGCGTTTCGCCGTTTGCGGAAGGAAGTGTGATGTAGAACAAGTAGCAGAAGCATACATGCTCAAGAGGGATCACCCGAAATTCAAAGGCAACTGAATTTCGGCAACCGGGGCATCGAAGTCGGAATGCCGCGAAACTCACCGAGTCAAAGCGTTTCGCCGTTTGCGGAAGGAAGTGTGATGTAGAACAAGTAGCAGAAGCATACATGCTCAAGAGGGATCACCCGAAATTCAAAGGCAACTGAATTTCGGCAACCGGGGCATCGAAGTCGGAATGCCGCGAAACTCACCGAGTCAAAGCGTTTCGCTGTTTGCGGAAGGAAGTGTGATGTAGAACAAGTAGCAGAAGCATACATGCTCAAGAGGGATCACCCGAAATTCAAAGGCAACTGAATTTCGGCAACCGGGGCATCGAAGTCGGAATGCCGCGAAACTCACCGAGTCAAAGCGTTTCGCCGTTTGCGGAAGGAAGTGTGATGTAGAACAAGTAGCAGAAGCATACATGCTCAAGAGGGATCACCCGAAATTCAAAGGCAACTGAATTTCGGCAACCGGGGCATCGAAGTCGGAATGCCGCGAAACTCACCGAGTCAAAGCGTTTCGCCGTTTGCGGAAGAAGTGTGATGTAGAACAAGTAGCAGAAGCATACATGCTCAAGAGGGATCACCCGAAATTCAAAGGCAACTGAATTTCGGCAACCGGGGCATCGAAGTCGGAATGCCGCGAAACTCACCGAGTCAAAGCGTTTCGCCGTTTGCGGAAGAAGTGTGATGTAGAACAAGTAGCAGAAGCATACATGCTCAAGAGGGATCACCCGAAATTCAAAGGCAACTGAATTTCGGCAACCGGGGCATCGAAGTCGGAATGCCGCGAAACTCACCGAGTCAAAGCGTTTCGCCGTTTGCGGAAGGAAGTGTGATGTAGAACAAGTAGCAGAAGCATACATGCTCAAGAGGGATCACCCGAAATTCAAAGGCAACTGAATTTCGGCAACCGGGGCATCGAAGTCGGAATGCCGCGAAACTCACCGAGTCAAAGCGTTTCGCCGTTTGCGGAAGAAGTGTGATGTAGAACAAGTAGCAGAAGCATACATGCTCAAGAGGGATCACCCGAAATTCAAAGGCAACTGAATTTCGGCAACCGGGGCATCGAAGTCGGAATGCCGCGAAACTCACCGAGTCAAAGCGTTTCGCCGTTTGCGGAAGGAAGTGTGATGTAGAACAAGTAGCAGAAGCATACATGCTCAAGAGGGATCACCCGAAATTCAAAGGCAACTGAATTTCGGCAACCGGGGCATCGAAGTCGGAATGCCGCGAAACTCACCGAGTCAAAGCGTTTCGCCGTTTGCGGAAGGAAGTGTGATGTAGAACAAGTAGCAGAAGCATACATGCTCAAGAGGGATCACCCGAAATTCAAAGGCAACTGAATTTCGGCAACCGGGGCATCGAAGTCGGAATGCCGCGAAACTCACCGAGTCAAAGCGTTTCGCCGTTTGCGGAAGAAGTGTGATGTAGAACAAGTAGCAGAAGCATACATGCTCAAGAGGGATCACCCGAAATTCAAAGGCAACTGAATTTCGGCAACCGGGGCATCGAAGTCGGAATGCCGCGAAACTCACCGAGTCAAAGCGTTTCGCCGTTTGCGGAAGAAGTGTGATGTAGAACAAGTAGCAGAAGCATACATGCTCAAGAGGGATCACCCGAAATTCAAAGGCAACTGAATTTCGGCAACCGGGGCATCGAAGTCGGAATGCCGCGAAACTCACCGAGTCAAAGCGTTTCGCCGTTTGCGGAAGGAAGTGTGATGTAGAACAAGTAGCAGAAGCATACATGCTCAAGAGGGATCACCCGAAATTCAAAGGCAACTGAATTTCGGCAACCGGGCATCGAAGTCGGAATGCCGCGAAACTCACCGAGTCAAAGCGTTTCGCCGTTTGCGGAAGGAAGTGTGATGTAGAACAAGTAGCAGAAGCATACATGCTCAAGAGGGATCACCCGAAATTCAAAGGCAACTGAATTTCGGCAACCGGGCATCGAAGTCGGAATGCCGCGAAACTCACCGAGTCAAAGCGTTTCGCCGTTTGCGGAAGGAAGTGTGATGTAGAACAAGTAGCAGAAGCATACATGCTCAAGAGGGATCACCCGAAATTCAAAGGCAACTGAATTTCGGCAACCGGGGCATCGAAGTCGGAATGCCGCGAAACTCACCGAGTCAAAGCGTTTCGCCGTTTGCGGAAGGAAGTGTGATGTAGAACAAGTAGCAGAAGCATACATGCTCAAGAGGGATCACCCGAAATTCAAAGGCAACTGAATTTCGGCAACCGGGGCATCGAAGTCGGAATGCCGCGAAACTCACCGAGTCAAAGCGTTTCGCCGTTTGCGGAAGGAAGTGTGATGTAGAACAAGTAGCAGAAGCATACATGCTCAAGAGGGATCACCCGAAATTCAAAGGCAACTGAATTTCGGCAACCGGGGCATCGAAGTCGGAATGCCGCGAAACTCACCGAGTCAAAGCGTTTCGCCGTTTGCGGAAGGAAGTGTGATGTAGAACAAGTAGCAGAAGCATACATGCTCAAGAGGGATCACCCGAAATTCAAAGGCAACTGAATTTCGGCAACCGGGGCATCGAAGTCGGAATGCCGCGAAACTCACCGAGTCAAAGCGTTTCGCCGTTTGCGGAAGAAGTGTGATGTAGAACAAGTAGCAGAAGCATACATGCTCAAGAGGGATCACCCGAAATTCAAAGGCAACTGAATTTCGGCAACCGGGGCATCGAAGTCGGAATGCCGCGAAACTCACCGAGTCAAAGCGTTTCGCCGTTTGCGGAAGGAAGTGTGATGTAGAACAAGTAGCAGAAGCATACATGCTCAAGAGGGATCACCCGAAATTCAAAGGCAACTGAATTTCGGCAACCGGGGCATCGAAGTCGGAATGCCGCGAAACTCACCGAGTCAAAGCGTTTCGCCGTTTGCGGAAGGAAGTGTGATGTAGAACAAGTAGCAGAAGCATACATGCTCAAGAGGGATCACCCGAAATTCAAAGGCAACTGAATTTCGGCAACCGGGGCATCGAAGTCGGAATGCCGCGAAACTCACCGAGTCAAAGCGTTTCGCCGTTTGCGGAAGGAAGTGTGATGTAGAACAAGTAGCAGAAGCATACATGCTCAAGAGGGATCACCCGAAATTCAAAGGCAACTGAATTTCGGCAACCGGGCATCGAAGTCGGAATGCCGCGAAACTCACCGAGTCAAAGCGTTTCGCCGTTTGCGGAAGAAGTGTGATGTAGAACAAGTAGCAGAAGCATACATGCTCAAGAGGGATCACCCGAAATTCAAAGGCAACTGAATTTCGGCAACCGGGGCATCGAAGTCGGAATGCCGCGAAACTCACCGAGTCAAAGCGTTTCGCCGTTTGCGGAAGGAAGTGTGATGTAGAACAAGTAGCAGAAGCATACATGCTCAAGAGGGATCACCCGAAATTCAAAGGCAACTGAATTTCGGCAACCGGGGCATCGAAGTCGGAATGCCGCGAAACTCACCGAGTCAAAGCGTTTCGCCGTTTGCGGAAGGAAGTGTGATGTAGAACAAGTAGCAGAAGCATACATGCTCAAGAGGGATCACCCGAAATTCAAAGGCAACTGAATTTCGGCAACCGGGGCATCGAAGTCGGAATGCCGCGAAACTCACCGAGTCAAAGCGTTTCGCCGTTTGCGGAAGAAGTGTGATGTAGAACAAGTAGCAGAAGCATACATGCTCAAGAGGGATCACCCGAAATTCAAAGGCAACTGAATTTCGGCAACCGGGGCATCGAAGTCGGAATGCCGCGAAACTCACCGAGTCAAAGCGTTTCGCCGTTTGCGGAAGGAAGTGTGATGTAGAACAAGTAGCAGAAGCATACATGCTCAAGAGGGATCACCCGAAATTCAAAGGCAACTGAATTTCGGCAACCGGGGCATCGAAGTCGGAATGCCGCGAAACTCACCGAGTCAAAGCGTTTCGCCGTTTGCGGAAGGAAGTGTGATGTAGAACAAGTAGCAGAAGCATACATGCTCAAGAGGGATCACCCGAAATTCAAAGGCAACTGAATTTCGGCAACCGGGGCATCGAAGTCGGAATGCCGCGAAACTCACCGAGTCAAAGCGTTTCGCCGTTTGCGGAAGGAAGTGTGATGTAGAACAAGTAGCAGAAGCATACATGCTCAAGAGGGATCACCCGAAATTCAAAGGCAACTGAATTTCGGCAACCGGGGCATCGAAGTCGGAATGCCGCGAAACTCACCGAGTCAAAGCGTTTCGCCGTTTGCGGAAGGAAGTGTGATGTAGAACAAGTAGCAGAAGCATACATGCTCAAGAGGGATCACCCGAAATTCAAAGGCAACTGAATTTCGGCAACCGGGCATCGAAGTCGGAATGCCGCGAAACTCACCGAGTCAAAGCGTTTCGCCGTTTGCGGAAGAAAGTGTGATGTAGAACAAGTAGCAGAAGCATACATGCTCAAGAGGGATCACCCGAAATTCAAAGGCAACTGAATTTCGGCAACCGGGCATCGAAGTCGGAATGCCGCGAAACTCACCGAGTCAAAGCGTTTCGCCGTTTGCGGAAGGAAGTGTGATGTAGAACAAGTAGCAGAAGCATACATGCTCAAGAGGGATCACCCGAAATTCAAAGGCAACTGAATTTCGGCAACCGGGGCATCGAAGTCGGAATGCCGCGAAACTCACCGAGTCAAAGCGTTTCGCCGTTTGCGGAAGGAAGTGTGATGTAGAACAAGTAGCAGAAGCATACATGCTCAAGAGGGATCACCCGAAATTCAAAGGCAACTGAATTTCGGCAACCGGGGCATCGAAGTCGGAATGCCGCGAAACTCACCGAGTCAAAGCGTTTCGCCGTTTGCGGAAGGAAGTGTGATGTAGAACAAGTAGCAGAAGCATACATGCTCAAGAGGGATCACCCGAAATTCAAAGGCAACTGAATTTCGGCAACCGGGGCATCGAAGTCGGAATGCCGCGAAACTCACCGAGTCAAAGCGTTTCGCCGTTTGCGGAAGGAAGTGTGATGTAGAACAAGTAGCAGAAGCATACATGCTCAAGAGGGATCACCCGAAATTCAAAGGCAACTGAATTTCGGCAACCGGGGCATCGAAGTCGGAATGCCGCGAAACTCACCGAGTCAAAGCGTTTCGCCGTTTGCGGAAGAAGTGTGATGTAGAACAAGTAGCAGAAGCATACATGCTCAAGAGGGATCACCCGAAATTCAAAGGCAACTGAATTTCGGCAACCGGGGCATCGAAGTCGGAATGCCGCGAAACTCACCGAGTCAAAGCGTTTCGCCGTTTGCGGAAGGAAGTGTGATGTAGAACAAGTAGCAGAAGCATACATGCTCAAGAGGGATCACCCGAAATTCAAAGGCAACTGAATTTCGGCAACCGGGGCATCGAAGTCGGAATGCCGCGAAACTCACCGAGTCAAAGCGTTTCGCTGTTTGCGGAAGGAAGTGTGATGTAGAACAAGTAGCAGAAGCATACATGCTCAAGAGGGATCACCCGAAATTCAAAGGCAACTGAATTTCGGCAACCGGGGCATCGAAGTCGGAATGCCGCGAAACTCACCGAGTCAAAGCGTTTCGCCGTTTGCGGAAGGAAGTGTGATGTAGAACAAGTAGCAGAAGCATACATGCTCAAGAGGGATCACCCGAAATTCAAAGGCAACTGAATTTCGGCAACCGGGGCATCGAAGTCGGAATGCCGCGAAACTCACCGAGTCAAAGCGTTTCGCTGTTTGCGGAAGGAAGTGTGATGTAGAACAAGTAGCAGAAGCATACATGCTCAAGAGGGATCACCCGAAATTCAAAGGCAACTGAATTTCGGCAACCGGGGCATCGAAGTCGGAATGCCGCGAAACTCACCGAGTCAAAGCGTTTCGCCGTTTGCGGAAGGAAGTGTGATGTAGAACAAGTAGCAGAAGCATACATGCTCAAGAGGGATCACCCGAAATTCAAAGGCAACTGAATTTCGGCAACCGGGGCATCGAAGTCGGAATGCCGCGAAACTCACCGAGTCAAAGCGTTTCGCCGTTTGCGGAAGGAAGTGTGATGTAGAACAAGTAGCAGAAGCATACATGCTCAAGAGGGATCACCCGAAATTCAAAGGCAACTGAATTTCGGCAACCGGGGCATCGAAGTCGGAATGCCGCGAAACTCACCGAGTCAAAGCGTTTCGCCGTTTGCGGAAGGAAGTGTGATGTAGAACAAGTAGCAGAAGCATACATGCTCAAGAGGGATCACCCGAAATTCAAAGGCAACTGAATTTCGGCAACCGGGGCATCGAAGTCGGAATGCCGCGAAACTCACCGAGTCAAAGCGTTTCGCCGTTTGCGGAAGGAAGTGTGATGTAGAACAAGTAGCAGAAGCATACATGCTCAAGAGGGATCACCCGAAATTCAAAGGCAACTGAATTTCGGCAACCGGGGCATCGAAGTCGGAATGCCGCGAAACTCACCGAGTCAAAGCGTTTCGCCGTTTGCGGAAGGAAGTGTGATGTAGAACAAGTAGCAGAAGCATACATGCTCAAGAGGGATCACCCGAAATTCAAAGGCAACTGAATTTCGGCAACCGGGGCATCGAAGTCGGAATGCCGCGAAACTCACCGAGTCAAAGCGTTTCGCCGTTTGCGGAAGAAGTGTGATGTAGAACAAGTAGCAGAAGCATACATGCTCAAGAGGGATCACCCGAAATTCAAAGGCAACTGAATTTCGGCAACCGGGGCATCGAAGTCGGAATGCCGCGAAACTCACCGAGTCAAAGCGTTTCGCCGTTTGCGGAAGGAAGTGTGATGTAGAACAAGTAGCAGAAGCATACATGCTCAAGAGGGATCACCCGAAATTCAAAGGCAACTGAATTTCGGCAACCGGGCATCGAAGTCGGAATGCCGCGAAACTCACCGAGTCAAAGCGTTTCGCCGTTTGCGGAAGGAAGTGTGATGTAGAACAAGTAGCAGAAGCATACATGCTCAAGAGGGATCACCCGAAATTCAAAGGCAACTGAATTTCGGCAACCGGGGCATCGAAGTCGGAATGCCGCGAAACTCACCGAGTCAAAGCGTTTCGCCGTTTGCGGAAGGAAGTGTGATGTAGAACAAGTAGCAGAAGCATACATGCTCAAGAGGGATCACCCGAAATTCAAAGGCAACTGAATTTCGGCAACCGGGCATCGAAGTCGGAATGCCGCGAAACTCACCGAGTCAAAGCGTTTCGCCGTTTGCGGAGGGTGTGATGTAGAACAAGTAGCAGAAGCATACATGCTCAAGAGGGATCACCCGAAATTCAAAGGCAACTGAATTTCGGCAACCGGGGCATCGAAGTCGGAATGCCGCGAAACTCACCGAGTCAAAGCGTTTCGCCGTTTGCGGAAGAAGTGTGATGTAGAACAAGTAGCAGAAGCATACATGCTCAAGAGGGATCACCCGAAATTCAAAGGCAACTGAATTTCGGCAACCGGGGCATCGAAGTCGGAATGCCGCGAAACTCACCGAGTCAAAGCGTTTCGCCGTTTGCGGAAGAAGTGTGATGTAGAACAAGTAGCAGAAGCATACATGCTCAAGAGGGATCACCCGAAATTCAAAGGCAACTGAATTTCGGCAACCGGGGCATCGAAGTCGGAATGCCGCGAAACTCACCGAGTCAAAGCGTTTCGCCGTTTGCGGAAGGAAGTGTGATGTAGAACAAGTAGCAGAAGCATACATGCTCAAGAGGGATCACCCGAAATTCAAAGGCAACTGAATTTCGGCAACCGGGGCATCGAAGTCGGAATGCCGCGAAACTCACCGAGTCAAAGCGTTTCGCCGTTTGCGGAAGAAGTGTGATGTAGAACAAGTAGCAGAAGCATACATGCTCAAGAGGGATCACCCGAAATTCAAAGGCAACTGAATTTCGGCAACCGGGGCATCGAAGTCGGAATGCCGCGAAACTCACCGAGTCAAAGCGTTTCGCGTTTGCGGAAGGAAGTGTGATGTAGAACAAGTAGCAGAAGCATACATGCTCAAGAGGGATCACCCGAAATTCAAAGGCAACTGAATTTCGGCAACCGGGCATCGAAGTCGGAATGCCGCGAAACTCACCGAGTCAAAGCGTTTCGCTGTTTGCGGAAGGAAGTGTGATGTAGAACAAGTAGCAGAAGCATACATGCTCAAGAGGGATCACCCGAAATTCAAAGGCAACTGAATTTCGGCAACCGGGCATCGAAGTCGGAATGCCGCGAAACTCACCGAGTCAAAGCGTTTCGCCGTTTGCGGAAGGAAGTGTGATGTAGAACAAGTAGCAGAAGCATACATGCTCAAGAGGGATCACCCGAAATTCAAAGGCAACTGAATTTCGGCAACCGGGGCATCGAAGTCGGAATGCCGCGAAACTCACCGAGTCAAAGCGTTTCGCCGTTTGCGGAAGGAAGTGTGATGTAGAACAAGTAGCAGAAGCATACATGCTCAAGAGGGATCACCCGAAATTCAAAGGCAACTGAATTTCGGCAACCGGGGCATCGAAGTCGGAATGCCGCGAAACTCACCGAGTCAAAGCGTTTCGCTGTTTGCGGAAGGAAGTGTGATGTAGAACAAGTAGCAGAAGCATACATGCTCAAGAGGGATCACCCGAAATTCAAAGGCAACTGAATTTCGGCAACCGGGGCATCGAAGTCGGAATGCCGCGAAACTCACCGAGTCAAAGCGTTTCGCTGTTTGCGGAAGGAAGTGTGATGTAGAACAAGTAGCAGAAGCATACATGCTCAAGAGGGATCACCCGAAATTCAAAGGCAACTGAATTTCGGCAACCGGGCATCGAAGTCGGAATGCCGCGAAACTCACCGAGTCAAAGCGTTTCGCCGTTTGCGGAAGGAAGTGTGATGTAGAACAAGTAGCAGAAGCATACATGCTCAAGAGGGATCACCCGAAATTCAAAGGCAACTGAATTTCGGCAACCGGGGCATCGAAGTCGGAATGCCGCGAAACTCACCGAGTCAAAGCGTTTCGCCGTTTGCGGAAGGAAGTGTGATGTAGAACAAGTAGCAGAAGCATACATGCTCAAGAGGGATCACCCGAAATTCAAAGGCAACTGAATTTCGGCAACCGGGGCATCGAAGTCGGAATGCCGCGAAACTCACCGAGTCAAAGCGTTTCGCTGTTTGCGGAAGAAGTGTGATGTAGAACAAGTAGCAGAAGCATACATGCTCAAGAGGGATCACCCGAAATTCAAAGGCAACTGAATTTCGGCAACCGGGGCATCGAAGTCGGAATGCCGCGAAACTCACCGAGTCAAAGCGTTTCGCCGTTTGCGGAAGGAAGTGTGATGTAGAACAAGTAGCAGAAGCATACATGCTCAAGAGGGATCACCCGAAATTCAAAGGCAACTGAATTTCGGCAACCGGGGCATCGAAGTCGGAATGCCGCGAAACTCACCGAGTCAAAGCGTTTCGCCGTTTGCGGAAGGAAGTGTGATGTAGAACAAGTAGCAGAAGCATACATGCTCAAGAGGGATCACCCGAAATTCAAAGGCAACTGAATTTCGGCAACCGGGGCATCGAAGTCGGAATGCCGCGAAACTCACCGAGTCAAAGCGTTTCGCTGTTTGCGGAAGGAAGTGTGATGTAGAACAAGTAGCAGAAGCATACATGCTCAAGAGGGATCACCCGAAATTCAAAGGCAACTGAATTTCGGCAACCGGGGCATCGAAGTCGGAATGCCGCGAAACTCACCGAGTCAAAGCGTTTCGCCGTTTGCGGAAGGAAGTGTGATGTAGAACAAGTAGCAGAAGCATACATGCTCAAGAGGGATCACCCGAAATTCAAAGGCAACTGAATTTCGGCAACCGGGCATCGAAGTCGGAATGCCGCGAAACTCACCGAGTCAAAGCGTTTCGCCGTTTGCGGAAGGAAGTGTGATGTAGAACAAGTAGCAGAAGCATACATGCTCAAGAGGGATCACCCGAAATTCAAAGGCAACTGAATTTCGGCAACCGGGGCATCGAAGTCGGAATGCCGCGAAACTCACCGAGTCAAAGCGTTTCGCCGTTTGCGGAAGGAAGTGTGATGTAGAACAAGTAGCAGAAGCATACATGCTCAAGAGGGATCACCCGAAATTCAAAGGCAACTGAATTTCGGCAACCGGGGCATCGAAGTCGGAATGCCGCGAAACTCACCGAGTCAAAGCGTTTCGCCGTTTGCGGAAGGAAGTGTGATGTAGAACAAGTAGCAGAAGCATACATGCTCAAGAGGGATCACCCGAAATTCAAAGGCAACTGAATTTCGGCAACCGGGGCATCGAAGTCGGAATGCCGCGAAACTCACCGAGTCAAAGCGTTTCGCTGTTTGCGGAAGAAGTGATGTAGAACAAGTAGCAGAAGCATACATGCTCAAGAGGGATCACCCGAAATTCAAAGGCAACTGAATTTCGGCAACCGGGGCATCGAAGTCGGAATGCCGCGAAACTCACCGAGTCAAAGCGTTTCGCCGTTTGCGGAAGGAAGTGTGATGTAGAACAAGTAGCAGAAGCATACATGCTCAAGAGGGATCACCCGAAATTCAAAGGCAACTGAATTTCGGCAACCGGGGCATCGAAGTCGGAATGCCGCGAAACTCACCGAGTCAAAGCGTTTCGCCTTTGCGGAAGGAAGTGTGATGTAGAACAAGTAGCAGAAGCATACATGCTCAAGAGGGATCACCCGAAATTCAAAGGCAACTGAATTTCGGCAACCGGGGCATCGAAGTCGGAATGCCGCGAAACTCACCGAGTCAAAGCGTTTCGCCGTTTGCGGAAGGAAGTGTGATGTAGAACAAGTAGCAGAAGCATACATGCTCAAGAGGGATCACCCGAAATTCAAAGGCAACTGAATTTCGGCAACCGGGCATCGAAGTCGGAATGCCGCGAAACTCACCGAGTCAAAGCGTTTCGCTGTTTGCGGAAGAAGTGTGATGTAGAACAAGTAGCAGAAGCATACATGCTCAAGAGGGATCACCCGAAATTCAAAGGCAACTGAATTTCGGCAACCGGGGCATCGAAGTCGGAATGCCGCGAAACTCACCGAGTCAAAGCGTTTCGCTGTTTGCGGAAGGAAGTGTGATGTAGAACAAGTAGCAGAAGCATACATGCTCAAGAGGGATCACCCGAAATTCAAAGGCAACTGAATTTCGGCAACCGGGCATCGAAGTCGGAATGCCGCGAAACTCACCGAGTCAAAGCGTTTCGCCGTTTGCGGAAGGAAGTGTGATGTAGAACAAGTAGCAGAAGCATACATGCTCAAGAGGGATCACCCGAAATTCAAAGGCAACTGAATTTCGGCAACCGGGCATCGAAGTCGGAATGCCGCGAAACTCACCGAGTCAAAGCGTTTCGCCGTTTGCGGAAGGAAGTGTGATGTAGAACAAGTAGCAGAAGCATACATGCTCAAGAGGGATCACCCGAAATTCAAAGGCAACTGAATTTCGGCAACCGGGGCATCGAAGTCGGAATGCCGCGAAACTCACCGAGTCAAAGCGTTTCGCCGTTTGCGGAAGGAAGTGTGATGTAGAACAAGTAGCAGAAGCATACATGCTCAAGAGGGATCACCCGAAATTCAAAGGCAACTGAATTTCGGCAACCGGGGCATCGAAGTCGGAATGCCGCGAAACTCACCGAGTCAAAGCGTTTCGCCGTTTGCGGAAGGAAGTGTGATGTAGAACAAGTAGCAGAAGCATACATGCTCAAGAGGGATCACCCGAAATTCAAAGGCAACTGAATTTCGGCAACCGGGGCATCGAAGTCGGAATGCCGCGAAACTCACCGAGTCAAAGCGTTTCGCCGTTTGCGGAAGGAAGTGTGATGTAGAACAAGTAGCAGAAGCATACATGCTCAAGAGGGATCACCCGAAATTCAAAGGCAACTGAATTTCGGCAACCGGGGCATCGAAGTCGGAATGCCGCGAAACTCACCGAGTCAAAGCGTTTCGCTGTTTGCGGAAGGAAGTGTGATGTAGAACAAGTAGCAGAAGCATACATGCTCAAGAGGGATCACCCGAAATTCAAAGGCAACTGAATTTCGGCAACCGGGGCATCGAAGTCGGAATGCCGCGAAACTCACCGAGTCAAAGCGTTTCGCCGTTTGCGGAAGAAGTGTGATGTAGAACAAGTAGCAGAAGCATACATGCTCAAGAGGGATCACCCGAAATTCAAAGGCAACTGAATTTCGGCAACCGGGGCATCGAAGTCGGAATGCCGCGAAACTCACCGAGTCAAAGCGTTTCGCCGTTTGCGGAAGGAAGTGTGATGTAGAACAAGTAGCAGAAGCATACATGCTCAAGAGGGATCACCCGAAATTCAAAGGCAACTGAATTTCGGCAACCGGGCATCGAAGTCGGAATGCCGCGAAACTCACCGAGTCAAAGCGTTTCGCCGTTTGCGGAAGGAAGTGTGATGTAGAACAAGTAGCAGAAGCATACATGCTCAAGAGGGATCACCCGAAATTCAAAGGCAACTGAATTTCGGCAACCGGGGCATCGAAGTCGGAATGCCGCGAAACTCACCGAGTCAAAGCGTTTCGCCGTTTGCGGAAGAAGTGTGATGTAGAACAAGTAGCAGAAGCATACATGCTCAAGAGGGATCACCCGAAATTCAAAGGCAACTGAATTTCGGCAACCGGGGCATCGAAGTCGGAATGCCGCGAAACTCACCGAGTCAAAGCGTTTCGCCGTTTGCGGAAGGAAGTGTGATGTAGAACAAGTAGCAGAAGCATACATGCTCAAGAGGGATCACCCGAAATTCAAAGGCAACTGAATTTCGGCAACCGGGGCATCGAAGTCGGAATGCCGCGAAACTCACCGAGTCAAAGCGTTTCGCCGTTTGCGGAAGGAAGTGTGATGTAGAACAAGTAGCAGAAGCATACATGCTCAAGAGGGATCACCCGAAATTCAAAGGCAACTGAATTTCGGCAACCGGGGCATCGAAGTCGGAATGCCGCGAAACTCACCGAGTCAAAGCGTTTCGCCGTTTGCGGAAGGAAGTGTGATGTAGAACAAGTAGCAGAAGCATACATGCTCAAGAGGGATCACCCGAAATTCAAAGGCAACTGAATTTCGGCAACCGGGCATCGAAGTCGGAATGCCGCGAAACTCACCGAGTCAAAGCGTTTCGCCGTTTGCGGAAGGAAGTGTGATGTAGAACAAGTAGCAGAAGCATACATGCTCAAGAGGGATCACCCGAAATTCAAAGGCAACTGAATTTCGGCAACCGGGGCATCGAAGTCGGAATGCCGCGAAACTCACCGAGTCAAAGCGTTTCGCCGTTTGCGGAAGGAAGTCTGATGTAGAACAAGTAGCAGAAGCATACATGCTCAAGAGGGATCACCCGAAATTCAAAGGCAACTGAATTTCGGCAACCGGGGCATCGAAGTCGGAATGCCGCGAAACTCACCGAGTCAAAGCGTTTCGCCGTTTGCGGAAGGAAGTGTGATGTAGAACAAGTAGCAGAAGCATACATGCTCAAGAGGGATCACCCGAAATTCAAAGGCAACTGAATTTCGGCAACCGGGGCATCGAAGTCGGAATGCCGCGAAACTCACCGAGTCAAAGCGTTTCGTGTTTGCGGAAGGAAGTGTGATGTAGAACAAGTAGCAGAAGCATACATGCTCAAGAGGGATCACCCGAAATTCAAAGGCAACTGAATTTCGGCAACCGGGGCATCGAAGTCGGAATGCCGCGAAACTCACCGAGTCAAAGCGTTTCGCTGTTTGCGGAAGGAAGTGTGATGTAGAACAAGTAGCAGAAGCATACATGCTCAAGAGGGATCACCCGAAATTCAAAGGCAACTGAATTTCGGCAACCGGGGCATCGAAGTCGGAATGCCGCGAAACTCACCGAGTCAAAGCGTTTCGCCGTTTGCGGAAGAAGTGTGATGTAGAACAAGTAGCAGAAGCATACATGCTCAAGAGGGATCACCCGAAATTCAAAGGCAACTGAATTTCGGCAACCGGGCATCGAAGTCGGAATGCCGCGAAACTCACCGAGTCAAAGCGTTTCGCCGTTTGCGGAAGAAGTGTGATGTAGAACAAGTAGCAGAAGCATACATGCTCAAGAGGGATCACCCGAAATTCAAAGGCAACTGAATTTCGGCAACCGGGGCATCGAAGTCGGAATGCCGCGAAACTCACCGAGTCAAAGCGTTTCGCTGTTTGCGGAAGAAGTGTGATGTAGAACAAGTAGCAGAAGCATACATGCTCAAGAGGGATCACCCGAAATTCAAAGGCAACTGAATTTCGGCAACCGGGGCATCGAAGTCGGAATGCCGCGAAACTCACCGAGTCAAAGCGTTTCGCCGTTTGCGGAAGGAAGTGTGATGTAGAACAAGTAGCAGAAGCATACATGCTCAAGAGGGATCACCCGAAATTCAAAGGCAACTGAATTTCGGCAACCGGGGCATCGAAGTCGGAATGCCGCGAAACTCACCGAGTCAAAGCGTTTCGCCGTTTGCGGAAGAAGTGTGATGTAGAACAAGTAGCAGAAGCATACATGCTCAAGAGGGATCACCCGAAATTCAAAGGCAACTGAATTTCGGCAACCGGGGCATCGAAGTCGGAATGCCGCGAAACTCACCGAGTCAAAGCGTTTCGCCGTTTGCGGAAGAAGTGTGATGTAGAACAAGTAGCAGAAGCATACATGCTCAAGAGGGATCACCCGAAATTCAAAGGCAACTGAATTTCGGCAACCGGGCATCGAAGTCGGAATGCCGCGAAACTCACCGAGTCAAAGCGTTTCGCTGTTTGCGGAAGTAAGTGTGATGTAGAACAAGTAGCAGAAGCTTACATGCTCAAGAGGGATCACCCGAAATTCAAAGGCAACTGAATTTCGGCAACCGGGGCATCGAAGTCGGAATGCCGCGAAACTCACCGAGTCAAAGCGTTTCGCTGTTTGCGGAAGGAAGTGTGATGTAGAACAAGTAGCAGAAGCATACATGCTCAAGAGGGATCACCCGAAATTCAAAGCCAACTGAATTTCGGCAACCGGGGCATCGAAGCCGGAATGCCGCCAAAGTCACCGAATCAAAGCGTTTCGCTTTTTACGGAAGGAAGTGTGATGTAGAACAAGTAGCAGAAGCATACATGCTGAAGAGGGATCACCCGAAATTCAAAGGCAACTGAATTTCGACAACCGGGGCATCGAAGTCGGAATGCCGCAAAAGTCTCCGAGTCAAAGCGTTTCGCTGTTTGCGGAAGGAAGTGTGATGTAGAACAAGTAGCAGAAGCATACATGCTCAAGAGGGATCACCCGAAATTCAAAGGCAACTGAATTTCGGCAACCGGGGCATCGAAGTCGGAATGCCGCGAAACTCACCGAGTCAAAGCGTTTCGCGTTTGCGGAAGGAAGTGTGATGTAGAACAAGTAGCAGAAGCATACATGCTCAAGAGGGATCACCCGAAATTCAAAGGCAACTGAATTTCGGCAACCTGGGCATCGAAGTCGGAATGCCGCGAAACTCACCGAGTCAAAGCGTTTCGCTGTTTGCGGAAGAAATGTGATGTAGAACAAGTAGCAGAAGCATACATGCTCAAGAGGGATCACCCGAAATTCAAAGGCAACTGAATTTCGGCAACCGGGGCATCGAAGTCGGAATGCCGCGAAACTCACCGAGTCAAAGCGTTTCGCCGTTTGCGGAAGAAGTGTGATGTAGAACAAGTAGCAGAAGCATACATGCTCAAGAGGGATCACCCGAAATTCAAAGGCAACTGAATTTCGGCAACCGGGCATCGAAGTCGGAATGCCGCGAAACTCACCGAGTCAAAGCGTTTCGCTGTTTGCGGAAGAAGTGTGATGTAGAACAAGTAGCAGAAGCATACATGCTCAAGAGGGATCACCCGAAATTCAAAGGCAACTGAATTTCGGCAACGGGGCATCGAAGTCGGAATGCCGCGAAACTCACCGAGTCAAAGCGTTTCGCCGTTTGCGGAAGAAGTGTGATGTAGAACAAGTAGCAGAAGCATACATGCTCAAGAGGGATCACCCGAAATTCAAAGGCAACTGAATTTCGGCAACCGGGGCATCGAAGTCGGAATGCCGCGAAACTCACCGAGTCAAAGCGTTTCGCCCTTTGCGGAAGGAAGTGTGATGTAGAACAAGTAGCAGAAGCATACATGCTCAAGAGGGATCACCCGAAATTCAAAGGCAACTGAATTTCGGCAACCGGGGCATCGAAGTCGGAATGCCGCGAAACTCACCGAGTCAAAGCGTTTCGCTGTTTGCGGAAGGAAGTGTGATGTAGAACAAGTAGCAGAAGCATACATGCTCAAAAGGGATCACCCGAAATTCAAAGGCAACTGAATTTCGGCAACCGGGGCATCGAAGTCGGAATGCCGCGAAACTCACCGAGTCAAAGCGTTTCGCCATTTGCGGAAGGAAGGGTGATGTAGAACAAGTAGCAGAAGCATACATGCTCAAGAGGGATCACCCGAAATTCAAGGCCACTGAATTTCGGCAACCGGGGCACCGAAGGCGGAATGCCGCGAAACTCACCGAGTCAAAGCCTTTTGCCGTTTGTGGAAGGAAGTGTGATGTAGAACAATTAGCAGAAGCATACATGCTCAAGAGGGATCACCCGAAATTCAAAGGCAACTGAATTTCGGCAACAGGGGCATCGAAGTCGGAATGCCGCGAAACTCACCGAGTCAAAGCGTTTCGCTGTTTGCGGAAGGAAGTGTGATGTAGAACAAGTAGCAGAAGCATACATGCTCAAGAGGGATCACCCGAAATTCAAAGGCAACTGAATTTCGGCAACCGGGGCATCGAAGTCGGAATGCCGCGAAACTCACCGAGTCAAAGCGTTTCGCTGTTTGCGGAAGGAAGTGTGATGTAGAACAAGTAGCAGAAGCATACATGCTCAAGAGGGATCACCCGAAATTCAAAGGCAACTGAATTTCGGCAACCGGGGCATCGAAGTCGGAATGCCGCGAAACTCACCGAGTCAAAGCGTTTCGCCATTTGCGGAAGGAAGTGTGATGTAGAACAAGTAGCAGAAGCATACATGCTCAAGAGGGATCACCCGAAATTCAAAGGCAACTGAATTTCGGCAACCGGGGCATCGAAGTCGGAATGCCGCGAAACTCACCGAGTCAAAGCATTTCGCCATTTGCGGAAGGAAGTGTGATGTAGAACAAGTAGCAGAAGCATACATGCTCAAGAGGGATCACTCGAAATTCAAACGCAACTGAATGTCGGCAACCGGGGCATCGAAGTCGGAATGCCGCGAAACTCACCGAGTCAAAGCATTTCGCCTGTTGCGGAAGGAAGTGTGATGTAGAACAAGTAGCAGAAGCATACATGCTCAAGAGGGATCACTCGAAATTCAAACGCAACTGAATGTTGGCAACCGGGGCATCGAAGTCGGAATGCCGCGAAACTCACCGAGTCAAAGCGTTTCGCTTTTTGCGGAAGGAAGTGTGATGTAGAACAAGTAGCAGAAGCATACATGCTCAAGAGGGATCACCCTAAATTCAAAGGCAACTGAATTTCGGCAACCGGGCATCGAAGTCGGAATGCCGCGAAACTCACCGAGTCAAAGCGTTTCGCTTTTTGCGGAAGGAAGTGTGATGTAGAACAAGTAGCAGAAGCATACATGCTCAAGAGGGATCACCCGAAATTCAAAGGCAACTGAATTTCGGCAACCGGGCATCGAAGTCGGAATGCCGCGAAACTCACCGAGTCAAAGCGTTTCGCCGTTTGCGGAAGGAAGTGTGATGTAGAACAAGTAGCAGAAGCATACATGCTCAAGAGGGATCACCCGAAATTCAAAGGCAACTGAATTTCGGCAACCGGGCATCGAAGTCGGAATGCCGCGAAACTCACCGAGTCAAAGCGTTTCGCCGTTTGCGAAGGAAGTGTGATGTAGAACAAGTAGCAGAAGCATACATGCTCAAGAGGGATCACCCGAAATTCAAAGGCAACTGAATTTCGGCAACCGGGCATCGAAGTCGGAATGCCGCGAAACTCACCGAGTCAAAGCGTTTCGCCGTTTGCGGAAGGAAGTGTGATGTAGAACAAGTAGCAGAAGCATACATGCTCAAAGGGATCACCCGAAATTCAAAGGCAACTGAATTTCGGCAACCGGGGCATCGAAGTCGGAATGCCGCGAAACTCACCGAGTCAAAGCGTTTCGCCGTTTGCGGAAGAAGTGTGATGTAGAACAAGTAGCAGAAGCATACATGCTCAAGAGGGATCACCCGAAATTCAAAGGCAACTGAATTTCGGCAACCGGGGCATCGAAGTCAGAATGCCGCGAAACTCACCGAGTCAAAGCGTTTCGCCGTTTGCGGAAGGAAGTGTGATGTAGAACAAGTAGCAGAAGCATACATGCTCAAGAGGGATCACCCGAAATTCAAAGGCAACTGAATTTCGGCAACCGGGGCATCGAAGTCGGAATGCCGCGAAACTCACCGAGTCAAAG
Organism: Populus alba x Populus x berolinensis; assembly: GCA_029228515.1. Classification (NCBI taxonomy): domain Eukaryota; kingdom Viridiplantae; phylum Streptophyta; class Magnoliopsida; order Malpighiales; family Salicaceae; genus Populus; species Populus alba x Populus x berolinensis. Next base: position 866,054 of record CM055360.1, read on the forward strand.
TGTTTCGCCGATTGCGGAAGGAAGTGTGATGTAGAACAAGTAGCTGAAGCATAGATGCTCAAGAGGGATCACCCGAAATTCAAAGGCAACTCAATTTCGGCAACCGGGGCATCGAAGTCGGAATGCCGCGAAACTCACCGAGTCAAAGCGTTCGCCGTTTGCGGAAGGAAGTGTGATGTAGAACAAGTAGCAGAAGCATACATGCTCAAGAGGGATCACCCGAAATTCAAAGGCAACTGAATTTCGGCAACCGGGGCATCGAAGTCGGAATGCCGCGAAACTCACCGAGTCAAAGCGTTTCGCCGTTTGCGGAAGGAAGTGTGATGTAGAACAAGTAGCAGAAGCATACATGCTCAAGAGGGATCACCCGAAATTCAAAGGCAACTGAATTTCGGCAACCGGGGCATCGAAGTCGGAATGCCGCGAAACTCACCGAGTCAAAGCCTTTTGCCGTTTGTGGAAGGAAGTGTGATGTAGAACAAGTAGCAGAAGCATACATGCTCAAGAGGGATCACCCGAAATTCAAGGGCAACTGAATTTCGATAACTGGGGCATCGATGTCGGAATGCCGCGAAACTCACCGAGGCGAAGCGTTTCGTTGTTTGCGGAAGGAAGTGTGACGTAGAACAAGTAGCAGAAGCATAGATGCTCTAGTGGGATCACCCAAAATTCGAAGGCAACTGAATTTCGGCAACCGGGGCATCGAAGTCGGAATGCCGCGAAACTCACCGAGTCAAAGCGTTTCGCCGTTTGCGGAAGGAAGTGTGATGTAGAACAAGTAGCAGAACCATACATGCTCAAGAGGGATCACCCGAAATTCAAAGGCAACTGAATTTCGGCAACCGGGGCATCGAAGTCGGAATGCCGCGAAACTCACCGAGTCAAAGCGTTTCGCCGTTTGCGGAAGGAAGTGTGATGTAGAACAAGTAGCAGAACCATACATGCTCAAGAGGGTTCACCCGAAATTCAAAGGCAACTGAATTTCGGCAACCGGGGCATCGAAGTCGGAATGCCGCGAAACTCACCGAGTCAAAGCGTTTCGCTGTTTGCGGAAGGAAGTGTGATGTAGAACAAGTAGCAGAAGCATACATGCTCAAGAGGGATCACCCGAAATTCAAAGGCAACTGAATTTCGGCAACCGGGGCATCGAAGTCGGAATGCCGCGAAACTCACCGAGTCAAAGTGTTTCGCCTTTTGCGGAAGGAAGTGTGATGTAGAACAAGTAGCAGAAGCATACATGCTCAAGAGGGATCACCCGAAATTCAAAGGCAACTGAATTTCGGCAACCGGGGCATCGAAGTCGGAATGCCGCGAAACTCACCGAGTCAAAGCGTTCCGCCCTTTGCGGAAGGAAGTGTGATGTAGAACAAGTAGCAGAAGCATACATGCTCAAGAGGGATCACCCGAAATTCAAAGGCAACTGAATTTCGGCAACCGGGCATCGAAGTCGGAATGCCGCGAAACTCACCGAGTCAAAGCGTTTCGCCTTTGCGGAAGAAAGTGTGATGTAGAACAAGTAGCAGAAGCATACATGCTCAAGGGGATCACCCGAAATTCAAAGGCAACTGAATTTCGGCAACCGGGGCATCGAAGTCGGAATGCCGCGAAACTCACCGAGTCAAAGCGTTTCGCGTTTGCGGAAGGAAGTGTGATGTAGAACAAGTAGCAGAAGCATACATGCTCAAGAGGGATCACCCGAAATTCAAAGGCAACTGAATTTCGGCAACCGGGGCA
>CM055360.1:867887-895320 GCA_029228515.1 Populus alba x Populus x berolinensis
CAAAAGCAAACGCTTTGACTGGTGAGTTTTTCGCGGCACATTCGCTTCGATGCAGCCGGTTGCCGAAATTCAGTTGCCTTTGAATTTCGGGTGATCCCTCTTGAGCATGTATGCTTCTGCTACTTGTTCTAATCATCACTTCTTCCGCAAATGGCGAAACGCTTTGGACTCGGTGAGTTTCGCGGCATTCGAGCCCACATTCGATGCCCCCGTTGCCGAAATTCAGTTGCTTTGAATTTCGGGTGATCCCTCTTGAGCATGTATGCTTCTGCTACTTGTTCTACATCACACTTCTTCCGCAAAGGGCGAAACGCTTTGACTGGTGAGTTTCGCGGCATTCCGACTTCGATGCCCCGGTTGCCGAAATTCAGTTGCCTTTGAATTTCGGGTGATCCTCTTGAGCATGTATGCTTCTGCTACTTGTTCTACATCACACTTCCTTCCGCAAAGGCGAAACGCTTTGACTGGAAGTTTCGCGGCATTCCGACTTCGATGCCCCGGTTGCCGAAATTCAGTTGCCTTTGAATTTCGGGTGATCCCTCTTGAGCATGTATGCTTCTGCTACTTGTTCTACATCACACTTCTTCCGCAAAGGCGAAACGCTTTGACTCGGTGAGTTTCGCGGCATTCCGACTTCGATGCCCCGTTGTGCCGAAATTCAGTTGCCTTTGAATTTGGTGATCCCTCTTGAGCATGTATGCTTCTGCTACTTGTTCTACATCACACTTCCTTCCGCAAAGGCGAAACGCTTTGACTCGGTGAGTTTCGCGGCATTCCGACTTCGATGCCCGGTTGCCGAAATTCAGTTGCCTTTGAATTTCGGGTGATCCCTCTTGAGCATGTATGCTTCTGCTACTTGTTCTACATCACACTTCCTTCCGCAAAGGGCGAAACGCTTTGACTCGGTGAGTTTCGCGCATTCCGACTTCGATGCCCGGTTGCCGAAATTCAGTTGCCTTTGAATTTCGGGTGATCCCTCTTGAGCATGTATGCTTCTGCTACTTGTTCTACATCACACTTCTTCCGCAAAGGCGAAACGCTTTGACTCGGTGAGTTTCGCGGCATTCCGACTTCGATGCCCCGGTTGCCGAAATTCAGTTGCCTTTGAATTTCGGGTGATCCCTCTTGAGCATGTATGCTTCTGCTACTTGTTCTACATCACACTTCCTTCCGCAAACGGCGAAACGCTTTGACTCGGTGAGTTTCGCGGCATTCCGACTTCGATGCCCCGGTTGCCGAAATTCAGTTGCCTTTGAATTTCGGGTGATCCCTCTTGAGCATGTATGCTTCTGCTACTTGTTCTACATCACACTTCTTCCGCAAACGGCGAAACGCTTTGACTCGGTGAGTTTCGCGGCATTCCGACTTCGATGCCCCGGTTGCCGAAATTCAGTTGCCTTTGAATTTCGGGTGATCCCTCTTGAGCATGTATGCTTCTGCTACTTGTTCTACATCACACTTCCTTCCGCAAACGGCGAAACGCTTTGACTCGGTGAGTTTCGCGGCATTCCGACTTCGATGCCCCGGTTGCCGAAATTCAGTTGCCTTTGAATTTCGGGTGATCCCTCTTGAGCATGTATGCTTCTGCTACTTGTTCTACATCACACTTCTTCCGCAAACGGCGAAACGCTTTGACTCGGTGAGTTTCGCGGCATTCCGACTTCGATGCCCCGGTTGCCGAAATTCAGTTGCCTTTGAATTTCGGGTGATCCCTCTTGAGCATGTATGCTTCTGCTACTTGTTCTACATCACACTTCCTTCCGCAAACGGCGAAACGCTTTGACTCGGTGAGTTTCGCGGCATTCCGACTTCGATGCCCCGGTTGCCGAAATTCAGTTGCCTTTGAATTTCGGGTGATCCCTCTTGAGCATGTATGCTTCTGCTACTTGTTCTACATCACACTTCTTCTTCCGCAAACGGCGAAACGCTTTGACTCGGTGAGTTTCGCGGCATTCCGACTTCGATGCCCCGGTTGCCGAAATTCAGTTGCCTTTGAATTTCGGGTGATCCCTCTTGAGCATGTATGCTTCTGCTACTTGTTCTACATCACACTTCCTTCCGCAAACGGCGAAACGCTTTGACTCGGTGAGTTTCGCGGCATTCCGACTTCGATGCCCCGGTTGCCGAAATTCAGTTGCCTTTGAATTTCGGGTGATCCCTCTTGAGCATGTATGCTTCTGCTACTTGTTCTACATCACACTTCCTTCCGCAAACGGCGAAACGCTTTGACTCGGTGAGTTTCGCGGCATTCCGACTTCGATGCCCCGGTTGCCGAAATTCAGTTGCCTTTGAATTTCGGGTGATCCCTCTTGAGCATGTATGCTTCTGCTACTTGTTCTACATCACACTTCCTTCCGCAAACGGCGAAACGCTTTGACTCGGTGAGTTTCGCGGCATTCCGACTTCGATGCCCCGGTTGCCGAAATTCAGTTGCCTTTGAATTTCGGGTGATCCCTCTTGAGCATGTATGCTTCTGCTACTTGTTCTACATCACACTTCCTTCCGCAAAGGCGAAACGCTTTGACTCGGTGAGTTTCGCGGCATTCCGACTTCGATGCCCCGGTTGCCGAAATTCAGTTGCCTTTGAATTTCGGGTGATCCCTCTTGAGCATGTATGCTTCTGCTACTTGTTCTACATCACACTTCCTTCCGCAAACGGCGAAACGCTTTGACTCGGTGAGTTTCGCGGCATTCCGACTTCGATGCCCCGGTTGCCGAAATTCAGTTGCCTTTGAATTTCGGGTGATCCCTCTTGAGCATGTATGCTTCTGCTACTTGTTCTACATCACACTTCCTTCCGCAAACGGCGAAACGCTTTGACTCGGTGAGTTTCGCGGCATTCCGACTTCGATGCCCCGGTTGCCGAAATTCAGTTGCCTTTGAATTTCGGGTGATCCCTCTTGAGCATGTATGCTTCTGCTACTTGTTCTACATCACACTTCTTCCGCAAACGGCGAAACGCTTTGACTCGGTGAGTTTCGCGGCATTCCGACTTCGATGCCCCGGTTGCCGAAATTCAGTTGCCTTTGAATTTCGGGTGATCCCTCTTGAGCATGTATGCTTCTGCTACTTGTTCTACATCACACTTCCTCCGCAAACGGCGAAACGCTTTGACTCGGTGAGTTTCGCGGCATTCCGACTTCGATGCCCCGGTTGCCGAAATTCAGTTGCCTTTGAATTTCGGGTGATCCCTCTTGAGCATGTATGCTTCTGCTACTTGTTCTACATCACACTTCCTTCCGCAAACGGCGAAACGCTTTGACTCGGTGAGTTTCGCGGCATTCCGACTTCGATGCCCCGGTTGCCGAAATTCAGTTGCCTTTGAATTTCGGGTGATCCCTCTTGAGCATGTATGCTTCTGCTACTTGTTCTACATCACACTTCCTTCCGCAAACGGCGAAACGCTTTGACTCGGTGAGTTTCGCGGCATTCCGACTTCGATGCCCCGGTTGCCGAAATTCAGTTGCCTTTGAATTTCGGGTGATCCCTCTTGAGCATGTATGCTTCTGCTACTTGTTCTACATCACACTTCCTCCGCAAACGGCGAAACGCTTTGACTCGGTGAGTTTCGCGGCATTCCGACTTCGATGCCCCGGTTGCCGAAATTCAGTTGCCTTTGAATTTCGGGTGATCCCTCTTGAGCATGTATGCTTCTGCTACTTGTTCTACATCACACTTCCTTCCGCAAACGGCGAAACGCTTTGACTCGGTGAGTTTCGCGGCATTCCGACTTCGATGCCCCGGTTGCCGAAATTCAGTTGCCTTTGAATTTCGGGTGATCCCTCTTGAGCATGTATGCTTCTGCTACTTGTTCTACATCACACTTCCTTCCGCAAACGGCGAAACGCTTTGACTCGGTGAGTTTCGCGGCATTCCGACTTCGATGCCCCGGTTGCCGAAATTCAGTTGCCTTTGAATTTCGGGTGATCCCTCTTGAGCATGTATGCTTCTGCTACTTGTTCTACATCACACTTCTTCCGCAAACGGCGAAACGCTTTGACTCGGTGAGTTTCGCGGCATTCCGACTTCGATGCCCCGGTTGCCGAAATTCAGTTGCCTTTGAATTTCGGGTGATCCCTCTTGAGCATGTATGCTTCTGCTACTTGTTCTACATCACACTTCCTTCGCAAACGGCGAAACGCTTTGACTCGGTGAGTTTCGCGGCATTCCGACTTCGATGCCCCGGTTGCCGAAATTCAGTTGCCTTTGAATTTCGGGTGATCCCTCTTGAGCATGTATGCTTCTGCTACTTGTTCTACATCACACTTCCTTCCGCAAACGGCGAAACGCTTTGACTCGGTGAGTTTCGCGGCATTCCGACTTCGATGCCCCGGTTGCCGAAATTCAGTTGCCTTTGAATTTCGGGTGATCCCTCTTGAGCATGTATGCTTCTGCTACTTGTTCTACATCACACTTCCTTCCGCAAACGGCGAAACGCTTTGACTCGGTGAGTTTCGCGGCATTCCGACTTCGATGCCCCGGTTGCCGAAATTCAGTTGCCTTTGAATTTCGGGTGATCCCTCTTGAGCATGTATGCTTCTGCTACTTGTTCTACATCACACTTCCTTCCGCAAACGGCGAAACGCTTTGACTCGGTGAGTTTCGCGGCATTCCGACTTCGATGCCCCGGTTGCCGAAATTCAGTTGCCTTTGAATTTCGGGTGATCCCTCTTGAGCATGTATGCTTCTGCTACTTGTTCTACATCACACTTCCTTCCGCAAACGGCGAAACGCTTTGACTCGGTGAGTTTCGCGGCATTCCGACTTCGATGCCCCGGTTGCCGAAATTCAGTTGCCTTTGAATTTCGGGTGATCCCTCTTGAGCATGTATGCTTCTGCTACTTGTTCTACATCACACTTCCTTCCGCAAACGGCGAAACGCTTTGACTCGGTGAGTTTCGCGGCATTCCGACTTCGATGCCCCGGTTGCCGAAATTCAGTTGCCTTTGAATTTCGGGTGATCCCTCTTGAGCATGTATGCTTCTGCTACTTGTTCTACATCACACTTCTTCCGCAAACGGCGAAACGCTTTGACTCGGTGAGTTTCGCGGCATTCCGACTTCGATGCCCCGGTTGCCGAAATTCAGTTGCCTTTGAATTTCGGGTGATCCCTCTTGAGCATGTATGCTTCTGCTACTTGTTCTACATCACACTTCCTTCCGCAAACGGCGAAACGCTTTGACTCGGTGAGTTTCGCGGCATTCCGACTTCGATGCCCCGGTTGCCGAAATTCAGTTGCCTTTGAATTTCGGGTGATCCCTCTTGAGCATGTATGCTTCTGCTACTTGTTCTACATCACACTTCCTTCCGCAAACGGCGAAACGCTTTGACTCGGTGAGTTTCGCGGCATTCCGACTTCGATGCCCCGGTTGCCGAAATTCAGTTGCCTTTGAATTTCGGGTGATCCCTCTTGAGCATGTATGCTTCTGCTACTTGTTCTACATCACACTTCCTTCCGCAAAGGCGAAACGCTTTGACTCGGTGAGTTTCGCGGCATTCCGACTTCGATGCCCCGGTTGCCGAAATTCAGTTGCCTTTGAATTTCGGGTGATCCCTCTTGAGCATGTATGCTTCTGCTACTTGTTCTACATCACACTTCCTTCCGCAAACGGCGAAACGCTTTGACTCGGTGAGTTTCGCGGCATTCCGACTTCGATGCCCCGGTTGCCGAAATTCAGTTGCCTTTGAATTTCGGGTGATCCCTCTTGAGCATGTATGCTTCTGCTACTTGTTCTACATCACACTTCCTTCCGCAAACGGCGAAACGCTTTGACTCGGTGAGTTTCGCGGCATTCCGACTTCGATGCCCCGGTTGCCGAAATTCAGTTGCCTTTGAATTTCGGGTGATCCCTCTTGAGCATGTATGCTTCTGCTACTTGTTCTACATCACACTTCCTTCCGCAAACGGCGAAACGCTTTGACTCGGTGAGTTTCGCGGCATTCCGACTTCGATGCCCCGGTTGCCGAAATTCAGTTGCCTTTGAATTTCGGGTGATCCCTCTTGAGCATGTATGCTTCTGCTACTTGTTCTACATCACACTTCCTTCCGCAAACGGCGAAACGCTTTGACTCGGTGAGTTTCGCGGCATTCCGACTTCGATGCCCCGGTTGCCGAAATTCAGTTGCCTTTGAATTTCGGGTGATCCCTCTTGAGCATGTATGCTTCTGCTACTTGTTCTACATCACACTTCCTTCCGCAAACGGCGAAACGCTTTGACTCGGTGAGTTTCGCGGCATTCCGACTTCGATGCCCCGGTTGCCGAAATTCAGTTGCCTTTGAATTTCGGGTGATCCCTCTTGAGCATGTATGCTTCTGCTACTTGTTCTACATCACACTTCCTTCCGCAAACGGCGAAACGCTTTGACTCGGTGAGTTTCGCGGCATTCCGACTTCGATGCCCCGGTTGCCGAAATTCAGTTGCCTTTGAATTTCGGGTGATCCCTCTTGAGCATGTATGCTTCTGCTACTTGTTCTACATCACACTTCCTTCCGCAAACGGCGAAACGCTTTGACTCGGTGAGTTTCGCGGCATTCCGACTTCGATGCCCCGGTTGCCGAAATTCAGTTGCCTTTGAATTTCGGGTGATCCCTCTTGAGCATGTATGCTTCTGCTACTTGTTCTACATCACACTTCCTTCCGCAAACGGCGAAACGCTTTGACTCGGTGAGTTTCGCGGCATTCCGACTTCGATGCCCCGGTTGCCGAAATTCAGTTGCCTTTGAATTTCGGGTGATCCCTCTTGAGCATGTATGCTTCTGCTACTTGTTCTACATCACACTTCCTTCCGCAAACGGCGAAACGCTTTGACTCGGTGAGTTTCGCGGCATTCCGACTTCGATGCCCCGGTTGCCGAAATTCAGTTGCCTTTGAATTTCGGGTGATCCCTCTTGAGCATGTATGCTTCTGCTACTTGTTCTACATCACACTTCCTTCCGCAAACGGCGAAACGCTTTGACTCGGTGAGTTTCGCGGCATTCCGACTTCGATGCCCCGGTTGCCGAAATTCAGTTGCCTTTGAATTTCGGGTGATCCCTCTTGAGCATGTATGCTTCTGCTACTTGTTCTACATCACACTTCCTTCCGCAAACGGCGAAACGCTTTGACTCGGTGAGTTTCGCGGCATTCCGACTTCGATGCCCCGGTTGCCGAAATTCAGTTGCCTTTGAATTTCGGGTGATCCCTCTTGAGCATGTATGCTTCTGCTACTTGTTCTACATCACACTTCCTTCCGCAAACGGCGAAACGCTTTGACTCGGTGAGTTTCGCGGCATTCCGACTTCGATGCCCCGGTTGCCGAAATTCAGTTGCCTTTGAATTTCGGGTGATCCCTCTTGAGCATGTATGCTTCTGCTACTTGTTCTACATCACACTTCCTTCCGCAAACGGCGAAACGCTTTGACTCGGTGAGTTTCGCGGCATTCCGACTTCGATGCCCCGGTTGCCGAAATTCAGTTGCCTTTGAATTTCGGGTGATCCCTCTTGAGCATGTATGCTTCTGCTACTTGTTCTACATCACACTTCCTTCCGCAAACGGCGAAACGCTTTGACTCGGTGAGTTTCGCGGCATTCCGACTTCGATGCCCGGTTGCCGAAATTCAGTTGCCTTTGAATTTCGGGTGATCCCTCTTGAGCATGTATGCTTCTGCTACTTGTTCTACATCACACTTCCTTCCGCAAACGGCGAAACGCTTTGACTCGGTGAGTTTCGCGGCATTCCGACTTCGATGCCCCGGTTGCCGAAATTCAGTTGCCTTTGAATTTCGGGTGATCCCTCTTGAGCATGTATGCTTCTGCTACTTGTTCTACATCACACTTCCTTCCGCAAACGGCGAAACGCTTTGACTCGGTGAGTTTCGCGGCATTCCGACTTCGATGCCCCGGTTGCCGAAATTCAGTTGCCTTTGAATTTCGGGTGATCCCTCTTGAGCATGTATGCTTCTGCTACTTGTTCTACATCACACTTCTTCCGCAAACGGCGAAACGCTTTGACTCGGTGAGTTTCGCGGCATTCCGACTTCGATGCCCCGGTTGCCGAAATTCAGTTGCCTTTGAATTTCGGGTGATCCCTCTTGAGCATGTATGCTTCTGCTACTTGTTCTACATCACACTTCCTTCCGCAAACGGCGAAACGCTTTGACTCGGTGAGTTTCGCGGCATTCCGACTTCGATGCCCCGGTTGCCGAAATTCAGTTGCCTTTGAATTTCGGGTGATCCCTCTTGAGCATGTATGCTTCTGCTACTTGTTCTACATCACACTTCCTTCCGCAAACGGCGAAACGCTTTGACTCGGTGAGTTTCGCGGCATTCCGACTTCGATGCCCCGGTTGCCGAAATTCAGTTGCCTTTGAATTTCGGGTGATCCCTCTTGAGCATGTATGCTTCTGCTACTTGTTCTACATCACACTTCCTTCCGCAAACGGCGAAACGCTTTGACTCGGTGAGTTTCGCGGCATTCCGACTTCGATGCCCCGTTGCCGAAATTCAGTTGCCTTTGAATTTCGGGTGATCCCTCTTGAGCATGTATGCTTCTGCTACTTGTTCTACATCACACTTCCTTCCGCAAACGGCGAAACGCTTTGACTCGGTGAGTTTCGCGGCATTCCGACTTCGATGCCCCGGTTGCCGAAATTCAGTTGCCTTTGAATTTCGGGTGATCCCTCTTGAGCATGTATGCTTCTGCTACTTGTTCTACATCACACTTCCTTCCGCAAACGGCGAAACGCTTTGACTCGGTGAGTTTCGCGGCATTCCGACTTCGATGCCCCGGTTGCCGAAATTCAGTTGCCTTTGAATTTCGGGTGATCCCTCTTGAGCATGTATGCTTCTGCTACTTGTTCTACATCACACTTCCTTCCGCAAACGGCGAAACGCTTTGACTCGGTGAGTTTCGCGGCATTCCGACTTCGATGCCCCGGTTGCCGAAATTCAGTTGCCTTTGAATTTCGGGTGATCCCTCTTGAGCATGTATGCTTCTGCTACTTGTTCTACATCACACTTCCTTCCGCAAACGGCGAAACGCTTTGACTCGGTGAGTTTCGCGGCATTCCGACTTCGATGCCCCGGTTGCCGAAATTCAGTTGCCTTTGAATTTCGGGTGATCCCTCTTGAGCATGTATGCTTCTGCTACTTGTTCTACATCACACTTCCTTCCGCAAACGGCGAAACGCTTTGACTCGGTGAGTTTCGCGGCATTCCGACTTCGATGCCCCGGTTGCCGAAATTCAGTTGCCTTTGAATTTCGGGTGATCCCTCTTGAGCATGTATGCTTCTGCTACTTGTTCTACATCACACTTCCTTCCGCAAACGGCGAAACGCTTTGACTCGGTGAGTTTCGCGGCATTCCGACTTCGATGCCCCGGTTGCCGAAATTCAGTTGCCTTTGAATTTCGGGTGATCCCTCTTGAGCATGTATGCTTCTGCTACTTGTTCTACATCACACTTCCTTCCGCAAACGGCGAAACGCTTTGACTCGGTGAGTTTCGCGGCATTCCGACTTCGATGCCCCGGTTGCCGAAATTCAGTTGCCTTTGAATTTCGGGTGATCCCTCTTGAGCATGTATGCTTCTGCTACTTGTTCTACATCACACTTCCTTCCGCAAACGGCGAAACGCTTTGACTCGGTGAGTTTCGCGGCATTCCGACTTCGATGCCCCGGTTGCCGAAATTCAGTTGCCTTTGAATTTCGGGTGATCCCTCTTGAGCATGTATGCTTCTGCTACTTGTTCTACATCACACTTCCTTCCGCAAACGGCGAAACGCTTTGACTCGGTGAGTTTCGCGGCATTCCGACTTCGATGCCCCGGTTGCCGAAATTCAGTTGCCTTTGAATTTCGGGTGATCCCTCTTGAGCATGTATGCTTCTGCTACTTGTTCTACATCACACTTCCTTCCGCAAACGGCGAAACGCTTTGACTCGGTGAGTTTCGCGGCATTCCGACTTCGATGCCCCGGTTGCCGAAATTCAGTTGCCTTTGAATTTCGGGTGATCCCTCTTGAGCATGTATGCTTCTGCTACTTGTTCTACATCACACTTCCTTCCGCAAACGGCGAAACGCTTTGACTCGGTGAGTTTCGCGGCATTCCGACTTCGATGCCCCGGTTGCCGAAATTCAGTTGCCTTTGAATTTCGGGTGATCCCTCTTGAGCATGTATGCTTCTGCTACTTGTTCTACATCACACTTCTTCCGCAAACGGCGAAACGCTTTGACTCGGTGAGTTTCGCGGCATTCCGACTTCGATGCCCCGGTTGCCGAAATTCAGTTGCCTTTGAATTTCGGGTGATCCCTCTTGAGCATGTATGCTTCTGCTACTTGTTCTACATCACACTTCTTCCGCAAACGGCGAAACGCTTTGACTCGGTGAGTTTCGCGGCATTCCGACTTCGATGCCCCGGTTGCCGAAATTCAGTTGCCTTTGAATTTCGGGTGATCCCTCTTGAGCATGTATGCTTCTGCTACTTGTTCTACATCACACTTCCTTCCGCAAACGGCGAAACGCTTTGACTCGGTGAGTTTCGCGGCATTCCGACTTCGATGCCCCGGTTGCCGAAATTCAGTTGCCTTTGAATTTCGGGTGATCCCTCTTGAGCATGTATGCTTCTGCTACTTGTTCTACATCACACTTCCTTCCGCAAACGGCGAAACGCTTTGACTCGGTGAGTTTCGCGGCATTCCGACTTCGATGCCCCGGTTGCCGAAATTCAGTTGCCTTTGAATTTCGGGTGATCCCTCTTGAGCATGTATGCTTCTGCTACTTGTTCTACATCACACTTCCTTCCGCAAACGGCGAAACGCTTTGACTCGGTGAGTTTCGCGGCATTCCGACTTCGATGCCCCGGTTGCCGAAATTCAGTTGCCTTTGAATTTCGGGTGATCCCTCTTGAGCATGTATGCTTCTGCTACTTGTTCTACATCACACTTCCTTCCGCAAACGGCGAAACGCTTTGACTCGGTGAGTTTCGCGGCATTCCGACTTCGATGCCCCGGTTGCCGAAATTCAGTTGCCTTTGAATTTCGGGTGATCCCTCTTGAGCATGTATGCTTCTGCTACTTGTTCTACATCACACTTCCTTCCGCAAACGGCGAAACGCTTTGACTCGGTGAGTTTCGCGGCATTCCGACTTCGATGCCCCGGTTGCCGAAATTCAGTTGCCTTTGAATTTCGGGTGATCCCTCTTGAGCATGTATGCTTCTGCTACTTGTTCTACATCACACTTCTTCCGCAAACGGCGAAACGCTTTGACTCGGTGAGTTTCGCGGCATTCCGACTTCGATGCCCCGGTTGCCGAAATTCAGTTGCCTTTGAATTTCGGGTGATCCCTCTTGAGCATGTATGCTTCTGCTACTTGTTCTACATCACACTTCCTTCCGCAAACGGCGAAACGCTTTGACTCGGTGAGTTTCGCGGCATTCCGACTTCGATGCCCCGGTTGCCGAAATTCAGTTGCCTTTGAATTTCGGGTGATCCCTCTTGAGCATGTATGCTTCTGCTACTTGTTCTACATCACACTTCCTTCCGCAAACGGCGAAACGCTTTGACTCGGTGAGTTTCGCGGCATTCCGACTTCGATGCCCCGGTTGCCGAAATTCAGTTGCCTTTGAATTTCGGGTGATCCCTCTTGAGCATGTATGCTTCTGCTACTTGTTCTACATCACACTTCCTTCCGCAAACGGCGAAACGCTTTGACTCGGTGAGTTTCGCGGCATTCCGACTTCGATGCCCCGGTTGCCGAAATTCAGTTGCCTTTGAATTTCGGGTGATCCCTCTTGAGCATGTATGCTTCTGCTACTTGTTCTACATCACACTTCCTTCCGCAAACGGCGAAACGCTTTGACTCGGTGAGTTTCGCGGCATTCCGACTTCGATGCCCCGGTTGCCGAAATTCAGTTGCCTTTGAATTTCGGGTGATCCCTCTTGAGCATGTATGCTTCTGCTACTTGTTCTACATCACACTTCCTTCCGCAAACGGCGAAACGCTTTGACTCGGTGAGTTTCGCGGCATTCCGACTTCGATGCCCCGGTTGCCGAAATTCAGTTGCCTTTGAATTTCGGGTGATCCCTCTTGAGCATGTATGCTTCTGCTACTTGTTCTACATCACACTTCCTTCCGCAAACGGCGAAACGCTTTGACTCGGTGAGTTTCGCGGCATTCCGACTTCGATGCCCCGGTTGCCGAAATTCAGTTGCCTTTGAATTTCGGGTGATCCCTCTTGAGCATGTATGCTTCTGCTACTTGTTCTACATCACACTTCTTCCGCAAACGGCGAAACGCTTTGACTCGGTGAGTTTCGCGGCATTCCGACTTCGATGCCCCGGTTGCCGAAATTCAGTTGCCTTTGAATTTCGGGTGATCCCTCTTGAGCATGTATGCTTCTGCTACTTGTTCTACATCACACTTCCTTCCGCAAACGGCGAAACGCTTTGACTCGGTGAGTTTCGCGGCATTCCGACTTCGATGCCCCGGTTGCCGAAATTCAGTTGCCTTTGAATTTCGGGTGATCCCTCTTGAGCATGTATGCTTCTGCTACTTGTTCTACATCACACTTCCTTCCGCAAACGGCGAAACGCTTTGACTCGGTGAGTTTCGCGGCATTCCGACTTCGATGCCCCGGTTGCCGAAATTCAGTTGCCTTTGAATTTCGGGTGATCCCTCTTGAGCATGTATGCTTCTGCTACTTGTTCTACATCACACTTCCTTCCGCAAACGGCGAAACGCTTTGACTCGGTGAGTTTCGCGGCATTCCGACTTCGATGCCCCGGTTGCCGAAATTCAGTTGCCTTTGAATTTCGGGTGATCCCTCTTGAGCATGTATGCTTCTGCTACTTGTTCTACATCACACTTCCTTCCGCAAACGGCGAAACGCTTTGACTCGGTGAGTTTCGCGGCATTCCGACTTCGATGCCCCGGTTGCCGAAATTCAGTTGCCTTTGAATTTCGGGTGATCCCTCTTGAGCATGTATGCTTCTGCTACTTGTTCTACATCACACTTCCTTCCGCAAACGGCGAAACGCTTTGACTCGGTGAGTTTCGCGGCATTCCGACTTCGATGCCCCGGTTGCCGAAATTCAGTTGCCTTTGAATTTCGGGTGATCCCTCTTGAGCATGTATGCTTCTGCTACTTGTTCTACATCACACTTCCTTCCGCAAACGGCGAAACGCTTTGACTCGGTGAGTTTCGCGGCATTCCGACTTCGATGCCCCGGTTGCCGAAATTCAGTTGCCTTTGAATTTCGGGTGATCCCTCTTGAGCATGTATGCTTCTGCTACTTGTTCTACATCACACTTCTTCCGCAAACGGCGAAACGCTTTGACTCGGTGAGTTTCGCGGCATTCCGACTTCGATGCCCCGGTTGCCGAAATTCAGTTGCCTTTGAATTTCGGGTGATCCCTCTTGAGCATGTATGCTTCTGCTACTTGTTCTACATCACACTTCCTTCCGCAAACGGCGAAACGCTTTGACTCGGTGAGTTTCGCGGCATTCCGACTTCGATGCCCCGGTTGCCGAAATTCAGTTGCCTTTGAATTTCGGGTGATCCCTCTTGAGCATGTATGCTTCTGCTACTTGTTCTACATCACACTTCCTTCCGCAAACGGCGAAACGCTTTGACTCGGTGAGTTTCGCGGCATTCCGACTTCGATGCCCCGGTTGCCGAAATTCAGTTGCCTTTGAATTTCGGGTGATCCCTCTTGAGCATGTATGCTTCTGCTACTTGTTCTACATCACACTTCTTCCGCAAACGGCGAAACGCTTTGACTCGGTGAGTTTCGCGGCATTCCGACTTCGATGCCCCGGTTGCCGAAATTCAGTTGCCTTTGAATTTCGGGTGATCCCTCTTGAGCATGTATGCTTCTGCTACTTGTTCTACATCACACTTCCTTCCGCAAACGGCGAAACGCTTTGACTCGGTGAGTTTCGCGGCATTCCGACTTCGATGCCCCGGTTGCCGAAATTCAGTTGCCTTTGAATTTCGGGTGATCCCTCTTGAGCATGTATGCTTCTGCTACTTGTTCTACATCACACTTCCTTCCGCAAACGGCGAAACGCTTTGACTCGGTGAGTTTCGCGGCATTCCGACTTCGATGCCCCGGTTGCCGAAATTCAGTTGCCTTTGAATTTCGGGTGATCCCTCTTGAGCATGTATGCTTCTGCTACTTGTTCTACATCACACTTCCTTCCGCAAACGGCGAAACGCTTTGACTCGGTGAGTTTCGCGGCATTCCGACTTCGATGCCCCGGTTGCCGAAATTCAGTTGCCTTTGAATTTCGGGTGATCCCTCTTGAGCATGTATGCTTCTGCTACTTGTTCTACATCACACTTCCTTCCGCAAACGGCGAAACGCTTTGACTCGGTGAGTTTCGCGGCATTCCGACTTCGATGCCCCGGTTGCCGAAATTCAGTTGCCTTTGAATTTCGGGTGATCCCTCTTGAGCATGTATGCTTCTGCTACTTGTTCTACATCACACTTCCTTCCGCAAACGGCGAAACGCTTTGACTCGGTGAGTTTCGCGGCATTCCGACTTCGATGCCCCGGTTGCCGAAATTCAGTTGCCTTTGAATTTCGGGTGATCCCTCTTGAGCATGTATGCTTCTGCTACTTGTTCTACATCACACTTCCTTCCGCAAACGGCGAAACGCTTTGACTCGGTGAGTTTCGCGGCATTCCGACTTCGATGCCCCGGTTGCCGAAATTCAGTTGCCTTTGAATTTCGGGTGATCCCTCTTGAGCATGTATGCTTCTGCTACTTGTTCTACATCACACTTCCTTCCGCAAACGGCGAAACGCTTTGACTCGGTGAGTTTCGCGGCATTCCGACTTCGATGCCCCGGTTGCCGAAATTCAGTTGCCTTTGAATTTCGGGTGATCCCTCTTGAGCATGTATGCTTCTGCTACTTGTTCTACATCACACTTCCTTCCGCAAACGGCGAAACGCTTTGACTCGGTGAGTTTCGCGGCATTCCGACTTCGATGCCCCGGTTGCCGAAATTCAGTTGCCTTTGAATTTCGGGTGATCCCTCTTGAGCATGTATGCTTCTGCTACTTGTTCTACATCACACTTCCTTCCGCAAACGGCGAAACGCTTTGACTCGGTGAGTTTCGCGGCATTCCGACTTCGATGCCCCGGTTGCCGAAATTCAGTTGCCTTTGAATTTCGGGTGATCCCTCTTGAGCATGTATGCTTCTGCTACTTGTTCTACATCACACTTCCTTCCGCAAACGGCGAAACGCTTTGACTCGGTGAGTTTCGCGGCATTCCGACTTCGATGCCCCGGTTGCCGAAATTCAGTTGCCTTTGAATTTCGGGTGATCCCTCTTGAGCATGTATGCTTCTGCTACTTGTTCTACATCACACTTCCTTCCGCAAACGGCGAAACGCTTTGACTCGGTGAGTTTCGCGGCATTCCGACTTCGATGCCCCGGTTGCCGAAATTCAGTTGCCTTTGAATTTCGGGTGATCCCTCTTGAGCATGTATGCTTCTGCTACTTGTTCTACATCACACTTCCTTCCGCAAACGGCGAAACGCTTTGACTCGGTGAGTTTCGCGGCATTCCGACTTCGATGCCCCGGTTGCCGAAATTCAGTTGCCTTTGAATTTCGGGTGATCCCTCTTGAGCATGTATGCTTCTGCTACTTGTTCTACATCACACTTCCTTCCGCAAACGGCGAAACGCTTTGACTCGGTGAGTTTCGCGGCATTCCGACTTCGATGCCCCGGTTGCCGAAATTCAGTTGCCTTTGAATTTCGGGTGATCCCTCTTGAGCATGTATGCTTCTGCTACTTGTTCTACATCACACTTCCTTCCGCAAACGGCGAAACGCTTTGACTCGGTGAGTTTCGCGGCATTCCGACTTCGATGCCCCGGTTGCCGAAATTCAGTTGCCTTTGAATTTCGGGTGATCCCTCTTGAGCATGTATGCTTCTGCTACTTGTTCTACATCACACTTCCTTCCGCAAACGGCGAAACGCTTTGACTCGGTGAGTTTCGCGGCATTCCGACTTCGATGCCCCGGTTGCCGAAATTCAGTTGCCTTTGAATTTCGGGTGATCCCTCTTGAGCATGTATGCTTCTGCTACTTGTTCTACATCACACTTCCTTCCGCAAACGGCGAAACGCTTTGACTCGGTGAGTTTCGCGGCATTCCGACTTCGATGCCCCGGTTGCCGAAATTCAGTTGCCTTTGAATTTCGGGTGATCCCTCTTGAGCATGTATGCTTCTGCTACTTGTTCTACATCACACTTCCTTCCGCAAACGGCGAAACGCTTTGACTCGGTGAGTTTCGCGGCATTCCGACTTCGATGCCCCGGTTGCCGAAATTCAGTTGCCTTTGAATTTCGGGTGATCCCTCTTGAGCATGTATGCTTCTGCTACTTGTTCTACATCACACTTCCTTCCGCAAACGGCGAAACGCTTTGACTCGGTGAGTTTCGCGGCATTCCGACTTCGATGCCCCGGTTGCCGAAATTCAGTTGCCTTTGAATTTCGGGTGATCCCTCTTGAGCATGTATGCTTCTGCTACTTGTTCTACATCACACTTCCTTCCGCAAACGGCGAAACGCTTTGACTCGGTGAGTTTCGCGGCATTCCGACTTCGATGCCCCGGTTGCCGAAATTCAGTTGCCTTTGAATTTCGGGTGATCCCTCTTGAGCATGTATGCTTCTGCTACTTGTTCTACATCACACTTCCTTCCGCAAACGGCGAAACGCTTTGACTCGGTGAGTTTCGCGGCATTCCGACTTCGATGCCCCGGTTGCCGAAATTCAGTTGCCTTTGAATTTCGGGTGATCCCTCTTGAGCATGTATGCTTCTGCTACTTGTTCTACATCACACTTCTTCCGCAAACGGCGAAACGCTTTGACTCGGTGAGTTTCGCGGCATTCCGACTTCGATGCCCCGGTTGCCGAAATTCAGTTGCCTTTGAATTTCGGGTGATCCCTCTTGAGCATGTATGCTTCTGCTACTTGTTCTACATCACACTTCCTTCCGCAAACGGCGAAACGCTTTGACTCGGTGAGTTTCGCGGCATTCCGACTTCGATGCCCCGGTTGCCGAAATTCAGTTGCCTTTGAATTTCGGGTGATCCCTCTTGAGCATGTATGCTTCTGCTACTTGTTCTACATCACACTTCTTCCGCAAACGCGAAACGCTTTGACTCGGTGAGTTTCGCGGCATTCCGACTTCGATGCCCCGGTTGCCGAAATTCAGTTGCCTTTGAATTTCGGGTGATCCCTCTTGAGCATGTATGCTTCTGCTACTTGTTCTACATCACACTTCCTTCCGCAAACGGCGAAACGCTTTGACTCGGTGAGTTTCGCGGCATTCCGACTTCGATGCCCCGGTTGCCGAAATTCAGTTGCCTTTGAATTTCGGGTGATCCCTCTTGAGCATGTATGCTTCTGCTACTTGTTCTACATCACACTTCCTTCCGCAAACGGCGAAACGCTTTGACTCGGTGAGTTTCGCGGCATTCCGACTTCGATGCCCCGGTTGCCGAAATTCAGTTGCCTTTGAATTTCGGGTGATCCCTCTTGAGCATGTATGCTTCTGCTACTTGTTCTACATCACACTTCCTTCCGCAAACGGCGAAACGCTTTGACTCGGTGAGTTTCGCGGCATTCCGACTTCGATGCCCCGGTTGCCGAAATTCAGTTGCCTTTGAATTTCGGGTGATCCCTCTTGAGCATGTATGCTTCTGCTACTTGTTCTACATCACACTTCCTTCCGCAAACGGCGAAACGCTTTGACTCGGTGAGTTTCGCGGCATTCCGACTTCGATGCCCCGGTTGCCGAAATTCAGTTGCCTTTGAATTTCGGGTGATCCCTCTTGAGCATGTATGCTTCTGCTACTTGTTCTACATCACACTTCCTTCCGCAAACGGCGAAACGCTTTGACTCGGTGAGTTTCGCGGCATTCCGACTTCGATGCCCCGGTTGCCGAAATTCAGTTGCCTTTGAATTTCGGGTGATCCCTCTTGAGCATGTATGCTTCTGCTACTTGTTCTACATCACACTTCCTTCCGCAAACGGCGAAACGCTTTGACTCGGTGAGTTTCGCGGCATTCCGACTTCGATGCCCCGGTTGCCGAAATTCAGTTGCCTTTGAATTTCGGGTGATCCCTCTTGAGCATGTATGCTTCTGCTACTTGTTCTACATCACACTTCCTTCCGCAAACGGCGAAACGCTTTGACTCGGTGAGTTTCGCGGCATTCCGACTTCGATGCCCCGGTTGCCGAAATTCAGTTGCCTTTGAATTTCGGGTGATCCCTCTTGAGCATGTATGCTTCTGCTACTTGTTCTACATCACACTTCCTTCCGCAAACGGCGAAACGCTTTGACTCGGTGAGTTTCGCGGCATTCCGACTTCGATGCCCCGGTTGCCGAAATTCAGTTGCCTTTGAATTTCGGGTGATCCCTCTTGAGCATGTATGCTTCTGCTACTTGTTCTACATCACACTTCTTCCGCAAACGGCGAAACGCTTTGACTCGGTGAGTTTCGCGGCATTCCGACTTCGATGCCCCGGTTGCCGAAATTCAGTTGCCTTTGAATTTCGGGTGATCCCTCTTGAGCATGTATGCTTCTGCTACTTGTTCTACATCACACTTCCTTCCGCAAACGGCGAAACGCTTTGACTCGGTGAGTTTCGCGGCATTCCGACTTCGATGCCCCGGTTGCCGAAATTCAGTTGCCTTTGAATTTCGGGTGATCCCTCTTGAGCATGTATGCTTCTGCTACTTGTTCTACATCACACTTCCTTCCGCAAACGGCGAAACGCTTTGACTCGGTGAGTTTCGCGGCATTCCGACTTCGATGCCCCGGTTGCCGAAATTCAGTTGCCTTTGAATTTCGGGTGATCCCTCTTGAGCATGTATGCTTCTGCTACTTGTTCTACATCACACTTCCTTCCGCAAACGGCGAAACGCTTTGACTCGGTGAGTTTCGCGGCATTCCGACTTCGATGCCCCGGTTGCCGAAATTCAGTTGCCTTTGAATTTCGGGTGATCCCTCTTGAGCATGTATGCTTCTGCTACTTGTTCTACATCACACTTCCTTCCGCAAACGGCGAAACGCTTTGACTCGGTGAGTTTCGCGGCATTCCGACTTCGATGCCCCGGTTGCCGAAATTCAGTTGCCTTTGAATTTCGGGTGATCCCTCTTGAGCATGTATGCTTCTGCTACTTGTTCTACATCACACTTCCTTCCGCAAACGGCGAAACGCTTTGACTCGGTGAGTTTCGCGGCATTCCGACTTCGATGCCCCGGTTGCCGAAATTCAGTTGCCTTTGAATTTCGGGTGATCCCTCTTGAGCATGTATGCTTCTGCTACTTGTTCTACATCACACTTCCTTCCGCAAACGGCGAAACGCTTTGACTCGGTGAGTTTCGCGGCATTCCGACTTCGATGCCCCGGTTGCCGAAATTCAGTTGCCTTTGAATTTCGGGTGATCCCTCTTGAGCATGTATGCTTCTGCTACTTGTTCTACATCACACTTCCTTCCGCAAACGGCGAAACGCTTTGACTCGGTGAGTTTCGCGGCATTCCGACTTCGATGCCCCGGTTGCCGAAATTCAGTTGCCTTTGAATTTCGGGTGATCCCTCTTGAGCATGTATGCTTCTGCTACTTGTTCTACATCACACTTCCTTCCGCAAACGGCGAAACGCTTTGACTCGGTGAGTTTCGCGGCATTCCGACTTCGATGCCCCGGTTGCCGAAATTCAGTTGCCTTTGAATTTCGGGTGATCCCTCTTGAGCATGTATGCTTCTGCTACTTGTTCTACATCACACTTCTTCCGCAAACGGCGAAACGCTTTGACTCGGTGAGTTTCGCGGCATTCCGACTTCGATGCCCCGGTTGCCGAAATTCAGTTGCCTTTGAATTTCGGGTGATCCCTCTTGAGCATGTATGCTTCTGCTACTTGTTCTACATCACACTTCTTCCGCAAACGGCGAAACGCTTTGACTCGGTGAGTTTCGCGGCATTCCGACTTCGATGCCCCGGTTGCCGAAATTCAGTTGCCTTTGAATTTCGGGTGATCCCTCTTGAGCATGTATGCTTCTGCTACTTGTTCTACATCACACTTCCTTCCGCAAACGGCGAAACGCTTTGACTCGGTGAGTTTCGCGGCATTCCGACTTCGATGCCCCGGTTGCCGAAATTCAGTTGCCTTTGAATTTCGGGTGATCCCTCTTGAGCATGTATGCTTCTGCTACTTGTTCTACATCACACTTCCTTCCGCAAACGGCGAAACGCTTTGACTCGGTGAGTTTCGCGGCATTCCGACTTCGATGCCCCGGTTGCCGAAATTCAGTTGCCTTTGAATTTCGGGTGATCCCTCTTGAGCATGTATGCTTCTGCTACTTGTTCTACATCACACTTCCTTCCGCAAACGGCGAAACGCTTTGACTCGGTGAGTTTCGCGGCATTCCGACTTCGATGCCCCGGTTGCCGAAATTCAGTTGCCTTTGAATTTCGGGTGATCCCTCTTGAGCATGTATGCTTCTGCTACTTGTTCTACATCACACTTCCTTCCGCAAACGGCGAAACGCTTTGACTCGGTGAGTTTCGCGGCATTCCGACTTCGATGCCCCGGTTGCCGAAATTCAGTTGCCTTTGAATTTCGGGTGATCCCTCTTGAGCATGTATGCTTCTGCTACTTGTTCTACATCACACTTCCTTCCGCAAACGGCGAAACGCTTTGACTCGGTGAGTTTCGCGGCATTCCGACTTCGATGCCCCGGTTGCCGAAATTCAGTTGCCTTTGAATTTCGGGTGATCCCTCTTGAGCATGTATGCTTCTGCTACTTGTTCTACATCACACTTCCTTCCGCAAACGGCGAAACGCTTTGACTCGGTGAGTTTCGCGGCATTCCGACTTCGATGCCCGGTTGCCGAAATTCAGTTGCCTTTGAATTTCGGGTGATCCCTCTTGAGCATGTATGCTTCTGCTACTTGTTCTACATCACACTTCCTTCCGCAAACGGCGAAACGCTTTGACTCGGTGAGTTTCGCGGCATTCCGACTTCGATGCCCCGGTTGCCGAAATTCAGTTGCCTTTGAATTTCGGGTGATCCCTCTTGAGCATGTATGCTTCTGCTACTTGTTCTACATCACACTTCCTTCCGCAAACGGCGAAACGCTTTGACTCGGTGAGTTTCGCGGCATTCCGACTTCGATGCCCCGGTTGCCGAAATTCAGTTGCCTTTGAATTTCGGGTGATCCCTCTTGAGCATGTATGCTTCTGCTACTTGTTCTACATCACACTTCCTTCCGCAAACGGCGAAACGCTTTGACTCGGTGAGTTTCGCGGCATTCCGACTTCGATGCCCCGGTTGCCGAAATTCAGTTGCCTTTGAATTTCGGGTGATCCCTCTTGAGCATGTATGCTTCTGCTACTTGTTCTACATCACACTTCCTTCCGCAAACGGCGAAACGCTTTGACTCGGTGAGTTTCGCGGCATTCCGACTTCGATGCCCCGGTTGCCGAAATTCAGTTGCCTTTGAATTTCGGGTGATCCCTCTTGAGCATGTATGCTTCTGCTACTTGTTCTACATCACACTTCTTCCGCAAACGGCGAAACGCTTTGACTCGGTGAGTTTCGCGGCATTCCGACTTCGATGCCCGGTTGCCGAAATTCAGTTGCCTTTGAATTTCGGGTGATCCCTCTTGAGCATGTATGCTTCTGCTACTTGTTCTACATCACACTTCTTCCGCAAACGGCGAAACGCTTTGACTCGGTGAGTTTCGCGGCATTCCGACTTCGATGCCCCGGTTGCCGAAATTCAGTTGCCTTTGAATTTCGGGTGATCCCTCTTGAGCATGTATGCTTCTGCTACTTGTTCTACATCACACTTCCTTCCGCAAAGGCGAAACGCTTTGACTCGGTGAGTTTCGCGGCATTCCGACTTCGATGCCCCGGTTGCCGAAATTCAGTTGCCTTTGAATTTCGGGTGATCCCTCTTGAGCATGTATGCTTCTGCTACTTGTTCTACATCACACTTCCTTCCGCAAACGGCGAAACGCTTTGACTCGGTGAGTTTCGCGGCATTCCGACTTCGATGCCCCGGTTGCCGAAATTCAGTTGCCTTTGAATTTCGGGTGATCCCTCTTGAGCATGTATGCTTCTGCTACTTGTTCTACATCACACTTCCTTCCGCAAACGGCGAAACGCTTTGACTCGGTGAGTTTCGCGGCATTCCGACTTCGATGCCCCGGTTGCCGAAATTCAGTTGCCTTTGAATTTCGGGTGATCCCTCTTGAGCATGTATGCTTCTGCTACTTGTTCTACATCACACTTCCTTCCGCAAACGGCGAAACGCTTTGACTCGGTGAGTTTCGCGGCATTCCGACTTCGATGCCCCGGTTGCCGAAATTCAGTTGCCTTTGAATTTCGGGTGATCCCTCTTGAGCATGTATGCTTCTGCTACTTGTTCTACATCACACTTCCTTCCGCAAACGGCGAAACGCTTTGACTCGGTGAGTTTCGCGGCATTCCGACTTCGATGCCCCGGTTGCCGAAATTCAGTTGCCTTTGAATTTCGGGTGATCCCTCTTGAGCATGTATGCTTCTGCTACTTGTTCTACATCACACTTCCTTCCGCAAACGGCGAAACGCTTTGACTCGGTGAGTTTCGCGGCATTCCGACTTCGATGCCCCGTTGCCGAAATTCAGTTGCCTTTGAATTTCGGGTGATCCCTCTTGAGCATGTATGCTTCTGCTACTTGTTCTACATCACACTTCCTTCCGCAAACGGCGAAACGCTTTGACTCGGTGAGTTTCGCGGCATTCCGACTTCGATGCCCCGGTTGCCGAAATTCAGTTGCCTTTGAATTTCGGGTGATCCCTCTTGAGCATGTATGCTTCTGCTACTTGTTCTACATCACACTTCTTCCGCAAACGGCGAAACGCTTTGACTCGGTGAGTTTCGCGGCATTCCGACTTCGATGCCCCGGTTGCCGAAATTCAGTTGCCTTTGAATTTCGGGTGATCCCTCTTGAGCATGTATGCTTCTGCTACTTGTTCTACATCACACTTCCTTCCGCAAACGGCGAAACGCTTTGACTCGGTGAGTTTCGCGGCATTCCGACTTCGATGCCCCGGTTGCCGAAATTCAGTTGCCTTTGAATTTCGGGTGATCCCTCTTGAGCATGTATGCTTCTGCTACTTGTTCTACATCACACTTCCTTCCGCAAACGGCGAAACGCTTTGACTCGGTGAGTTTCGCGGCATTCCGACTTCGATGCCCGGTTGCCGAAATTCAGTTGCCTTTGAATTTCGGGTGATCCCTCTTGAGCATGTATGCTTCTGCTACTTGTTCTACATCACACTTCCTTCCGCAAACGGCGAAACGCTTTGACTCGGTGAGTTTCGCGGCATTCCGACTTCGATGCCCCGGTTGCCGAAATTCAGTTGCCTTTGAATTTCGGGTGATCCCTCTTGAGCATGTATGCTTCTGCTACTTGTTCTACATCACACTTCCTTCCGCAAACGGCGAAACGCTTTGACTCGGTGAGTTTCGCGGCATTCCGACTTCGATGCCCCGGTTGCCGAAATTCAGTTGCCTTTGAATTTCGGGTGATCCCTCTTGAGCATGTATGCTTCTGCTACTTGTTCTACATCACACTTCCTTCCGCAAACGGCGAAACGCTTTGACTCGGTGAGTTTCGCGGCATTCCGACTTCGATGCCCCGGTTGCCGAAATTCAGTTGCCTTTGAATTTCGGGTGATCCCTCTTGAGCATGTATGCTTCTGCTACTTGTTCTACATCACACTTCCTTCCGCAAACGGCGAAACGCTTTGACTCGGTGAGTTTCGCGGCATTCCGACTTCGATGCCCCGGTTGCCGAAATTCAGTTGCCTTTGAATTTCGGGTGATCCCTCTTGAGCATGCATGCTTCTTCTACTTGTTCTACATCACACTTCCTTCCGCAAACAACGAAACGCTTTGCCTCGGTGAGTTTCGCGGCATTCCGACTTCGATGCCCCTGTTGCCAAAATTCAGTTGCCATTGAATCTTGGGTGATCCGTCTTGAGCATGTATGCTTCTGCTACTTGTTCTACATCACACTTCCTTCCGCAAATGGCGAAACGCTTTGACTCGGTGAGTTTCGCGGCATTCCGACTTCGATGCCCCGGTTGCCGAAATTCTGTTGCCTTTGAATTTCAGGTGATCCCTCTTGAGCATGTATGCTTCTGCTACTTGTTCTACATCACACTTCTTTCCACAAACGGTGAAACCATTTGACTCGGTGAGTTTCGAGGCATTCCGAATTCGATGCCCCGGTTGCCGAAATTCAGTTGCCTTTGAATTTCGGGTGATCCCTCTTGAGCATGTATGCTTCTGCTACTTGTTCTACATCACACTTCCTTCCGCAAACAACGAAACGCTTTGACTCGGTGAGTTTCGCGGCATTCCGACTTCGATGCCCCGGTTGCCGAAATTCAGTTGCCTTTGAATTTCGGGTAATCCCTCTAGAAAATGTATGTTTCTGCTACTTGTTCTACATCAAACTTCCTTCCGCAAACGACGAAACGTTTTGACTCGGAGAGTTTCGCGGCATTCCGACTTCGATGCCCCGGTTGCCGAAATTCAGTTGCCTTTGAATTTCGGGTGATCCCTCTTGAGCATGTATGCTTCTGCTACTTGTTCTACATCACACTTCCTTCCGCAAACGGCGAAACGCTTTGACTCGGTGAGTTTCGCGGCATTCCGACTTCGATGCCCCGGTTGCCGAAATTCAGTTGCCTTTGAATTTCGGGTGATCCCTCTTGAGCATGTATGCTTCTGCTACTTGTTCTACATCACACTTCTTCCGCAAACGGCGAAACGCTTTGACTCGGTGAGTTTCGCGGCATTCCGACTTCGATGCCCCGGTTGCCGAAATTCAGTTGCCTTTGAATTTCGGGTGATCCCTCTTGAGCATGTATGCTTCTGCTACTTGTTCTACATCACACTTCCTTCCGCAAACGGCGAAACGCTTTGACTCGGTGAGTTTCGCGGCATTCCGACTTCGATGCCCCGGTTGCCGAAATTCAGTTGCCTTTGAATTTCGGGTGATCCCTCTTGAGCATGTATGCTTCTGCTACTTGTTCTACATCACACTTCTTCCGCAAACGGCGAAACGCTTTGACTCGGTGAGTTTCGCGGCATTCCGACTTCGATGCCCCGGTTGCCGAAATTCAGTTGCCTTTGAATTTCGGTGATCCCTCTTGAGCATGTATGCTTCTGCTACTTGTTCTACATCACACTCCTTCCGCAAACAGCGAAACGCTTTGACTCGGTGAGTTTCGCGGCATTCCGACTTCGATGCCCCGGTTGCCGAAATTCAGTTGCCTTTGAATTTCGGGTGATCCCTCTTGAGCATGTATGCTTCTGCTACTTGTTCTACATCACTTCTCTTCCGCAAACACGAAACGCTTTGACTCGGTGAGTTTCGCGGCATTCCGACTTCGACCCCGGTTGCCGAAATTCAGTTGCCTTTGAATTTCGGGTGATCCCTCTTGAGCATGTATGCTTCTGCTACTTGTTCTACATCACACTCCTTCCGCAAACAGCGAAACGCTTTGACTCGGTGAGTTTCGCGGCATCCGACTTCGATGCCCCGGTTGCCGAAATTCAGTTGCCTTTGAATTTCGGGTGATCCCTCTTGAGCATGTATGCTTCTGCTACTTGTTCTACATCACACTTCTTCCGCAAAAGCGAAACGCTTTGACTCGGTGAGTTTCGCGGCATTCCGACTTCGATGCCCGGTTGCCGAAATTCAGTTGCCTTTGAATTTCGGGTGATCCCTCTTGAGCATGTATGCTTCTGCTACTTGTTCTACATCACACTTCCTTCCGCAAACGGCGAAACGCTTTGACTCGGTGAGTTTCGCGGCATTCCGACTTCGATGCCCCGGTTGCCGAAATTCAGTTGCCTTTGAATTTCGGGTGATCCCTCTTGAGCATGTATGCTTCTGCTACTTGTTCTACATCACATTCCTCTTCCGCAAACAGAAACGCTTTGACTCGGTGAGTTTCGCGGCATTCCGACTTCGATGCCCCGGTTGCCGAAATTCAGTTGCCTTTGAATTTCGGGTGATCCCTCTTGAGCATGTATGCTTCTGCTACTTGTTCTACATCACACTTCTTCCGCAAACGGCGAAACGCTTTGACTCGGTGAGTTTGCGGCATTCCGACTTCGATGCCCCGTTGCCGAAATTCAGTTGCCTTTGAATTTCGGGTGATCCCTCTTGAGCATGTATGCTTCTGCTACTTGTTCTACATCACACTTCTTCCGCAAACGGCGAAACGCTTTGACTCGGTGAGTTTCGCGCATTCCGACTTCGATGCCCCGGTTGCCGAAATTCAGTTGCCTTTGAATTTCGGGTGATCCCTCTTGAGCATGTATGCTTCTGCTACTTGTTCTACATCACACTTCTTCCGCAAACAGCGAAACGCTTTGACTCGGTGAGTTTCGTGGCATTCCAACTTCGATGCCCCGGTTGCTGAAATTAAGTTGCCTTTCAATTTCGGGTGATCCCTCTTGAGCATCTATGCTTCTGCTACTTGTTCTACGTCACACTTCCTTCCTTAAACAGCGAAACGCTTTGACTCTGTGAGTTTCGCGGCATTCCAACTTCGATGCCCCGGTTGCCAAAATTCAGTTGCCTTTGAATTTCGGGGGATCCCTCTTGAGCATGAATGCTTCTTCTACTTGTTCTACATCACATTCTCTTCCGCAAACCGCGAAATGCTTTGACTCGGTGAGTTTCGCAGCATTTCGACTTCGATGCCCCGTTGCCGAAATTCAGTTGCCTTTGAATTTCGGGTGATCCCTCTTGAGCATGTATGCTTCTGCTACTTGTTCTACATCACATTCTCTTCCGCAAACAGCGAAACGCTTTGACTCGGTGAGTTTCGCAGCATTTCGACTTCGATGCCCCGTTGCCGAAATTCAGTTGCCTTTGAATTTCGGGTGATCCCTCTTGAACATGTATGCTTCTGCTACTTGTTCTACATCACACTTCCTTCCGCAAAAGGAGAAACGCTTTGACTCGGTGAGTATCGAGGCATTCCGACTTCGATGCCCCGGTTGCCGAAATTCAGTTGCCTTTGAATTTCGGGTGATCCCTCTTGAGCATGTATGCTTCTGCTACTTGTTCTACATCACACTTCCTTCCGCAAACAGCGAAACGCTTTGACTCGATGACTTTGGCGGCATTCCGACTTCGATGCCCCGGTTGCCGAAATTCAGTTGCCTTTGAATTTCGGGTGATCCCTCTTGAGCATGTATGCTTCTGCTACTTGTTCTACATCACACTTCCTTCCGCAAACGGCGAAACGCTTTGACTCGGTGAGTTTCACGGCATTCCGACTTGGATGCCCTGGTTGCCGAAATTCAGTTGCCTTTGAATTTCGGGTGATCCCTCTTGAGCATGTATGCTTT
>CM055360.1:895420-912840 GCA_029228515.1 Populus alba x Populus x berolinensis
AGAGTCAAAGCCTTTTGCCATTTGCGGAAGAAAGTCTGATGTAGAACACGTAGCTGAAGCATACATGCTCGAGAGGGATCACCTGAAATTCAAATGCAACTGAATTTCCGCAAACGGGGCATCGAAGGCGGAATGCCACGAAACTCACCGAGTTCAGAAGCGTTTCGCCGTTTGCGGAAGGAAGTATGATGTAGAACAAGTACCAGAAGCAAAACATGCTCAAGAGGGATCACGCCGAAAATTCAAAGGCAATTGTATTTTCGGCACCCGAGGTATCGAAGTCGGAATGTCCGCGAAAACTCACCGAGTCAAAGCGTTTCGCAGTTTGCGGAAGGAAGTATGATTGTAGAAGAGTAGCAGATGCATACATGCTCTAGAGGAATCAGACCTGAAATTTCAGAAAAGGCATAGAATTTGGGGCAAACCGGGGCCACCGAAAAGTTGATAATGCCGCTAGAAAACTCACCGAGTCAAAGCGTTTCGCCGTTTGCGGAAGGAAGTATATGATTGTTAGAACAAGTAGTAGAAGCAAACATGCTAGAAGAGGGATCATCCCGAAATTCAAAGGCAACTGTAATTTGGGCGCAACGGGGCAATCGAAGTCGGAATAGCCGCTCGAAAATCACCGAGTCAAAGCGTTTCGCAGTTTGCAGAACGGAAGTTTGATGTGAAGAACAAGTAGCAAAAAAAAAAAAAAAAAAAAAAAAAAAAAAAAAAAAAAAAAAAAATAAACAAAAAAAAAAAAAAAAATAAAAAAAAAAAAAAAAAAAAAAAAAGAAAAAAAAAAAATAAGCTTACATGCTCAAGAAGGGATCACCCTGTGAAATTCAAAGGCAACTGAATTTCGGCAACCGGGGCGTCGAAGTTCGAAAGCTGCGAAATCTCTATCGAGTCAAAGCGTTTCGGCCGTTTGCGGAACTCGAAGTTTGACTGTAGAACAAGAGTAGCAGAAGCATGACATGCCTCAAGGAGGGATCAACCGAAATTCAAGAGGCAACTGAATTTCGGCAACCGCGGGCATTCGAAAAGGTCGGAATGCCAGCGAAAACTCACCGAGTTCAAAGCAGTCGCAGTTTGAAAGGAAGATGACGAGTTGTAGAACAAGTAGCAGAGAAGTAAAGACATGCTGTAAGTGGGAATTCACTAGAAATTAAAAGCTATACTGAATTTCGGCAACCGGGGCAGCGATAAGTCGGAGAATGCGGCGAAAAATGCCTAGAGTCAAAGCGTTTCGCAGGTTTGCGGAAGGAAAGTCTGATGTATAACAAGTAGCAGAAGCATACATGCTCAAAATAGAGTGAGAGTCATATACGAGAAATATCAAAGGGCCAACTGAATATTCAGCAACCCTTGACAACGATAGTCGGAACTCCGCGAAACTCACCGACGTCAAAGCGTTTGGGCAATGTTTGCGGAAGAAGGATCTGATGTAGAACAAGTAGCAAAGCATCCATGCCTCAAAGAGGGATCACCCGAAAAGATTCAAATGCAACTGAAGATGTTCGGCAAATCGGGCATCGAAGTCGGAATGCCGCGAAACTCACCGAGATCAAAGCGTTTTGCCATTTTGCGGATGAGAAGGTCTGCTGTAGAACAACGAGTAGCAGAACACATTCATGCTCATGAGGGATCACCCTCCAAGAAATCTTATAAGAGCAACTGAATTTCGGCAAAACCGGCATCGGAAAGTCGAAATGCCGTACGAAACACACCTGAGTCAAATAGACGTTTCGCAAGTTAAGTCAGAAGGAAGTCTGATGTAGAACAAGTAGCAAAGTAGCATACATGTCTCAAGTAGGTGATCCACCCGAAATTCAAATAGGCAACTGAAATTTCGGCGAAACCGGGGCATCGAAGTCGGAATTAGTCTACGAAAACTCAGTCACCGAGTCAAAGCGGTTTCGCTGTTGCGGAAGCGAGTGTGATGTGTAACAAGGTAGATCAGTAAGCATACTAATGCTCGAAGAGGGATCCACCCGAAATCTCAAGAAGGCAACTGAATTTCGGCCAAGAGGGGCATCGAAGTGTCGGAATGCCGCTCGAAAACCTCACCGAGTATCCAAAGCAGTTTTGACGCTGTCTAGTGATAGGAAGGAAGTAGTCTCATGTAAGAACAAGTAGATCAAGTAACTGCATACATGCTCAAGGATAGGGATCACCGCGAAATTCAAAGGCAACTGTGAATAGATTCGGCAACCAGGAGAGGCCATCGAAGTCGGAATGCACGCGAAACACACCGAGTCAAAGCGTTTCGCCTTTTTGCGAAGATAGTGTGATGTAGAACAAGTAGCAGACGCATACATCGCTCAAGAGGGATCACCACTCGCCAAATTCCCAAAGGTGGCCTATACTGAAATTTCTGGCAAACCGGGCTATCGAAGTCGGAATGCACGCGAAGAACTCACCGACTCAAAGCATTTCGTTGTTTTTGCAGAAGCAGTCTGATGTAGAACAAGTAGCAGAAGACATACATGCTAGAAAGAGGGATCACCCGAAATTCAAAGGGCAACTGAATTTTCGCACAATGGGGGCATCGAAGATGAATGCCGCCTCGAAACTCACCGAGTCAAAAGCGTTTTGCCATTTTTGCGGAAGAATGTCTCATGTAGAACCAAGTAGCAGAAGCATGCATGCTCGAGGAGGGATGCACCTGGAAATTCAAAGGCAACTGAATTTCCGCTCTAACGGGCATCGAAGGCGGAATGCCACGAAACTCATCTGAGTCATGTGGCGTATACTGTCGTTTGCTCTGGAAGGAAGATAGATGATGTAGTACAAGTGACCTAGCAGAAGCATACTATGCTCAGAGAAGGGAAAGCTCGAAAATTCTTAGGCTAATTGTATGTTTCGGCAAACCGGAGGTATCGAGAAGTCGGAATGACGCGAAATACTCACCGAGTCATAAGCGTTTCGTCAGTTTGCGGAAGGATTGTATGAACTGATGTAGGAACAAAGTAAGCAGACAAGAATTAATGCTATCAAGAGGGATCTCACTGTAATTCAAAGGCAACTGAATTTCGAGAGATAGGGCAACGGGGGCACCGAAGTCAGTAAGCCGCGAAACTCTACCGAGTCAAAGCGTTTCGCCGTTTGCTGGAAGGAAGTATGTTGTAGAACAAGTAGTAGATGCAAACATGCTAAAGACGGATCACACCGAAATTCAAAGGCAACTGAATTTGGGGCAACCGGGGCATCGAAGTCGGAATGGCTCGCGAAACTCACCGAGTCATAGCGTTTCGCAGTTTGCGGCAAGCAAGTCTGATGTAGAACAAGTAGCAAAAGCATATATGCTCAAGAGGGATAACCCGAAAATCAAAGGCAAAGGAATTTCGGAAAAACGGGCATCGAAGGCGGGGAGATGTCGCGAAAAAAACAGAAAAAAAAAAAAAAAAGGGATAAACAAAAAAAATTGCGGATGAAAGTCTGCTGTAGAACAAGTAGCAAAAAGCATACAGGCTCAGAGAGGATTCACCCGAAATTCAAAGGCAACTGAATTTCGGCAAACCGGGGACATCAGAAGTTCGAAAAGAAACTGCGAAACTCACCGGAGTCAAAGCGTTTCGCGATCCTCGTTGGCGGAACGAAAGTTGGAAGTGTAGAATAAAGTAGCAGAAGCATACATAGCTCGAAGAGAGAATCTCGCTCGAAATTAAAAGGCAACTTAATTTCGCGGCAAACGGGGCATCGATGTCGGGATGCCAGCGAATACTCACCGAGTCAAAGCTCGTTTCGCAGAGTTTGCGGAAGGAAGTATGATGATTGACAAAGTACCAGAAGCATACATGCTAAAGAGTGCGATCACCCCGAATTCAAAGCCAGACTGAATTTCGCAGAATCCGGGGGCATCTGAAGTGGGAATGCCGCGAAACACACCAACAAAGCGCCGAGTCAAAGCGTTTCACAAAGGAATGTCGATCAAAACGGGCATCGAAGCCAGAATGCAGCGAAAAAAAAACTCACAGAGTCAAAGCGTTTCGCAGTTTGCAGAAGCAAGTTTTATGTAGAGACGCAAGTAGCAAAAGATTCAGAGAGCATGCTCGAGAGGGATCACCCGAAATTCAAAGGCAACTGAAGTTTTCGGCATCCGGGGCATCGAAGTCGTGATGCCTGCGTAACTCACCAGAGTCAAAGCGTTCGCTGTTTGCGGAAGGAAGTAGATTATGTAGAACAAGATAGCAGACGCATATACATGCTCAGAGAGGGGAGATCTCACCCGAAATTACAAAGGCAACAGAATGACGGTCGTCGAGGCATCGAAGAGTCGGAATGCCCGCTAGAATCACCAAGTGATCAATGCGTGTTGCCCATTTGGCGGAAGAAAGTCTCATGTGAAACACGTAGCATGAACGATACTTAGCATACCGAGAGGGATCACCCGAAATTCATAGGCAACTGAGAATTTCGCGCAACCGGGGCAGCGAAGTCGGAATGCCGCGAAAACTCACCGATTCAAAGCGTTGCGCGTGTTTGCGGAAGGAAGTTTGGTGTGGAGAACCAGAGTATGTAAGAAGTAGACTAATGTCTCAAGAGTGGGATCACCCGAAGAATCAAAGGCAAGACTGAATTTAGGCAAACGGGCTCATATGAAGGAGGAAGGCGCCGAAACTCACCGACTCAAAGCATTTTCGATGTTGGCGGTAGCAAGTCGGATGTAGAACAGAGTAGCAGAAGCATACATGCTCAAGAGGGATCACCCGTAAATTCAAAAGGCAACTGAATTTTCGGCAAAATGGGGCATCGAAGTCGGAAGATGCCGCGAAAACTCACCGAGTCAAAGCGTTTTGCCAGTTTGCGGATGAAAGTCTCATGGGTAGAAACACGTAGCAGAGAAGCATACATGCTCGAGAGGGATTCACCTGAAATTCAAAGGCAACTGAATTTCCGCAACTAGGGCATCGAAGTCGGAATGCCGCGAAACTCACCGCCGGTGCAAAAGTTTCAAAAGGAAATGCTCAGTCAAAACGGGCATCGAAAGGCGGATGATACAGCGAAAACTCACCAGAGTCATGAAGCGTTTCGCCGTTTTGCGGGAATGGATGTATGATGTAGAACAGAAGTACCAGAAGCATACTAATGCTGAAGAGGGGAACGCTCGAAATTCAAAGGCAATTGAATTTCCGGCAAACCGGGGTATCGAAGTCGGAATGGCCGCGAAACTCACCGAGTCAAATGCGTTTCGCCGTTTGCGGAAGAAAGTCTGATGTAGAAACATGTAGCAGAAGCATACATGCTCAAGAGGGATCACCCGAAAAATTCAAAGGCAACATGAATTTCGGCAAACGGGGCACCGAAGTTCGGAATGTCGCGAAATCCTCACCAGAGTCAAAGCGTTTCGCACGTTTGCGGAATGAAAGTATAAGAGAACTTAGAACATAAGTAGGTAGAAGCATACATGCTCAAGATGGATCACCCGAAATTCAAGGCAACTGAATTTCGGCAAACCGGGCAAATCGAAAGTCGGAATGCCGCGAGAAACTCACCGAGTCAAAGCAGTTTCGCCTTTTGCGGAAGAAAGTTTTATGTAGAACAGAAGTAGGCAAAGCATACATGTGCTCAAGAGGGATTCACCCGAAATTCAAATGGCACACTGAAGTTCGGCAACCGGGCATCGAAGGTCGGAAAGGCGCGAAACTCAACCGAGACGCAAAGCGGTTTCGCGGTTGCGGAGAGAATGTCTGATGTTAGAACAAGTAGCAGAAGCATACATGCTCAAGGAGGGATCGTACCCGAACAATATAAAAGGCAACTGAATTTCGCAATACCAGGGAGATCTCGAAGTCCGGAATGCCGTCGAATACTCACCGAGTCAAAGCATTGTTCGCAGATAGATGACGAGAGGGAAGTGATATGTGATGTAGAACAAGTAAGCAGAAGCATACATTGTCTCAAGAGGGATCATCTAGAAATTAAAAGTGCAACATGAATTTCGGCAAACGGGGCATCGAAGGACGGAATGCCGCGGAAAATCCACCGAGTCAAAAGCGTTTCGCAGTTTGCGGAAGGAAGTTTGATGTAGAACAAGTAGACGAAGCTATACATGCTCTGAGTGAGAATCACCCGAAATTCATAGGCCAATTGAATTTCAGCAACCGGGGCTCTCGAAGGAGGAAGGCCGCGAAACTGGACGGACTCAAAGCGTTTCGATGTTTGCCGGAAGGAAGTATGATGTAGAACAAGTTAGTAGAAGCATACATGCTCAAGAGGGATCACCGAAAATTCAAAGGCAACTGAATTTCGGCAATTCGGAATGCATCGAAGTCGGAATGCCGGCGAAAATCACCGAGTCAAAGCGTTTTGCATTTTGCGGAAGAAAGTCTCATGTAATAACCCGTAGCAGAACCATACATGCTCGAGAGGGATCACCCCAAATTCAAAGGCAACTGAATTTCGGCACCCGGGGCATCGAAATCAGAATGCCGCCGAAAACTGACCGAGTGCAAATCTTTACGCATGTTTTCGGAAGAAAGTATGATGTAGAAGAAGTAGGCAAAAGCATACATGCGAAGATGGTATCGCACCGAACATGAGGCAACTGAATTTGGGCAAACCGGGGCTAGTGAGTCGGAATGGCTCGAATCTCACCGAGTCAAAGCGTTTCGGTTTGGCGAGGAAAGTTTTATGTAGAACATAGTAAGCAGGAAGCATACATGATTCTCAAGAGGGTATCACCCGAAAATCAGAAGGCTACTGAATTTCGGGGATCGAGGCATCGAGAGAGTCGGAATGCCGCGAAACTCATGAGATCAAAGCGTGTTGACTCATTTTGCGGAAGAAAGTCTGTGTTTTATAACTCACTATTCCTTTTTCTTTTTTTTAGTTTATTTTATTTGTAGAACACGTTAGCAGAACCATATATGCTCGAGAGGGACTCACCCGAAATTCAAAGGCAACTGAAGTTCGGCATACTCGGGCATCGAAGGTACGGAATGCCTGCGCAACTCACCGAGTCAAAGCGTTTCGCAGTTTGCGGACAGGAAGTTTGATGTAGAACAAGTTAGCAGAAGCAGACATGCTCAAGAGGGATTCACCCGGAAATTCAAAGGCAACTGAATTTCGGCAAACCGGGGCCATCGAAGGAGGAATGGCGCGAAACCACACCGAGTCCAAAGCATTTCGAGTTTGCGGGAAGAAGTGCTCCCTGACTGTAGAAACAAGTAGCAGAAGCATACATGGGCTCAAGAGGGATCACACCGAAATTCAAAGTGGCAACCTGAATTTCGGCAAACTCGGGGCAATCGAAGATGGAATGCCGCGCGAAACTCACCGAGGTCAAATTGTCGTTTGCGGCCATTTATGCCCGGAAGAAAGTTTCATGTAGAAACAAGTAGCAGACAGCATACATTGCTCGAGAGGGATACACCTCGAAATTCAAATGGCAACTGAATTTCCCGCTAATACTCTCCCGGGGCACTCGAAGTTCGAATGCTGTCGAAACTCACCGTGAGTCTCAAAGCGTTTCCGCCCGGTTTTGAGGAAGGGAAGTTTGCGATGTAGAACAAGTACAGAAGCATACATGACTCAACGAGGTGAACACGTCGAGAAATTCAAAGGGCAAAACTTGGTTAATTTCGGCAACACGGGGTAGCATCGAACGTCGGAATTGCCGGCGAAACGCTCACCGAGTCAAAAGCCCCGTTTCGCAGCAATTTTGCGGAAGGAAGTCATGTATAGTAGAACAAGTAGCAGGAAGCATAACATGCTCAATTGAGATGATACACCTGAAAATTCAAAGCGCAACTGAATTATCAGGCAACCGAGGGGCATCGATAGTTCGGAATGCATCGCGAAAATCTACTCAAGAGAGTCAAATGCGTTTCGCAGTTTTGCGGAAGGAAGTTTGACTTTAGCGAACAAGTAGCAGAAGCAACGAATGTATTAGATTGATTGTGCCTCATAGAGTGAATCAACGCCTCGGCAACATTCAAAGGCTCAACTGAATTATTAGTGGCATTCAACGGAGGCAATCGCGAGTCGGAATGCACACAAGCGAAAAGCGTCACCGCTGTTCAAAGTCCGACTTAAATGTCTTTTATATATTTTCTTATTTTTTGTTTACGCAGTTTGCGGAAGGCAACGTATTAGATGTAGGGAATCAAGTAGCAGAAGCATCCATGCTCTGTTTTTTTTTTTAAGAGGGGATCATCCCGATAATTACTAATAAGGCAACTGAATTTTATCGGCAAATAATCCGGGGCATCGCAGTTTCGAATGCCCGCTGAAGACGTCACCGGTGTCGCAAAGTCGATTTCCGCCATATTGCGGAATGAAAGTTTGATGTAGATCAAGTAGTGCAGAAGCGATACATTTGCTCGGAAGAGAGGAATCACACCGAAAATTCAAAGGCGAACTGTAATTTCGGCCAAACCGGGCATTCGAAGTTTTTTAGGAATGCCGCGAAACTCACCGAGTGCCAAAAGCGAGATTCGCGTAGTTTGCGGAAAGGGAGGTAGGATTGTATTGAACAAGTAGCAGAAGACATACATGCTTCAATTATAAATTGAGGGATCACCCGAAATTCGAAAGGCAACTGAAATTTCGGCAAACTCTGAGGGCCATCGAAGTCGGCTAATGCCGCGAAAACTCACCGTAGTTCAAAGCGTTTCGCTGTTTGCGGGAAGGAAGTGTTACGTAGAAACAAGTAGCAGAAGCATACCTTGCTCAAGAGGAGATACACCTCTTCATCTTCAATTTAATAGAGAGAAAAATGGGGGGATTCATAGGTGGGGGGGGGGGGGGGGGGGGTGGGAATTAGAAAAAAAAAAACTAAAAATAAAAAATGAAAGTTAAAATATTAACATAGGGGTAATACTAATATACGATTCTTTAAACAATTTTCAAGAGGCAAACGTGAAATTTCGGCAAATCGAGCAATTGAAGTCGGAGATGACGCGCAGAAACTCACGGCGGAAGGTCAAAGACGTTTCGAATGTTTGCGGAAGGAAAGTCTCATGTAGAACAAGTAGCAGAAGCATACAAATGCTCGAAGAGGAGATCACGCCGAAAATTCAAAGGCTAATCTGAATTTCGGCAACCTGGGCATCGATAGTCGGAATGCCGCGAATGAACTCACCGTAGTACAAAGCGTTTTCGCAGTTTGCGGAAGGAAGTTTGATGTAGGGTAACAAGGTAGCAGAAGCATACATGCATCAAGACGGGAGATCACCCAGAAATTCAAAGGCAACTGAATTTCTGGCCAAACCGGGGAGCAAGATCAAGGAGTAGTCGGAATGCCTGCGAAACGCACCGAGTCAAAGTCGTTTCGCCGTTTGTCGGAAGCAAGTTTTGATGTAGAACAAGGTTAGCGACAGGTGAAGCTCATACCAGCTCATTAAGGAGGGATCACCCGAACATTCAAAGGCGGAACTTATCTGAATTTCGGGCAACCGGGGGCGCATCTGAAGTCTCGAATGCCGATCTGAAACTCACCGTAGTCTAAAGCGATTTCGCCATTTTGGTTGCGAAACGAGAGGTCTGCAAGTAGAACAAGTATGCAGAAGCATACATGCTCGGATAGAGGGATCGCCCTATAAATCTAAAAGGCCAACTGAATTCCGGCAACCGGGGCAATGCGACATAGTCGGAATGCCGACGAAACACTCCAAAAACCGGGGAGTCAAAGCGTTTCCCGCCGTTTGCGGAAGGAAGTATGATGTAGAAACAAGTAGCAGAAGCATACATGCTCAAGAGGGGATCACTCGACAATTTCAAAGGCCAGAACTGAATACTTCGGCAACGCGGGGCATCGAAGTCGGAATGCCGCGAAAACTCACCGAGTCAAAGCGTTTCGCAATCATTGCGGAAGGATGGATGAGTGGCAAAACTAAGTAGCAGAACTCATACAACGCTCATCAGAGGGGAATCACCTGAAAGTTCAACATGCAACTGAATTTGGGCAAACCGGGTGCGCGCGCGAAGTCTGTAATGCCCGCGAAACTCACACGAGTCAAATCAGTTTCGCTCGTTGCGGAAGGAAGTATGATGTGTTAGAACCAAAGTAGTCTAGAAAGCAAACAGGATAAAGAGGGATCACCCGTTAAATTCATAAGGCAACTGAATTTGGGCAACCGGGGCATCGAAGTCGGAATGTCAGGCGAAACTCTCCGAGACAAAGCGTTTCTAAGTTTGCGGAAGGAAGTTTGATGTAGAACAAATTAGCATAAGCAATACATGCTCAAAGAGGGAATTCACCTTGAAATTCAAAAGGCAACTGAATTTCGGCTAACCGAGGGGCATCGAAGTCGGAATGTCGCCGAAACTCACCGAGTCAAAGCGTTTTCGCCGTTTGCGGAACGAAAGTCTGATATGTAGAACAAGTAGCAGAAGCAATACATGCATCTTCAAGAGGGAGTCAACCCAAAATTCCAAAGGCAACTTAATTTCGGCAACCGGGGCATCGAAGTCCGAGAATGTCCGCGTTAAACTCACCGAGTCAAAGCAATATCGCCGATTGCGGAAGAAGTCTGATGTTAGAACTCGAGTAGCAGACTCAGCATACATGCTCAAAGAAGGGATCACCCGAAATTCAAAGGCAACTGAATTTCGGGCAAAACGGGCCATCGTAAAGTCAGTAATGACGCGAAAAGTCACCGGAGTCAAAGGCGTTTCGCGAAACTCACAGAGTCAAAGCTTTTCGCCAGTTTTGCGGAAGAAAGTCCTGATGTTATGCGAACAAGTAAGCAGAAGCATAACATGCTCAAGAGTGACATCACCCGAAATTCAAAGGCAACTGAGTTTCGGCACAACGTGGCATCGAAATGTCGGATATAGCCGCGAAAACTCACCGACTGTCAAAGCGTTTTGCTATTTGCGTGATGGAAGTCTGATGCAGAACAAGTAGCAGAAGCATACCATGCTCAAGAGGGATCACCCGAAATTCAAAGGCAACTGAATTTCGGCAAAACGTGTCATCGAAAGTCGGAATGCCGAGAACACTCACGCGAGTCAAAGCGTTTCGCCATTTTGCGTAAGAAAGTCTGATGTCTAGAAACAAGTAGCAGAAGGCATACATGCTCGAAGAGGGAGTCACCCGAAATTCAAAGGTCAACTGAATTATCGAGGCAACAACGTACCTCGAAGTCGGAATGACAGTCGCATAAACTCACCTGAGTCAAAGCGTTTTGCTGTTTGCGGATGAAAGTCTGATGTAAAAACAAGTATAAAAAGGCATACAATGCTCAAGAGGGATCAGCCCGAAATTCAAAGGCAAACTGAATTTCGGCAAAAATGGGCATCGTAAGTCGGAAAGTTGCCGCGAAACTCACCGAGTCAAAGCGTTTCGGCCGTTTGCGGAAGGAAGTCTGATTGTAAGAACAAGTAGCAGACAGCATACATGTCACAAGAAGGGATCCACTCCGAAATTCAAAGGCAACTGAATTTTCGGGCAATCTAGGGCATCGAAGTCGGAATGCCGCGAAACTCACACGAGTCAAAAGCCGGGTGCCATTTTGGCGGAAGAAAGTCTGATGTAGAACAAGAAGCGAGAGACCATACATGCTCAAGAGTGGATCACCTCGAAATTCAAAGGCAACTGAATTTCAGGCACACCGGGCATCGATTTCGGAATGCACGAGAACTCACCGAGAGTCAAAGGCGTTCATTGCAGTTTGCGCGCGGATGGAGGGATTTTGATGTAGAACAAGTTAAAAAAAAAAAAAGCTAAACAAAAAAAATAGCTAGAAGCATACATGCTGCAAGAGGAACATTTTTTTAAAAAAAAAAAAAAAAAAAAAAAACAATGAAGTCACCCAGAAATGCAAGGCACACTGAAATTTTCGGCAAAACCGGGCCAATCGAAGAGAATGCCGGCGCAAACTCACCAAGAGTCAAAGCATTTCGCTGGTTTGCGGAAGCAAGTGCTGATAGTAGTAACAAGTAGTCAGAAGCATTAAACAAGCTCACACGAGGGGAATCACCCGAAATTCAAAGGCAACTGAATTTCGGCAAAACTGGCATCGAGAGATGGAATGCCGTGCGAAAACTCTACCGAGTCAAAGCGTTTCGCATTAGTTGTGGAAGAAACGTCTGATGTAATAACAAGTAGCAGAAGCATACTATTGCTTCAAGAGGGATCACCTGAAAAATTCAAAGGCAACTGAATTTCCGCAAAACGGGCATTCGAAGTCGGAAATGTCGCGAAACTACCACCCCGAGTCCAAAAGCGCATTTCGTTTGTTTTGCGTGATGAAAAGTCTGACGTAGAACAAGTAGCAGAAGCATACATGCTCAAGAGGAATCACCTGGGGGTGGGGGGGGGGGGGGGGGGGGAGGGGGGGGGGGGGGAAATACAAAGGCAACTGAAATTCGGCACAGACTGCAACGAAGTCGGAATTGTAGCAAACTCACAGAGTCAAAGCGTTTCAAAGGAATGTCGAGTCAAAACGGGCATCGAAGCCAGAATGCCGCGAAACTCACCGAGTCAAAGCGTTTTGCTATTTTGCGGAATAAAGTCTGATGTAGAAGAAAGTAGGCAGAAGCATACATGCTGCAAGAGGCTATCACCAGAAATTCAAAGGCAACTGAATTTCGGTAAAACGGGCATCGAAGTCGGAATGTCGCGAAACTCATAGAGTCAAAGCGTTTCGCTGTAGTGCGTATGAAATAAAGATGTTAACAAGTAGCAGAAGCAATCCATGCTCATGAGGGGATCACACCCGCAATTCAAAGGCGAACTGAATTTCTACAAAACAGCATCGAAGTCGGGAATGTCGCGAAACTCATCCGAGTCAAAGCGTTTCGCCGTTTTTCCCGATGAAGGTCGGGAGTCTGATGAATAACAAGTAGCACAAGCATACAAGCTCAAGATGGATCACCGGAAAATTCAAAGGCCACTGTATTTTTCGGCAAAACGGGCATTGAAGTCGGAATGTCTGCGAAAAACACAGAGTCAAAGCGTTTCGATGTATTGGGCGGAAGAAAGTCTTATGTAGAACAAGTAGCAGAAGCATACATGGCTCAAGAGGGATCACCCTAAATTCAAAGGCAGTCTGAATTTCTGCAACCGGGGCATCGAAGTCGTGAATGCAGCGAAACTCACCGTGTTCAAGGCCTTTTGTCTGTTTGCGGATGAAAGTCTAGATGTAGAACAAGTAGCAGAAGCATACATGATCATGAGGGGAATTACCCGAAAATTCAAAGGCAACTGAATTTCGGCAAAACGTCATCGAAGTCGGAATGTCGCGAAACTCACCGAGTCAAAGCGTTTCGCCGTTTAGTGGAAGAAAGTCTGATGGAAACCAAGTATTCAGAAGCATACATTCTGCAAGAGTGGATCACCCGAAATTCAAAGGCAACTGAATTTCTGCAAAAAGCATGGTATCGAAGGCGGGATGTCCAGAAACTTACCGAGTCAAAGCGTTTCAAAGGAATGTCGAGTCAAAACGGGCATCGAAGCCAGAATGCAGCGAAACTCACCGAGTCAAAAGCATTTACCCTTGCGTAAGAAAGTCTGATGTAGAACAATTAGCCGAAGTCATACATGCACAAGAGGGATCACCCGAAATTCAAAGGTCAACTGAATTATCGGCA
Organism: Populus alba x Populus x berolinensis; assembly: GCA_029228515.1. Lineage (NCBI taxonomy): Eukaryota > Viridiplantae > Streptophyta > Magnoliopsida > Malpighiales > Salicaceae > Populus > Populus alba x Populus x berolinensis. Next base: position 908,945 of record CM055360.1, read on the forward strand.
AAACGGCATCGAAGTCGGAATGCCGCGAAACTCACCGAGTCAAAGCGTTTCCGCCGTTTTCGGAAGAAAGTCTGATGTATAACAATTAGCACAATATATCATGCTCAAAAGGGATCACCTGAAATTCAAAGGCAACTGAATTTCGGCAAAACGGGCATTGAAGTCGGAATGTTCGCGAAACTCACCGAATTCAAAGCCTTTTGAGTGATTTGGGCGATTAAAGTCTGACGTAGCAAAACAAAAAGAAAGCCAAGAAGCATACAATCGCTCAATGAGGGATTCACCCGAATTACAAAGCAAACTGAATTTCGAGCACAACTAGGGCATCGAAGTCGGAATGTCGCGAAACTCACCGAGTCAAAGCGTTTCAAAGGAATGTCGAGTCAAAACAGGCATCGAAGCCAGAATGCAGCGAAATTCACCGAGTCAAAGCGGAATGCTATTTGCGGAGTGACAGTCAGATGTAGAAGAAGTAGGCATAAGCATACATGCTCAAGAGGCATAACCATAAAATCAAAGTCAACTGAATTTCGGTAAAACGGGCATCGTGAATTCGGAATTTCGCGAAACTCAAAGAGTCAAAGCGATTCGCTGTATGCGTATGAAAAGTAAGATGTAAGAACAAGTAGCAGAAGCATACATGCTCATGAGGGATCACAGACCCGAAATTCAAAGGCAACTGAATTTCTACAAAACAGGCATCGAAAGACCGGGAAGACTGGGCGAAACACACCGATTCAAAAGCGTTTTGGCCGTTTTTCGGATGTAAAGTCTGAAGTATGAACAAGTAGCACAAGCATACATGCTCAAGAGGGATCACCGGAAATTCGAAACGGCAACTGTATTTCGGCAAAACGGGCATTGAATTTCTGGAATGTACTTCGAAACTCACAGAGTCAAAGCGTTTCGATGTTTGCGGAAGAAAGTCTGATTTAGAACAAGTAGCAGGAACATAACATGGCTCAAGAGGTATCACCCGAAATTCAAAGGCAGCTGACATCGGCCCAAAAAAAAACCGTAGGGGAGCCATCAAACTTCGGAATGGCAGGCGAAACTCACCGAGTCAGGCCTTTTAGTCGTTTGGCGATGAAAGTACTGATGTAGAACAATAATCATAAGCATCCATGATCAAGAGGGATTACCCGAAATTCCAAGGCCACTTGAATTTCGCAAAACGGTCATCGAAGTCGGAAATGTCGACGAAACTCACCCTAGTCAAAGCGTTTCAGGCCGTTTGTGGAAGAAAGTCTTTGGAGACTAAAGAAGTAGGCAGAAGCATACATGCTCAAAGCATGGATCACCCGGAAATTCAAAGGCAACTGAATTTCTGCAAAACAGAAATCGAAGTCGATGATGTCGCGAAACTTACGCGAGACAAAGTCATTTACCCGTTTGATCGGAAGAAAGTCTGATGTAGAACAATTAGCAGAATCATACATGCTCAATGAGGGATCACCCGAACTTCAAAGGCAACAGAGATTTCGGCAGAACGGGCATCGAAGTCGGAATGTCGCGAAACTCACCGATTCAAAGCATTAGCCGTTTGCGGAAGAAGTCTGATGTAGAACAAGTAGCAGAAGCAGACATGATCAAGAGGGATCACCCGAAATTCAAAGGCAACTGAATTTCGGCAAAACGGGCATCGAAGTTGGAATGTCGCGAAAGTTAACGAGTCAAAGCGTTTCGTTGTTTGCGGATGAAAGTCTGATGTAGAACAAGTAGCAGAAGCAGACATGATCAAGAGGGATCACCCGAAATTCAAAGGCAACTGAAATTCAGCAACTGGGGCATCGAAATCTGAATGTAGCGAAACTCAACGAGTCAAAGCGTTTCGCCATTTACGGAAGAAAGTCAGATGTAGACCAAGTAGCAGAAGCATACATGCTCAAGAGGGATCACCCGAAATTCAAAGGCAACTGTATTTCGCAAAACTGTCATCGAAGTCCGGAATGTTCGCGAAACTTACCTGAGTCAAAGCGTTTCGCTGTTTGCGGATGAAAGTTTGATGTAAAACAAGTAGCATAAGCAACACAAGCTCAAGAGTGATCACCTCGAAATTCAAAATGGGCAACTGAATTTCTGCACAACGGGCATCGAAGTCTGGGAATTATCGCGAAATTTACCGATTCCCTTTCCCCCCATTTTTTTTTGTCAAAGCAATTTTGCCATTAGCGGAAGAAAGTCTGATTTAGGAACATAGTAGCAAAATCAGACAAGATCAAGAGGGATCCCCCGAAATTCAAAGGCAACTGAATTTCGGCAACATGGTACATAGAAGTCGGAATGTCAGCTAAAGTTACCGAGTCAAAGCAGTTCGCTGTTTGCGGAATGAAAGTCTGATGTAGAACAAGTAGCAGAAAAGCCCAATACTTTATTGCTCAAGAGGGATCACCCGAAATTCAAAGGCAACTTGAATTTCGGCAGAACGGGAATCGAAGTCGGAATGTCGTGAAACTCACCAATGTCAAAGCGCTTCGGCTATTTAACGTTGTATGAAAGTCTGATGTAGAATCAAGTAGTCAGAAGCATACATGCTCAACAGGATCATACACGCCGAAATTGCAAAGTCAACTGAATTTCGGCAAAACGGGCATCGTGAGGCGTAATGCAATCGAAACTCACCGAATCAAAGCGTTTCGCCGTTTGTCGAAGAAATGACTGATGTAGACCAAGTAGCAGAATGCATACATGCTCAAGAGGTGATCACACCGAAATTCAAAGGCACCTGAATTTCGTCAAAATGGTCAATCGAAAGTCGGAATGTCGCGAAACATACCGAGTCAAAGCAGTTCGATGTTTGTTCGATGAAAGTCTGATTGTAAGAACACTTAGCAAGAAGCATACATGCTCAAGAGGGATGACCCATCCAGACAATCAAAGGCAACTAAATATCGGCATACCGTTGCATCGAAGTCGAGAATGCCGCGAAACTCACGGATTCAAAGCGTTTTTCCGTTTACGGAAGAAAGTAGAATCAGAACAAGTAGCAGATAGCATACATGCTCAAGAGGGATCACCCGAAATTCAAAGGCAACAGAATTTCGGCAACCGGGGCATCGAAGTCGGAAGGCCGCGAAACTCACGGAGTCAAAGCGTTTCGCCGTTTGCGGAAGAAAGTCTGATGTAGAACAAGTAGCAGAAGCATACATGCTCAAGCGGGATCACCCGAAATTCAAAGGCAACTGAATTTCGGCAAAACGGGCATCGAAGTCGGAATGCCGCGAAACTTACCGAGTCAAAGCGTTTCGCCATTTGCGGAAGAAAGTCTGTTGTAGAACAAGTAGCAGAAGCATACATGCTCAAGAGGGATCACCCGAAATTCAAAGGCAACTGAATTTCGGCAACCGGGGCATCGAAGTCGGAATGCCGCGAAACTCACGGAGTCAAAGCGTTTCTCCGTTTGCGAAAGAAACTATGATGTAGAACAAGTAGCAGAAGCATACATGCTCAAGTGGGATCACCCAAAATTCAAAGGCAACTGAATTTCGGCACAACGGGCATCGAAGTCGGAATGTCGCGAAACTTACCGAGTCAAAGCGTTTCGCTGTTTGCGGAAGGAAGTGTGATGTAGAACAAGTAGCAGAAGCATACATTCTCAAGAGGGATCACCCGAAATTCAAAGGCAACTGAATTTCGGCACAACGGGCATCGAAGTCGGAATGTCGCGAAACTTACCGAGTCAAAGCGTTTCGCTGTTTGCGGATGAAAGTCTGATGTAGAACAAGTAGCAGAAGCATACATGCTCAAGAGGGACCACCCGAAATTCAAAGGCAACTGAATTTCGGCAAAACGGCATCGAAGTCGGAATGCCGCGAAACTTACCGAGTCAAAGCGTTTCGCTGTTTGCGGAAGAAGTCTGATGTAGAACAAGTAGCAGAAGCATACATGCTCAAGAG
>CM055360.1:912940-950837 GCA_029228515.1 Populus alba x Populus x berolinensis
GAAGTCGGAATGCCGCGAAACTCACCGAGTCAAAGCGTTTCGCCGTTTGCGAAGAAGTCTGATGTAGAACAAGTAGCAGAAGCATACATGCTCAAGAGGGATCACCCGAAATTCAAAGGCAACTGAATTTCGGCAACCGGGGCATCGAAGTCGGAATGCCGCGAAACTCACCGAGTCAAAGCGTTTCGCCGTTTGCGGAAGAAAGTCTGATGTAGAACAAGTAGTAGAACAAGTAGCAGAAGCATACATGCTCAAGAGGGATCACCCGAAATTCAAAGGCAACTGAATTTCGGCAACCGGGGCATCGAAGTCGGAATGCCGCGAAACTCACCGAGTCAAAGCGTTTCGCCGTTTGCGGAAGAAGTCTGATGTAGAACAAGTAGCAGAAGCATACATGCTCAAGAGGGATCACCCGAAATTCAAAGGCAACTGAATTTCGGCAACCGGGCATCGAAGTCGGAATGCCGCGAAACTCACCGAGTCAAAGCGTTTCGCCTTTGCGGAAGAAGTGTGATGTAGAACAAGTAGCAGAAGCATACATGCTCAAGAGGGATCACCCGAAATTCAAAGGCAACTGAATTTCGGCAACCGGGGCATCGAAGTCGGAATGCCGCGAAACTCACCGAGTCAAAGCGTTTCGCCGTTTGCGGAAGGAAGTCTGATGTAGAACAAGTAGCAGAAGCATACATGCTCAAGAGGGATCACCCGAAATTCAAAGGCAACTGAATTTCGGCAACCGGGGCATCGAAGTCGGAATGCCGCGAAACTCACCGAGTCAAAGCGTTTCGCCGTTTGCGGAAAGGTCTGAGGTAGAAAAGTAGCAGAAGCATACATGCTCAAGAGGGATCACCCGAAATTCAAAGGCAACTGAATTTCAGCAACCGGGGCATCGAAGTCGGAATGCCGCGAAACTCACGCAGACAAAGCGTTTCGCCGTTTGCGAAAGAAGTCTGAGGTAGAAAAGTAGCAGAAGCATACATGCTCAAGAGGGATCAACCGAAATTCAAAGGCAACTGAATTTAGGCAAAACAGGGCATCGAATTCGGATTGCCTCGAAACTCGCCGAGTCAAAGTGGTTCGCCGTTGGCGGAAGAAAGTCTGATGTAGAACAAGTAGCAGAAGCATACATGCTCAAGAGGGATCACCCGGAATTCAAAGGCAACTGAATTTCGGCAACCGGGGCATCGAAGTCCGTATGCCGCGAAACTCACCGAGTCAAAGCGTTTCGCCGTTTGCCGAAGAAGTCTGATGTAGAACAAGTAGCAGAAGCATACATGCTCAAGAGGGATCACCCGAAATTCAAAGGCAGCTGAATTTCGGCTACATGGGCATCGAAGTCGGAATGCCGTGAAACTCACCGAGTCAAAGCGTTTCGCCGTTTGCGGAAGAGAGTCTGATGTAGAACAAGTAGCAGAAGCATACATGCTCAAGAGGATCACCCGAAATTCAAAGGCAACTGAATTTCGGCAACCGGGGCATCGAAGTCGGAATGCCGCGAAACTCACCGAGTCAAAGCGTTTCGCCGTTTGCGGAAAAGTCTGATGTAGAACAAGTAGCAGAAGCATACATGCTCAAGAGGGATCACCCGAAATTCAAAGGCAACTGAATTTCGGCAACCGGGGCATCGAAGTCGGAATGCCGCGAAACTCACCGAGTCAAAGCGTTTCGCCGTTTGCGGAAGAAAGTGATGTAGAACAAGTAGCAGAAGCATACATGCTCAAGAGGGATCACCCGAAATTCAAAGGCAACTGAATTTCGGCAACCGGGGCATCGAAGGGAATGCCGCGAAACTCACCGAGTCAAAGCGTTTCGCCGTTTGCGGAAGAAGTGTGATGTAGAACAAGTAGCAGAAGCATACATGCTCAAGAGGATCACCCGAAATTCAAAGGCAACTGAATTTCGGCAACCGGGGCATCGAAGTCGGAATGCCGCGAAACTCACCGAGTCAAAGCGTTTCGCCGTTTGCGGAAGAAGTGTGATGTAGAACAAGTAGCAGAAGCATACATGCTCAAGAGGGATCACCCGAAATTCAAAGGCAACTGAATTTCGGCAACCGGGGCATCGAAGTCGGAATGCCGCGAAACTCACCGAGTCAAAGCGTTTCGCCGTTTGCGGAAAAGTCTGATGTAGAACAAGTAGCAGAAGCATACATGCTCAAGAGGGATCACCCGAAATTCAAAGGCAACTGAATTTCGGCAACCGGGCATCGAAGTCGGAATGCCGCGAAACTCACCGAGTCAAAGCGTTTCGCCGTTTGCGGAAGAAGTCTGATGTAGAACATAGTAGAACAAGTAGCAGAAGCATACATGCTCAAGAGGGATCACCCGAAATTCAAAGGCAACTGAATTTCGGCAACCGGGGCATCGAAGTCGGAATGCCGCGAAACTCACCGAGTCAAAGCGTTTCGCCGTTTGCGGAAAAGTCTGATGTAGAACAAGTAGCAGAAGCATACATGCTCAAGAGGGATCACCCGAAATTCAAAGGCAACTGAATTTCGGCAACCGGGGCATCGAAGTCGGAATGCCGCGAAACTCACCGAGTCAAAGCGTTTCGCCGTTTGCGGAAGAAAGTCTGATGTAGAACAAGTAGCAGAAGCATACATGCTCAAGAGGGATCACCCGAAATTCAAAGGCAACTGAATTTCGGCAACCGGGGCATCGAAGTCGGAATGCCGCGAAACTCACCGAGTCAAAGCGTTTCGCCTTTGCGGAAGAAGTCTGATGTAGAACAAGTAGCAGAAGCATACATGCTCAAGAGGGATCACCCGAAATTCAAAGGCAACTGAATTTCGGCAACCGGGGCATCGAAGTCGGAATGCCGCGAAACTCACCGAGTCAAAGCGTTTCGCCGTTTGCGGAAGAAAGTCTGATGTAGAACAAGTAGCAGAAGCATACATGCTCAAGAGGGATCACCCGAAATTCAAAGGCAACTGAATTTCGGCAACCGGGGCATCGAAGTCGGAATGCCGCGAAACTCACCGAGTCAAAGCGTTTCCCGTTTGCGGAAGAAGTGTGATGTAGAACAAGTAGCAGAAGCATACATGCTCAAGAGGGATCACCCGAAATTCAAAGGCAACTGAATTTCGGCAACCGGGCATCGAAGTCGGAATGCCGCGAAACTCACCGAGTCAAAGCGTTTCGCCGTTTGCGGAAAAGTCTGATGTAGAACAAGTAGCAGAAGCATACATGCTCAAGAGGGATCACCCGAAATTCAAAGGCAACTGAATTTCGGCAACCGGGGCATCGAAGTCGGAATGCCGCGAAACTCACCGAGTCAAAGCGTTTCGCCGTTTGCGGAAGAAAGTGTGATGTAGAACAAGTAGCAGAAGCATACATGCTCAAGAGGGATCACCCGAAATTCAAAGGCAACTGAATTTCGGCAACCGGGGCATCGAAGTCGGAATGCCGCGAAACTCACCGAGTCAAAGCGTTTCGCCGTTTGCGGAAGAAGTCTGATGTAGAACAAGTAGCAGAAGCATACATGCTCAAGAGGGATCACCCGAAATTCAAAGGCAACTGAATTTCGGCAACCGGGCATCGAAGTCGGAATGCCGCGAAACTCACCGAGTCAAAGCGTTTCGCCGTTTGCGGAAGAAGTGTGATGTAGAACAAGTAGCAGAAGCATACATGCTCAAGAGGGATCACCCGAAATTCAAAGGCAACTGAATTTCGGCAACCGGGGCATCGAAGTCGGAATGCCGCGAAACTCACCGAGTCAAAGCGTTTCGCCGTTTGCGGAAGAAAGTCTGATGTAGAACAAGTAGCAGAAGCATACATGCTCAAGAGGGATCACCCGAAATTCAAAGGCAACTGAATTTCGGCAACCGGGGCATCGAAGTCGGAATGCCGCGAAACTCACCGAGTCAAAGCGTTTCGCCGTTTGCGGAAGAAGTCTGATGTAGAACAAGTAGCAGAAGCATACATGCTCAAGAGGGATCACCCGAAATTCAAAGGCAACTGAATTTCGGCAACCGGGGCATCGAAGTCGGAATGCCGCGAAACTCACCGAGTCAAAGCGTTTCGCCGTTTGCGGAAGGAAGTGTGATGTAGAACAAGTAGCAGAAGCATACATGCTCAAGAGGGATCACCCGAAATTCAAAGGCAACTGAATTTCGGCAACCGGGGCATCGAAGTCGGAATGCCGCGAAACTCACCGAGTCAAAGCGTTTCGCCGTTTGCGGAAAAGTCTGATGTAGAACAAGTAGCAGAAGCATACATGCTCAAGAGGGATCACCCGAAATTCAAAGGCAACTGAATTTCGGCAACGGGGCATCGAAGTCGGAATGCCGCGAAACTCACCGAGTCAAAGCGTTTCGCCGTTTGCGGAAGAAAGTCTGATGTAGAACAAGTAGCAGAAGCATACATGCTCAAGAGGGATCACCCGAAATTCAAAGGCAACTGAATTTCGGCAACCGGGGCATCGAAGTCGGAATGCCGCGAAACTCACCGAGTCAAAGCGTTTCGCCGTTTGCGGAAGAGAAGTCTGATGTAGAACAAGTAGCAGAAGCATACATGCTCAAGAGGGATCACCCGAAATTCAAAGGCAACTGAATTTCGGCAACCGGGGCATCGAAGTCGGAATGCCGCGAAACTCACCGAGTCAAAGCGTTTCGCCGTTTGCGGAAGAAGTCTGATGTAGAACAAGTAGCAGAAGCATACATGCTCAAGAGGGATCACCCGAAATTCAAAGGCAACTGAATTTCGGCAACCGGGCATCGAAGTCGGAATGCCGCGAAACTCACCGAGTCAAAGCGTTTCGCCGTTTGCGGAAGAAGTGTGATGTAGAACAAGTAGCAGAAGCATACATGCTCAAGAGGGATCACCCGAAATTCAAAGGCAACTGAATTTCGGCAACCGGGGCATCGAAGTCGGAATGCCGCGAAACTCACCGAGTCAAAGCGTTTCGCCGTTTGCGGAAGAAGTCTGATGTAGAACAAGTAGCAGAAGCATACATGCTCAAGAGGGATCACCCGAAATTCAAAGGCAACTGAATTTCGGCAACCGGGGCATCGAAGTCGGAATGCCGCGAAACTCACCGAGTCAAAGCGTTTCGCCGTTTGCGGAAGAAAGTGTGATGTAGAACAAGTAGCAGAAGCATACATGCTCAAGAGGGATCACCCGAAATTCAAAGGCAACTGAATTTCGGCAACCGGGGCATCGAAGTCGGAATGCCGCGAAACTCACCGAGTCAAAGCGTTTCGCCGTTTGCGGAAGAAGTCTGATGTAGAACAAGTAGCAGAAGCATACATGCTCAAGAGGGATCACCCGAAATTCAAAGGCAACTGAATTTCGGCAACCGGGCATCGAAGTCGGAATGCCGCGAAACTCACCGAGTCAAAGCGTTTCGCCGTTTGCGGAAGAAGTCTGATGTAGAACAAGTAGCAGAAGCATACATGCTCAAGAGGGATCACCCGAAATTCAAAGGCAACTGAATTTCGGCAACCGGGGCATCGAAGTCGGAATGCCGCGAAACTCACCGAGTCAAAGCGTTTCGCCGTTTGCGGAAGAAGTGTGATGTAGAACAAGTAGCAGAAGCATACATGCTCAAGAGGGATCACCCGAAATTCAAAGGCAACTGAATTTCGGCAACCGGGGCATCGAAGTCGGAATGCCGCGAAACTCACCGAGTCAAAGCGTTTCGCCGTTTGCGGAAGAAAGTCTGATGTAGAACAAGTAGCAGAAGCATACATGCTCAAGAGGGATCACCCGAAATTCAAAGGCAACTGAATTTCGGCAACCGGGGCATCGAAGTCGGAATGCCGCGAAACTCACCGAGTCAAAGCGTTTCGCCGTTTGCGGAAGAAGTCTGATGTAGAACAAGTAGCAGAAGCATACATGCTCAAGAGGGATCACCCGAAATTCAAAGGCAACTGAATTTCGGCAACCGGGGCATCGAAGTCGGAATGCCGCGAAACTCACCGAGTCAAAGCGTTTCGCCGTTTGCGGAAGAAAGTCTGATGTAGAACAAGTAGCAGAAGCATACATGCTCAAGAGGGATCACCCGAAATTCAAAGGCAACTGAATTTCGGCAACCGGGGCATCGAAGTCGGAATGCCGCGAAACTCACCGAGTCAAAGCGTTTCGCCGTTTGCGGAAGAAGTCTGATGTAGAACAAGTAGCAGAAGCATACATGCTCAAGAGGGATCACCCGAAATTCAAAGGCAACTGAATTTCGGCAACCGGGGCATCGAAGTCGGAATGCCGCGAAACTCACCGAGTCAAAGCGTTTCGCCGTTTGCGGAAGAAGTCTGATGTAGAACAAGTAGCAGAAGCATACATGCTCAAGAGGGATCACCCGAAATTCAAAGGCAACTGAATTTCGGCAACCGGGCATCGAAGTCGGAATGCCGCGAAACTCACCGAGTCAAAGCGTTTCGCCGTTTGCGGAAGAAGTCTGATGTAGAACAAGTAGCAGAAGCATACATGCTCAAGAGGGATCACCCGAAATTCAAAGGCAACTGAATTTCGGCAACCGGGGCATCGAAGTCGGAATGCCGCGAAACTCACCGAGTCAAAGCGTTTCGCCGTTTGCGGAAGAAGTCTGATGTAGAACAAGTAGCAGAAGCATACATGCTCAAGAGGGATCACCCGAAATTCAAAGGCAACTGAATTTCGGCAACCGGGGCATCGAAGTCGGAATGCCGCGAAACTCACCGAGTCAAAGCGTTTCGCCGTTTGCGGAAGAAGTCTGATGTAGAACAAGTAGCAGAAGCATACATGCTCAAGAGGGATCACCCGAAATTCAAAGGCAACTGAATTTCGGCAACCGGGGCATCGAAGTCGGAATGCCGCGAAACTCACCGAGTCAAAGCGTTTCGCCGTTTGCGGAAGAAGTCTGATGTAGAACAAGTAGCAGAAGCATACATGCTCAAGAGGGATCACCCGAAATTCAAAGGCAACTGAATTTCGGCAACCGGGGCATCGAAGTCGGAATGCCGCGAAACTCACCGAGTCAAAGCGTTTCGCCGTTTGCGGAAGAAGTCTGATGTAGAACAAGTAGCAGAAGCATACATGCTCAAGAGGGATCACCCGAAATTCAAAGGCAACTGAATTTCGGCAACCGGGGCATCGAAGTCGGAATGCCGCGAAACTCACCGAGTCAAAGCGTTTCGCCGTTTGCGGAAGAAGTCTGATGTAGAACAAGTAGCAGAAGCATACATGCTCAAGAGGGATCACCCGAAATTCAAAGGCAACTGAATTTCGGCAACCGGGGCATCGAAGTCGGAATGCCGCGAAACTCACCGAGTCAAAGCGTTTCGCCGTTTGCGGAAGAAGTCTGATGTAGAACAAGTAGCAGAAGCATACATGCTCAAGAGGGATCACCCGAAATTCAAAGGCAACTGAATTTCGGCAACCGGGGCATCGAAGTCGGAATGCCGCGAAACTCACCGAGTCAAAGCGTTTCGCCGTTTGCGGAAGAAAGTCTGATGTAGAACAAGTAGCAGAAGCATACATGCTCAAGAGGGATCACCCGAAATTCAAAGGCAACTGAATTTCGGCAACCGGGGCATCGAAGTCGGAATGCCGCGAAACTCACCGAGTCAAAGCGTTTCGCCGTTTGCGGAAGAAGTCTGATGTAGAACAAGTAGCAGAAGCATACATGCTCAAGAGGGATCACCCGAAATTCAAAGGCAACTGAATTTCGGCAACCGGGGCATCGAAGTCGGAATGCCGCGAAACTCACCGAGTCAAAGCGTTTCGCCGTTTGCGGAAGAAGTCTGATGTAGAACAAGTAGCAGAAGCATACATGCTCAAGAGGGATCACCCGAAATTCAAAGGCAACTGAATTTCGGCAACCGGGGCATCGAAGTCGGAATGCCGCGAAACTCACCGAGTCAAAGCGTTTCGCCGTTTGCGGAAGAAGTCTGATGTAGAACAAGTAGCAGAAGCATACATGCTCAAGAGGGATCACCCGAAATTCAAAGGCAACTGAATTTCGGCAACCGGGGCATCGAAGTCGGAATGCCGCGAAACTCACCGAGTCAAAGCGTTTCGCCGTTTGCGGAAGAAGTCTGATGTAGAACAAGTAGCAGAAGCATACATGCTCAAGAGGGATCACCCGAAATTCAAAGGCAACTGAATTTCGGCAACCGGGGCATCGAAGTCGGAATGCCGCGAAACTCACCGAGTCAAAGCGTTTCGCCGTTTGCGGAAGAAGTCTGATGTAGAACAAGTAGCAGAAGCATACATGCTCAAGAGGGATCACCCGAAATTCAAAGGCAACTGAATTTCGGCAACCGGGGCATCGAAGTCGGAATGCCGCGAAACTCACCGAGTCAAAGCGTTTCGCCGTTTGCGGAAGAAGTCTGATGTAGAACAAGTAGCAGAAGCATACATGCTCAAGAGGGATCACCCGAAATTCAAAGGCAACTGAATTTCGGCAACCGGGGCATCGAAGTCGGAATGCCGCGAAACTCACCGAGTCAAAGCGTTTCGCCGTTTGCGGAAGAAGTCTGATGTAGAACAAGTAGCAGAAGCATACATGCTCAAGAGGGATCACCCGAAATTCAAAGGCAACTGAATTTCGGCAACCGGGGCATCGAAGTCGGAATGCCGCGAAACTCACCGAGTCAAAGCGTTTCGCCGTTTGCGGAAGAAGTCTGATGTAGAACAAGTAGCAGAAGCATACATGCTCAAGAGGGATCACCCGAAATTCAAAGGCAACTGAATTTCGGCAACCGGGGCATCGAAGTCGGAATGCCGCGAAACTCACCGAGTCAAAGCGTTTCGCCGTTTGCGGAAGAAGTCTGATGTAGAACAAGTAGCAGAAGCATACATGCTCAAGAGGGATCACCCGAAATTCAAAGGCAACTGAATTTCGGCAACCGGGGCATCGAAGTCGGAATGCCGCGAAACTCACCGAGTCAAAGCGTTTCGCCGTTTGCGGAAGAAGTCTGATGTAGAACAAGTAGCAGAAGCATACATGCTCAAGAGGGATCACCCGAAATTCAAAGGCAACTGAATTTCGGCAACCGGGGCATCGAAGTCGGAATGCCGCGAAACTCACCGAGTCAAAGCGTTTCGCCGTTTGCGGAAGAAGTCTGATGTAGAACAAGTAGCAGAAGCATACATGCTCAAGAGGGATCACCCGAAATTCAAAGGCAACTGAATTTCGGCAACCGGGGCATCGAAGTCGGAATGCCGCGAAACTCACCGAGTCAAAGCGTTTCGCCGTTTGCGGAAGAAGTCTGATGTAGAACAAGTAGCAGAAGCATACATGCTCAAGAGGGATCACCCGAAATTCAAAGGCAACTGAATTTCGGCAACCGGGGCATCGAAGTCGGAATGCCGCGAAACTCACCGAGTCAAAGCGTTTCGCCGTTTGCGGAAGAAGTCTGATGTAGAACAAGTAGCAGAAGCATACATGCTCAAGAGGGATCACCCGAAATTCAAAGGCAACTGAATTTCGGCAACCGGGGCATCGAAGTCGGAATGCCGCGAAACTCACCGAGTCAAAGCGTTTCGCCGTTTGCGGAAGAAGTCTGATGTAGAACAAGTAGCAGAAGCATACATGCTCAAGAGGGATCACCCGAAATTCAAAGGCAACTGAATTTCGGCAACCGGGGCATCGAAGTCGGAATGCCGCGAAACTCACCGAGTCAAAGCGTTTCGCCGTTTGCGGAAGAAGTCTGATGTAGAACAAGTAGCAGAAGCATACATGCTCAAGAGGGATCACCCGAAATTCAAAGGCAACTGAATTTCGGCAACCGGGGCATCGAAGTCGGAATGCCGCGAAACTCACCGAGTCAAAGCGTTTCGCCGTTTGCGGAAGAAGTCTGATGTAGAACAAGTAGCAGAAGCATACATGCTCAAGAGGGATCACCCGAAATTCAAAGGCAACTGAATTTCGGCAACCGGGGCATCGAAGTCGGAATGCCGCGAAACTCACCGAGTCAAAGCGTTTCGCCGTTTGCGGAAGAAGTCTGATGTAGAACAAGTAGCAGAAGCATACATGCTCAAGAGGGATCACCCGAAATTCAAAGGCAACTGAATTTCGGCAACCGGGGCATCGAAGTCGGAATGCCGCGAAACTCACCGAGTCAAAGCGTTTCGCCGTTTGCGGAAGAAGTCTGATGTAGAACAAGTAGCAGAAGCATACATGCTCAAGAGGGATCACCCGAAATTCAAAGGCAACTGAATTTCGGCAACCGGGGCATCGAAGTCGGAATGCCGCGAAACTCACCGAGTCAAAGCGTTTCGCCGTTTGCGGAAGAAGTCTGATGTAGAACAAGTAGCAGAAGCATACATGCTCAAGAGGGATCACCCGAAATTCAAAGGCAACTGAATTTCGGCAACCGGGGCATCGAAGTCGGAATGCCGCGAAACTCACCGAGTCAAAGCGTTTCGCCGTTTGCGGAAGAAGTCTGATGTAGAACAAGTAGCAGAAGCATACATGCTCAAGAGGGATCACCCGAAATTCAAAGGCAACTGAATTTCGGCAACCGGGGCATCGAAGTCGGAATGCCGCGAAACTCACCGAGTCAAAGCGTTTCGCCGTTTGCGGAAGAAGTCTGATGTAGAACAAGTAGCAGAAGCATACATGCTCAAGAGGGATCACCCGAAATTCAAAGGCAACTGAATTTCGGCAACCGGGGCATCGAAGTCGGAATGCCGCGAAACTCACCGAGTCAAAGCGTTTCGCCGTTTGCGGAAGAAGTCTGATGTAGAACAAGTAGCAGAAGCATACATGCTCAAGAGGGATCACCCGAAATTCAAAGGCAACTGAATTTCGGCAACCGGGGCATCGAAGTCGGAATGCCGCGAAACTCACCGAGTCAAAGCGTTTCGCCGTTTGCGGAAGAAGTCTGATGTAGAACAAGTAGCAGAAGCATACATGCTCAAGAGGGATCACCCGAAATTCAAAGGCAACTGAATTTCGGCAACCGGGGCATCGAAGTCGGAATGCCGCGAAACTCACCGAGTCAAAGCGTTTCGCCGTTTGCGGAAGAAGTCTGATGTAGAACAAGTAGCAGAAGCATACATGCTCAAGAGGGATCACCCGAAATTCAAAGGCAACTGAATTTCGGCAACGGGGCATCGAAGTCGGAATGCCGCGAAACTCACCGAGTCAAAGCGTTTCGCCGTTTGCGGAAGAAGTCTGATGTAGAACAAGTAGCAGAAGCATACATGCTCAAGAGGGATCACCCGAAATTCAAAGGCAACTGAATTTCGGCAACCGGGGCATCGAAGTCGGAATGCCGCGAAACTCACCGAGTCAAAGCGTTTCGCCGTTTGCGGAAGAAGTCTGATGTAGAACAAGTAGCAGAAGCATACATGCTCAAGAGGGATCACCCGAAATTCAAAGGCAACTGAATTTCGGCAACCGGGGCATCGAAGTCGGAATGCCGCGAAACTCACCGAGTCAAAGCGTTTCGCCGTTTGCGGAAGAAGTCTGATGTAGAACAAGTAGCAGAAGCATACATGCTCAAGAGGGATCACCCGAAATTCAAAGGCAACTGAATTTCGGCAACCGGGGCATCGAAGTCGGAATGCCGCGAAACTCACCGAGTCAAAGCGTTTCGCCGTTTGCGGAAGAAGTCTGATGTAGAACAAGTAGCAGAAGCATACATGCTCAAGAGGGATCACCCGAAATTCAAAGGCAACTGAATTTCGGCAACCGGGGCATCGAAGTCGGAATGCCGCGAAACTCACCGAGTCAAAGCGTTTCGCCGTTTGCGGAAGAAGTCTGATGTAGAACAAGTAGCAGAAGCATACATGCTCAAGAGGGATCACCCGAAATTCAAAGGCAACTGAATTTCGGCAACCGGGGCATCGAAGTCGGAATGCCGCGAAACTCACCGAGTCAAAGCGTTTCGCCGTTTGCGGAAGAAGTCTGATGTAGAACAAGTAGCAGAAGCATACATGCTCAAGAGGGATCACCCGAAATTCAAAGGCAACTGAATTTCGGCAACCGGGGCATCGAAGTCGGAATGCCGCGAAACTCACCGAGTCAAAGCGTTTCGCCGTTTGCGGAAGAAGTCTGATGTAGAACAAGTAGCAGAAGCATACATGCTCAAGAGGGATCACCCGAAATTCAAAGGCAACTGAATTTCGGCAACCGGGGCATCGAAGTCGGAATGCCGCGAAACTCACCGAGTCAAAGCGTTTCGCCGTTTGCGGAAGAAGTCTGATGTAGAACAAGTAGCAGAAGCATACATGCTCAAGAGGGATCACCCGAAATTCAAAGGCAACTGAATTTCGGCAACCGGGGCATCGAAGTCGGAATGCCGCGAAACTCACCGAGTCAAAGCGTTTCGCCGTTTGCGGAAGAAGTCTGATGTAGAACAAGTAGCAGAAGCATACATGCTCAAGAGGGATCACCCGAAATTCAAAGGCAACTGAATTTCGGCAACCGGGGCATCGAAGTCGGAATGCCGCGAAACTCACCGAGTCAAAGCGTTTCGCCGTTTGCGGAAGAAGTCTGATGTAGAACAAGTAGCAGAAGCATACATGCTCAAGAGGGATCACCCGAAATTCAAAGGCAACTGAATTTCGGCAACCGGGGCATCGAAGTCGGAATGCCGCGAAACTCACCGAGTCAAAGCGTTTCGCCGTTTGCGGAAGAAGTCTGATGTAGAACAAGTAGCAGAAGCATACATGCTCAAGAGGGATCACCCGAAATTCAAAGGCAACTGAATTTCGGCAACCGGGGCATCGAAGTCGGAATGCCGCGAAACTCACCGAGTCAAAGCGTTTCGCGTTTGCGGAAGAAGTCTGATGTAGAACAAGTAGCAGAAGCATACATGCTCAAGAGGGATCACCCGAAATTCAAAGGCAACTGAATTTCGGCAACCGGGGCATCGAAGTCGGAATGCCGCGAAACTCACCGAGTCAAAGCGTTTCGCCGTTTGCGGAAGAAGTCTGATGTAGAACAAGTAGCAGAAGCATACATGCTCAAGAGGGATCACCCGAAATTCAAAGGCAACTGAATTTCGGCAACCGGGGCATCGAAGTCGGAATGCCGCGAAACTCACCGAGTCAAAGCGTTTCGCCGTTTGCGGAAGAAGTCTGATGTAGAACAAGTAGCAGAAGCATACATGCTCAAGAGGGATCACCCGAAATTCAAAGGCAACTGAATTTCGGCAACCGGGGCATCGAAGTCGGAATGCCGCGAAACTCACCGAGTCAAAGCGTTTCGCCGTTTGCGGAAGAAGTCTGATGTAGAACAAGTAGCAGAAGCATACATGCTCAAGAGGGATCACCCGAAATTCAAAGGCAACTGAATTTCGGCAACCGGGGCATCGAAGTCGGAATGCCGCGAAACTCACCGAGTCAAAGCGTTTCGCCGTTTGCGGAAGAAGTCTGATGTAGAACAAGTAGCAGAAGCATACATGCTCAAGAGGGATCACCCGAAATTCAAAGGCAACTGAATTTCGGCAACCGGGGCATCGAAGTCGGAATGCCGCGAAACTCACCGAGTCAAAGCGTTTCGCCGTTTGCGGAAGAAGTCTGATGTAGAACAAGTAGCAGAAGCATACATGCTCAAGAGGGATCACCCGAAATTCAAAGGCAACTGAATTTCGGCAACCGGGGCATCGAAGTCGGAATGCCGCGAAACTCACCGAGTCAAAGCGTTTCGCCGTTTGCGGAAGAAGTCTGATGTAGAACAAGTAGCAGAAGCATACATGCTCAAGAGGGATCACCCGAAATTCAAAGGCAACTGAATTTCGGCAACCGGGGCATCGAAGTCGGAATGCCGCGAAACTCACCGAGTCAAAGCGTTTCGCCGTTTGCGGAAGAAGTCTGATGTAGAACAAGTAGCAGAAGCATACATGCTCAAGAGGGATCACCCGAAATTCAAAGGCAACTGAATTTCGGCAACCGGGGCATCGAAGTCGGAATGCCGCGAAACTCACCGAGTCAAAGCGTTTCGCCGTTTGCGGAAGAAGTCTGATGTAGAACAAGTAGCAGAAGCATACATGCTCAAGAGGGATCACCCGAAATTCAAAGGCAACTGAATTTCGGCAACGGGGCATCGAAGTCGGAATGCCGCGAAACTCACCGAGTCAAAGCGTTTCGCCGTTTGCGGAAGAAGTCTGATGTAGAACAAGTAGCAGAAGCATACATGCTCAAGAGGGATCACCCGAAATTCAAAGGCAACTGAATTTCGGCAACCGGGGCATCGAAGTCGGAATGCCGCGAAACTCACCGAGTCAAAGCGTTTCGCCGTTTGCGGAAGAAGTCTGATGTAGAACAAGTAGCAGAAGCATACATGCTCAAGAGGGATCACCCGAAATTCAAAGGCAACTGAATTTCGGCAACCGGGGCATCGAAGTCGGAATGCCGCGAAACTCACCGAGTCAAAGCGTTTCGCCGTTTGCGGAAGAAGTCTGATGTAGAACAAGTAGCAGAAGCATACATGCTCAAGAGGGATCACCCGAAATTCAAAGGCAACTGAATTTCGGCAACCGGGGCATCGAAGTCGGAATGCCGCGAAACTCACCGAGTCAAAGCGTTTCGCCGTTTGCGGAAGAAGTCTGATGTAGAACAAGTAGCAGAAGCATACATGCTCAAGAGGGATCACCCGAAATTCAAAGGCAACTGAATTTCGGCAACCGGGGCATCGAAGTCGGAATGCCGCGAAACTCACCGAGTCAAAGCGTTTCGCCGTTTGCGGAAGAAGTCTGATGTAGAACAAGTAGCAGAAGCATACATGCTCAAGAGGGATCACCCGAAATTCAAAGGCAACTGAATTTCGGCAACCGGGGCATCGAAGTCGGAATGCCGCGAAACTCACCGAGTCAAAGCGTTTCGCCGTTTGCGGAAGAAGTCTGATGTAGAACAAGTAGCAGAAGCATACATGCTCAAGAGGGATCACCCGAAATTCAAAGGCAACTGAA
The DNA here is from genome assembly GCA_029228515.1 of Populus alba x Populus x berolinensis. Taxonomy (NCBI): domain Eukaryota; kingdom Viridiplantae; phylum Streptophyta; class Magnoliopsida; order Malpighiales; family Salicaceae; genus Populus; species Populus alba x Populus x berolinensis. The sequence goes on from CM055360.1 coordinate 927,780, forward strand.
TTTCGGCAACCGGGGCATCGAAGTCGGAATGCCGCGAAACTCACCGAGTCAAAGCGTTTCGCCGTTTGCGGAAGAAGTCTGATGTAGAACAAGTAGCAGAAGCATACATGCTCAAGAGGGATCACCCGAAATTCAAAGGCAACTGAATTTCGGCAACCGGGGCATCGAAGTCGGAATGCCGCGAAACTCACCGAGTCAAAGCGTTTCGCCGTTTGCGGAAGAAGTCTGATGTAGAACAAGTAGCAGAAGCATACATGCTCAAGAGGGATCACCCGAAATTCAAAGGCAACTGAATTTCGGCAACCGGGGCATCGAAGTCGGAATGCCGCGAAACTCACCGAGTCAAAGCGTTTCGCCGTTTGCGGAAGAAGTCTGATGTAGAACAAGTAGCAGAAGCATACATGCTCAAGAGGGATCACCCGAAATTCAAAGGCAACTGAATTTCGGCAACCGGGGCATCGAAGTCGGAATGCCGCGAAACTCACCGAGTCAAAGCGTTTCGCCGTTTGCGGAAGAAGTCTGATGTAGAACAAGTAGCAGAAGCATACATGCTCAAGAGGGATCACCCGAAATTCAAAGGCAACTGAATTTCGGCAACCGGGGCATCGAAGTCGGAATGCCGCGAAACTCACCGAGTCAAAGCGTTTCGCCGTTTGCGGAAGAAGTCTGATGTAGAACAAGTAGCAGAAGCATACATGCTCAAGAGGGATCACCCGAAATTCAAAGGCAACTGAATTTCGGCAACCGGGGCATCGAAGTCGGAATGCCGCGAAACTCACCGAGTCAAAGCGTTTCGCCGTTTGCGGAAGAAGTCTGATGTAGAACAAGTAGCAGAAGCATACATGCTCAAGAGGGATCACCCGAAATTCAAAGGCAACTGAATTTCGGCAACCGGGGCATCGAAGTCGGAATGCCGCGAAACTCACCGAGTCAAAGCGTTTCGCCGTTTGCGGAAGAAGTCTGATGTAGAACAAGTAGCAGAAGCATACATGCTCAAGAGGGATCACCCGAAATTCAAAGGCAACTGAATTTCGGCAACCGGGGCATCGAAGTCGGAATGCCGCGAAACTCACCGAGTCAAAGCGTTTCGCCGTTTGCGGAAGAAGTCTGATGTAGAACAAGTAGCAGAAGCATACATGCTCAAGAGGGATCACCCGAAATTCAAAGGCAACTGAATTTCGGCAACCGGGGCATCGAAGTCGGAATGCCGCGAAACTCACCGAGTCAAAGCGTTTCGCCGTTTGCGGAAGAAGTCTGATGTAGAACAAGTAGCAGAAGCATACATGCTCAAGAGGGATCACCCGAAATTCAAAGGCAACTGAATTTCGGCAACCGGGGCATCGAAGTCGGAATGCCGCGAAACTCACCGAGTCAAAGCGTTTCGCCGTTTGCGGAAGAAGTCTGATGTAGAACAAGTAGCAGAAGCATACATGCTCAAGAGGGATCACCCGAAATTCAAAGGCAACTGAATTTCGGCAACCGGGGCATCGAAGTCGGAATGCCGCGAAACTCACCGAGTCAAAGCGTTTCGCCGTTTGCGGAAGAAGTCTGATGTAGAACAAGTAGCAGAAGCATACATGCTCAAGAGGGATCACCCGAAATTCAAAGGCAACTGAATTTCGGCAACCGGGGCATCGAAGTCGGAATGCCGCGAAACTCACCGAGTCAAAGCGTTTCGCCGTTTGCGGAAGAAGTCTGATGTAGAACAAGTAGCAGAAGCATACATGCTCAAGAGGGATCACCCGAAATTCAAAGGCAACTGAATTTCGGCAAACGGGGCATCGAAGTCGGAATGCCGCGAAACTCACCGAGTCAAAGCGTTTCGCCGTTTGCGGAAGAAGTCTGATGTAGAACAAGTAGCAGAAGCATACATGCTCAAGAGGGATCACCCGAAATTCAAAGGCAACTGAATTTCGGCAACCGGGGCATCGAAGTCGGAATGCCGCGAAACTCACCGAGTCAAAGCGTTTCGCCGTTTGCGGAAGAAGTCTGATGTAGAACAAGTAGCAGAAGCATACATGCTCAAGAGGGATCACCCGAAATTCAAAGGCAACTGAATTTCGGCAACCGGGGCATCGAAGTCGGAATGCCGCGAAACTCACCGAGTCAAAGCGTTTCGCCGTTTGCGGAAGAAGTCTGATGTAGAACAAGTAGCAGAAGCATACATGCTCAAGAGGGATCACCCGAAATTCAAAGGCAACTGAATTTCGGCAACCGGGGCATCGAAGTCGGAATGCCGCGAAACTCACCGAGTCAAAGCGTTTCGCCGTTTGCGGAAGAAGTCTGATGTAGAACAAGTAGCAGAAGCATACATGCTCAAGAGGGATCACCCGAAATTCAAAGGCAACTGAATTTCGGCAACCGGGGCATCGAAGTCGGAATGCCGCGAAACTCACCGAGTCAAAGCGTTTCGCCGTTTGCGGAAGAAGTCTGATGTAGAACAAGTAGCAGAAGCATACATGCTCAAGAGGGATCACCCGAAATTCAAAGGCAACTGAATTTCGGCAACCGGGGCATCGAAGTCGGAATGCCGCGAAACTCACCGAGTCAAAGCGTTTCGCCGTTTGCGGAAGAAGTCTGATGTAGAACAAGTAGCAGAAGCATACATGCTCAAGAGGGATCACCCGAAATTCAAAGGCAACTGAATTTCGGCAACCGGGGCATCGAAGTCGGAATGCCGCGAAACTCACCGAGTCAAAGCGTTTCGCCGTTTGCGGAAGAAGTCTGATGTAGAACAAGTAGCAGAAGCATACATGCTCAAGAGGGATCACCCGAAATTCAAAGGCAACTGAATTTCGGCAACCGGGGCATCGAAGTCGGAATGCCGCGAAACTCACCGAGTCAAAGCGTTTCGCCGTTTGCGGAAGAAGTCTGATGTAGAACAAGTAGCAGAAGCATACATGCTCAAGAGGGATCACCCGAAATTCAAAGGCAACTGAATTTCGGCAACCGGGGCATCGAAGTCGGAATGCCGCGAAACTCACCGAGTCAAAGCGTTTCGCCGTTTGCGGAAGAAGTCTGATGTAGAACAAGTAGCAGAAGCATACATGCTCAAGAGGGATCACCCGAAATTCAAAGGCAACTGAATTTCGGCAACCGGGGCATCGAAGTCGGAATGCCGCGAAACTCACCGAGTCAAAGCGTTTCGCCGTTTGCGGAAGAAGTCTGATGTAGAACAAGTAGCAGAAGCATACATGCTCAAGAGGGATCACCCGAAATTCAAAGGCAACTGAATTTCGGCAACCGGGGCATCGAAGTCGGAATGCCGCGAAACTCACCGAGTCAAAGCGTTTCGCCGTTTGCGGAAGAAGTCTGATGTAGAACAAGTAGCAGAAGCATACATGCTCAAGAGGGATCACCCGAAATTCAAAGGCAACTGAATTTCGGCAACCGGGGCATCGAAGTCGGAATGCCGCGAAACTCACCGAGTCAAAGCGTTTCGCCGTTTGCGGAAGAAGTCTGATGTAGAACAAGTAGCAGAAGCATACATGCTCAAGAGGGATCACCCGAAATTCAAAGGCAACTGAATTTCGGCAACCGGGGCATCGAAGTCGGAATGCCGCGAAACTCACCGAGTCAAAGCGTTTCGCCGTTTGCGGAAGAAGTCTGATGTAGAACAAGTAGCAGAAGCATACATGCTCAAGAGGGATCACCCGAAATTCAAAGGCAACTGAATTTCGGCAACCGGGGCATCGAAGTCGGAATGCCGCGAAACTCACCGAGTCAAAGCGTTTCGCCGTTTGCGGAAGAAGTCTGATGTAGAACAAGTAGCAGAAGCATACATGCTCAAGAGGGATCACCCGAAATTCAAAGGCAACTGAATTTCGGCAACCGGGGCATCGAAGTCGGAATGCCGCGAAACTCACCGAGTCAAAGCGTTTCGCCGTTTGCGGAAGAAGTCTGATGTAGAACAAGTAGCAGAAGCATACATGCTCAAGAGGGATCACCCGAAATTCAAAGGCAACTGAATTTCGGCAACCGGGGCATCGAAGTCGGAATGCCGCGAAACTCACCGAGTCAAAGCGTTTCGCCGTTTGCGGAAGAAGTCTGATGTAGAACAAGTAGCAGAAGCATACATGCTCAAGAGGGATCACCCGAAATTCAAAGGCAACTGAATTTCGGCAACCGGGGCATCGAAGTCGGAATGCCGCGAAACTCACCGAGTCAAAGCGTTTCGCCGTTTGCGGAAGAAGTCTGATGTAGAACAAGTAGCAGAAGCATACATGCTCAAGAGGGATCACCCGAAATTCAAAGGCAACTGAATTTCGGCAACCGGGGCATCGAAGTCGGAATGCCGCGAAACTCACCGAGTCAAAGCGTTTCGCCGTTTGCGGAAGAAGTCTGATGTAGAACAAGTAGCAGAAGCATACATGCTCAAGAGGGATCACCCGAAATTCAAAGGCAACTGAATTTCGGCAACCGGGGCATCGAAGTCGGAATGCCGCGAAACTCACCGAGTCAAAGCGTTTCGCCGTTTGCGGAAGAAGTCTGATGTAGAACAAGTAGCAGAAGCATACATGCTCAAGAGGGATCACCCGAAATTCAAAGGCAACTGAATTTCGGCAACCGGGGCATCGAAGTCGGAATGCCGCGAAACTCACCGAGTCAAAGCGTTTCGCCGTTTGCGGAAGAAGTCTGATGTAGAACAAGTAGCAGAAGCATACATGCTCAAGAGGGATCACCCGAAATTCAAAGGCAACTGAATTTCGGCAACCGGGGCATCGAAGTCGGAATGCCGCGAAACTCACCGAGTCAAAGCGTTTCGCCGTTTGCGGAAGAAGTCTGATGTAGAACAAGTAGCAGAAGCATACATGCTCAAGAGGGATCACCCGAAATTCAAAGGCAACTGAATTTCGGCAACCGGGGCATCGAAGTCGGAATGCCGCGAAACTCACCGAGTCAAAGCGTTTCGCCGTTTGCGGAAGAAGTCTGATGTAGAACAAGTAGCAGAAGCATACATGCTCAAGAGGGATCACCCGAAATTCAAAGGCAACTGAATTTCGGCAACCGGGGCATCGAAGTCGGAATGCCGCGAAACTCACCGAGTCAAAGCGTTTCGCCGTTTGCGGAAGAAGTCTGATGTAGAACAAGTAGCAGAAGCATACATGCTCAAGAGGGATCACCCGAAATTCAAAGGCAACTGAATTTCGGCAACCGGGGCATCGAAGTCGGAATGCCGCGAAACTCACCGAGTCAAAGCGTTTCGCCGTTTGCGGAAGAAGTCTGATGTAGAACAAGTAGCAGAAGCATACATGCTCAAGAGGGATCACCCGAAATTCAAAGGCAACTGAATTTCGGCAACCGGGGCATCGAAGTCGGAATGCCGCGAAACTCACCGAGTCAAAGCGTTTCGCCGTTTGCGGAAGAAGTCTGATGTAGAACAAGTAGCAGAAGCATACATGCTCAAGAGGGATCACCCGAAATTCAAAGGCAACTGAATTTCGGCAACCGGGGCATCGAAGTCGGAATGCCGCGAAACTCACCGAGTCAAAGCGTTTCGCCGTTTGCGGAAGAAGTCTGATGTAGAACAAGTAGCAGAAGCATACATGCTCAAGAGGGATCACCCGAAATTCAAAGGCAACTGAATTTCGGCAACCGGGGCATCGAAGTCGGAATGCCGCGAAACTCACCGAGTCAAAGCGTTTCGCCGTTTGCGGAAGAAGTCTGATGTAGAACAAGTAGCAGAAGCATACATGCTCAAGAGGGATCACCCGAAATTCAAAGGCAACTGAATTTCGGCAACCGGGGCATCGAAGTCGGAATGCCGCGAAACTCACCGAGTCAAAGCGTTTCGCCGTTTGCGGAAGAAGTCTGATGTAGAACAAGTAGCAGAAGCATACATGCTCAAGAGGGATCACCCGAAATTCAAAGGCAACTGAATTTCGGCAACCGGGGCATCGAAGTCGGAATGCCGCGAAACTCACCGAGTCAAAGCGTTTCGCCGTTTGCGGAAGAAGTCTGATGTAGAACAAGTAGCAGAAGCATACATGCTCAAGAGGGATCACCCGAAATTCAAAGGCAACTGAATTTCGGCAACCGGGGCATCGAAGTCGGAATGCCGCGAAACTCACCGAGTCAAAGCGTTTCGCCGTTTGCGGAAGAAGTCTGATGTAGAACAAGTAGCAGAAGCATACATGCTCAAGAGGGATCACCCGAAATTCAAAGGCAACTGAATTTCGGCAACCGGGGCATCGAAGTCGGAATGCCGCGAAACTCACCGAGTCAAAGCGTTTCGCCGTTTGCGGAAGAAGTCTGATGTAGAACAAGTAGCAGAAGCATACATGCTCAAGAGGGATCACCCGAAATTCAAAGGCAACTGAATTTCGGCAACCGGGGCATCGAAGTCGGAATGCCGCGAAACTCACCGAGTCAAAGCGTTTCGCCGTTTGCGGAAGAAGTCTGATGTAGAACAAGTAGCAGAAGCATACATGCTCAAGAGGGATCACCCGAAATTCAAAGGCAACTGAATTTCGGCAACCGGGGCATCGAAGTCGGAATGCCGCGAAACTCACCGAGTCAAAGCGTTTCGCCGTTTGCGGAAGAAGTCTGATGTAGAACAAGTAGCAGAAGCATACATGCTCAAGAGGGATCACCCGAAATTCAAAGGCAACTGAATTTCGGCAACCGGGGCATCGAAGTCGGAATGCCGCGAAACTCACCGAGTCAAAGCGTTTCGCCGTTTGCGGAAGAAGTCTGATGTAGAACAAGTAGCAGAAGCATACATGCTCAAGAGGGATCACCCGAAATTCAAAGGCAACTGAATTTCGGCAACCGGGGCATCGAAGTCGGAATGCCGCGAAACTCACCGAGTCAAAGCGTTTCGCCGTTTGCGGAAGAAGTCTGATGTAGAACAAGTAGCAGAAGCATACATGCTCAAGAGGGATCACCCGAAATTCAAAGGCAACTGAATTTCGGCAACGGGGCATCGAAGTCGGAATGCCGCGAAACTCACCGAGTCAAAGCGTTTCGCCGTTTGCGGAAGAAGTCTGATGTAGAACAAGTAGCAGAAGCATACATGCTCAAGAGGGATCACCCGAAATTCAAAGGCAACTGAATTTCGGCAACCGGGGCATCGAAGTCGGAATGCCGCGAAACTCACCGAGTCAAAGCGTTTCGCCGTTTGCGGAAGAAGTCTGATGTAGAACAAGTAGCAGAAGCATACATGCTCAAGAGGGATCACCCGAAATTCAAAGGCAACTGAATTTCGGCAACCGGGGCATCGAAGTCGGAATGCCGCGAAACTCACCGAGTCAAAGCGTTTCGCCGTTTGCGGAAGAAGTCTGATGTAGAACAAGTAGCAGAAGCATACATGCTCAAGAGGGATCACCCGAAATTCAAAGGCAACTGAATTTCGGCAACCGGGGCATCGAAGTCGGAATGCCGCGAAACTCACCGAGTCAAAGCGTTTCGCCGTTTGCGGAAGAAGTCTGATGTAGAACAAGTAGCAGAAGCATACATGCTCAAGAGGGATCACCCGAAATTCAAAGGCAACTGAATTTCGGCAACCGGGGCATCGAAGTCGGAATGCCGCGAAACTCACCGAGTCAAAGCGTTTCGCCGTTTGCGGAAGAAGTCTGATGTAGAACAAGTAGCAGAAGCATACATGCTCAAGAGGGATCACCCGAAATTCAAAGGCAACTGAATTTCGGCAACCGGGGCATCGAAGTCGGAATGCCGCGAAACTCACCGAGTCAAAGCGTTTCGCCGTTTGCGGAAGAAGTCTGATGTAGAACAAGTAGCAGAAGCATACATGCTCAAGAGGGATCACCCGAAATTCAAAGGCAACTGAATTTCGGCAACCGGGGCATCGAAGTCGGAATGCCGCGAAACTCACCGAGTCAAAGCGTTTCGCCGTTTGCGGAAGAAGTCTGATGTAGAACAAGTAGCAGAAGCATACATGCTCAAGAGGGATCACCCGAAATTCAAAGGCAACTGAATTTCGGCAACCGGGGCATCGAAGTCGGAATGCCGCGAAACTCACCGAGTCAAAGCGTTTCGCCGTTTGCGGAAGAAGTCTGATGTAGAACAAGTAGCAGAAGCATACATGCTCAAGAGGGATCACCCGAAATTCAAAGGCAACTGAATTTCGGCAACCGGGGCATCGAAGTCGGAATGCCGCGAAACTCACCGAGTCAAAGCGTTTCGCCGTTTGCGGAAGAAGTCTGATGTAGAACAAGTAGCAGAAGCATACATGCTCAAGAGGGATCACCCGAAATTCAAAGGCAACTGAATTTCGGCAACCGGGGCATCGAAGTCGGAATGCCGCGAAACTCACCGAGTCAAAGCGTTTCGCCGTTTGCGGAAGAAGTCTGATGTAGAACAAGTAGCAGAAGCATACATGCTCAAGAGGGATCACCCGAAATTCAAAGGCAACTGAATTTCGGCAACCGGGGCATCGAAGTCGGAATGCCGCGAAACTCACCGAGTCAAAGCGTTTCGCCGTTTGCGGAAGAAGTCTGATGTAGAACAAGTAGCAGAAGCATACATGCTCAAGAGGGATCACCCGAAATTCAAAGGCAACTGAATTTCGGCAACCGGGGCATCGAAGTCGGAATGCCGCGAAACTCACCGAGTCAAAGCGTTTCGCCGTTTGCGGAAGAAGTCTGATGTAGAACAAGTAGCAGAAGCATACATGCTCAAGAGGGATCACCCGAAATTCAAAGGCAACTGAATTTCGGCAACCGGGGCATCGAAGTCGGAATGCCGCGAAACTCACCGAGTCAAAGCGTTTCGCCGTTTGCGGAAGAAGTCTGATGTAGAACAAGTAGCAGAAGCATACATGCTCAAGAGGGATCACCCGAAATTCAAAGGCAACTGAATTTCGGCAACCGGGGCATCGAAGTCGGAATGCCGCGAAACTCACCGAGTCAAAGCGTTTCGCCGTTTGCGGAAGAAGTCTGATGTAGAACAAGTAGCAGAAGCATACATGCTCAAGAGGGATCACCCGAAATTCAAAGGCAACTGAATTTCGGCAACCGGGGCATCGAAGTCGGAATGCCGCGAAACTCACCGAGTCAAAGCGTTTCGCCGTTTGCGGAAGAAGTCTGATGTAGAACAAGTAGCAGAAGCATACATGCTCAAGAGGGATCACCCGAAATTCAAAGGCAACTGAATTTCGGCAACCGGGGCATCGAAGTCGGAATGCCGCGAAACTCACCGAGTCAAAGCGTTTCGCCGTTTGCGGAAGAAGTCTGATGTAGAACAAGTAGCAGAAGCATACATGCTCAAGAGGGATCACCCGAAATTCAAAGGCAACTGAATTTCGGCAACCGGGGCATCGAAGTCGGAATGCCGCGAAACTCACCGAGTCAAAGCGTTTCGCCGTTTGCGGAAGAAGTCTGATGTAGAACAAGTAGCAGAAGCATACATGCTCAAGAGGGATCACCCGAAATTCAAAGGCAACTGAATTTCGGCAACCGGGGCATCGAAGTCGGAATGCCGCGAAACTCACCGAGTCAAAGCGTTTCGCCGTTTGCGGAAGAAGTCTGATGTAGAACAAGTAGCAGAAGCATACATGCTCAAGAGGGATCACCCGAAATTCAAAGGCAACTGAATTTCGGCAACCGGGGCATCGAAGTCGGAATGCCGCGAAACTCACCGAGTCAAAGCGTTTCGCCGTTTGCGGAAGAAGTCTGATGTAGAACAAGTAGCAGAAGCATACATGCTCAAGAGGGATCACCCGAAATTCAAAGGCAACTGAATTTCGGCAACCGGGGCATCGAAGTCGGAATGCCGCGAAACTCACCGAGTCAAAGCGTTTCGCCGTTTGCGGAAGAAGTCTGATGTAGAACAAGTAGCAGAAGCATACATGCTCAAGAGGGATCACCCGAAATTCAAAGGCAACTGAATTTCGGCAACCGGGGCATCGAAGTCGGAATGCCGCGAAACTCACCGAGTCAAAGCGTTTCGCCGTTTGCGGAAGAAGTCTGATGTAGAACAAGTAGCAGAAGCATACATGCTCAAGAGGGATCACCCGAAATTCAAAGGCAACTGAATTTCGGCAACCGGGGCATCGAAGTCGGAATGCCGCGAAACTCACCGAGTCAAAGCGTTTCGCCGTTTGCGGAAGAAGTCTGATGTAGAACAAGTAGCAGAAGCATACATGCTCAAGAGGGATCACCCGAAATTCAAAGGCAACTGAATTTCGGCAACCGGGGCATCGAAGTCGGAATGCCGCGAAACTCACCGAGTCAAAGCGTTTCGCCGTTTGCGGAAGAAGTCTGATGTAGAACAAGTAGCAGAAGCATACATGCTCAAGAGGGATCACCCGAAATTCAAAGGCAACTGAATTTCGGCAACCGGGGCATCGAAGTCGGAATGCCGCGAAACTCACCGAGTCAAAGCGTTTCGCCGTTTGCGGAAGAAGTCTGATGTAGAACAAGTAGCAGAAGCATACATGCTCAAGAGGGATCACCCGAAATTCAAAGGCAACTGAATTTCGGCAACCGGGGCATCGAAGTCGGAATGCCGCGAAACTCACCGAGTCAAAGCGTTTCGCCGTTTGCGGAAGAAGTCTGATGTAGAACAAGTAGCAGAAGCATACATGCTCAAGAGGGATCACCCGAAATTCAAAGGCAACTGAATTTCGGCAACCGGGGCATCGAAGTCGGAATGCCGCGAAACTCACCGAGTCAAAGCGTTTCGCCGTTTGCGGAAGAAGTCTGATGTAGAACAAGTAGCAGAAGCATACATGCTCAAGAGGGATCACCCGAAATTCAAAGGCAACTGAATTTCGGCAACCGGGGCATCGAAGTCGGAATGCCGCGAAACTCACCGAGTCAAAGCGTTTCGCCGTTTGCGGAAGAAGTCTGATGTAGAACAAGTAGCAGAAGCATACATGCTCAAGAGGGATCACCCGAAATTCAAAGGCAACTGAATTTCGGCAACCGGGGCATCGAAGTCGGAATGCCGCGAAACTCACCGAGTCAAAGCGTTTCGCCGTTTGCGGAAGAAGTCTGATGTAGAACAAGTAGCAGAAGCATACATGCTCAAGAGGGATCACCCGAAATTCAAAGGCAACTGAATTTCGGCAACCGGGGCATCGAAGTCGGAATGCCGCGAAACTCACCGAGTCAAAGCGTTTCGCCGTTTGCGGAAGAAGTCTGATGTAGAACAAGTAGCAGAAGCATACATGCTCAAGAGGGATCACCCGAAATTCAAAGGCAACTGAATTTCGGCAACCGGGGCATCGAAGTCGGAATGCCGCGAAACTCACCGAGTCAAAGCGTTTCGCCGTTTGCGGAAGAAGTCTGATGTAGAACAAGTAGCAGAAGCATACATGCTCAAGAGGGATCACCCGAAATTCAAAGGCAACTGAATTTCGGCAACCGGGGCATCGAAGTCGGAATGCCGCGAAACTCACCGAGTCAAAGCGTTTCGCCGTTTGCGGAAGAAGTCTGATGTAGAACAAGTAGCAGAAGCATACATGCTCAAGAGGGATCACCCGAAATTCAAAGGCAACTGAATTTCGGCAACCGGGGCATCGAAGTCGGAATGCCGCGAAACTCACCGAGTCAAAGCGTTTCGCCGTTTGCGGAAGAAGTCTGATGTAGAACAAGTAGCAGAAGCATACATGCTCAAGAGGGATCACCCGAAATTCAAAGGCAACTGAATTTCGGCAACCGGGGCATCGAAGTCGGAATGCCGCGAAACTCACCGAGTCAAAGCGTTTCGCCGTTTGCGGAAGAAGTCTGATGTAGAACAAGTAGCAGAAGCATACATGCTCAAGAGGGATCACCCGAAATTCAAAGGCAACTGAATTTCGGCAACCGGGGCATCGAAGTCGGAATGCCGCGAAACTCACCGAGTCAAAGCGTTTCGCCGTTTGCGGAAGAAGTCTGATGTAGAACAAGTAGCAGAAGCATACATGCTCAAGAGGGATCACCCGAAATTCAAAGGCAACTGAATTTCGGCAACCGGGGCATCGAAGTCGGAATGCCGCGAAACTCACCGAGTCAAAGCGTTTCGCCGTTTGCGGAAGAAGTCTGATGTAGAACAAGTAGCAGAAGCATACATGCTCAAGAGGGATCACCCGAAATTCAAAGGCAACTGAATTTCGGCAACCGGGGCATCGAAGTCGGAATGCCGCGAAACTCACCGAGTCAAAGCGTTTCGCCGTTTGCGGAAGAAGTCTGATGTAGAACAAGTAGCAGAAGCATACATGCTCAAGAGGGATCACCCGAAATTCAAAGGCAACTGAATTTCGGCAACCGGGGCATCGAAGTCGGAATGCCGCGAAACTCACCGAGTCAAAGCGTTTCGCCGTTTGCGGAAGAAGTCTGATGTAGAACAAGTAGCAGAAGCATACATGCTCAAGAGGGATCACCCGAAATTCAAAGGCAACTGAATTTCGGCAACCGGGGCATCGAAGTCGGAATGCCGCGAAACTCACCGAGTCAAAGCGTTTCGCCGTTTGCGGAAGAAGTCTGATGTAGAACAAGTAGCAGAAGCATACATGCTCAAGAGGGATCACCCGAAATTCAAAGGCAACTGAATTTCGGCAACCGGGGCATCGAAGTCGGAATGCCGCGAAACTCACCGAGTCAAAGCGTTTCGCCGTTTGCGGAAGAAGTCTGATGTAGAACAAGTAGCAGAAGCATACATGCTCAAGAGGGATCACCCGAAATTCAAAGGCAACTGAATTTCGGCAACCGGGGCATCGAAGTCGGAATGCCGCGAAACTCACCGAGTCAAAGCGTTTCGCCGTTTGCGGAAGAAGTCTGATGTAGAACAAGTAGCAGAAGCATACATGCTCAAGAGGGATCACCCGAAATTCAAAGGCAACTGAATTTCGGCAACCGGGGCATCGAAGTCGGAATGCCGCGAAACTCACCGAGTCAAAGCGTTTCGCCGTTTGCGGAAGAAGTCTGATGTAGAACAAGTAGCAGAAGCATACATGCTCAAGAGGGATCACCCGAAATTCAAAGGCAACTGAATTTCGGCAACCGGGGCATCGAAGTCGGAATGCCGCGAAACTCACCGAGTCAAAGCGTTTCGCCGTTTGCGGAAGAAGTCTGATGTAGAACAAGTAGCAGAAGCATACATGCTCAAGAGGGATCACCCGAAATTCAAAGGCAACTGAATTTCGGCAACCGGGGCATCGAAGTCGGAATGCCGCGAAACTCACCGAGTCAAAGCGTTTCGCCGTTTGCGGAAGAAGTCTGATGTAGAACAAGTAGCAGAAGCATACATGCTCAAGAGGGATCACCCGAAATTCAAAGGCAACTGAATTTCGGCAACCGGGGCATCGAAGTCGGAATGCCGCGAAACTCACCGAGTCAAAGCGTTTCGCCGTTTGCGGAAGAAGTCTGATGTAGAACAAGTAGCAGAAGCATACATGCTCAAGAGGGATCACCCGAAATTCAAAGGCAACTGAATTTCGGCAACCGGGGCATCGAAGTCGGAATGCCGCGAAACTCACCGAGTCAAAGCGTTTCGCCGTTTGCGGAAGAAGTCTGATGTAGAACAAGTAGCAGAAGCATACATGCTCAAGAGGGATCACCCGAAATTCAAAGGCAACTGAATTTCGGCAACCGGGGCATCGAAGTCGGAATGCCGCGAAACTCACCGAGTCAAAGCGTTTCGCCGTTTGCGGAAGAAGTCTGATGTAGAACAAGTAGCAGAAGCATACATGCTCAAGAGGGATCACCCGAAATTCAAAGGCAACTGAATTTCGGCAACCGGGGCATCGAAGTCGGAATGCCGCGAAACTCACCGAGTCAAAGCGTTTCGCCGTTTGCGGAAGAAGTCTGATGTAGAACAAGTAGCAGAAGCATACATGCTCAAGAGGGATCACCCGAAATTCAAAGGCAACTGAATTTCGGCAACCGGGGCATCGAAGTCGGAATGCCGCGAAACTCACCGAGTCAAAGCGTTTCGCCGTTTGCGGAAGAAGTCTGATGTAGAACAAGTAGCAGAAGCATACATGCTCAAGAGGGATCACCCGAAATTCAAAGGCAACTGAATTTCGGCAACCGGGGCATCGAAGTCGGAATGCCGCGAAACTCACCGAGTCAAAGCGTTTCGCCGTTTGCGGAAGAAGTCTGATGTAGAACAAGTAGCAGAAGCATACATGCTCAAGAGGGATCACCCGAAATTCAAAGGCAACTGAATTTCGGCAACCGGGGCATCGAAGTCGGAATGCCGCGAAACTCACCGAGTCAAAGCGTTTCGCCGTTTGCGGAAGAAGTCTGATGTAGAACAAGTAGCAGAAGCATACATGCTCAAGAGGGATCACCCGAAATTCAAAGGCAACTGAATTTCGGCAACCGGGGCATCGAAGTCGGAATGCCGCGAAACTCACCGAGTCAAAGCGTTTCGCCGTTTGCGGAAGAAGTCTGATGTAGAACAAGTAGCAGAAGCATACATGCTCAAGAGGGATCACCCGAAATTCAAAGGCAACTGAATTTCGGCAACCGGGGCATCGAAGTCGGAATGCCGCGAAACTCACCGAGTCAAAGCGTTTCGCCGTTTGCGGAAGAAGTCTGATGTAGAACAAGTAGCAGAAGCATACATGCTCAAGAGGGATCACCCGAAATTCAAAGGCAACTGAATTTCGGCAACCGGGGCATCGAAGTCGGAATGCCGCGAAACTCACCGAGTCAAAGCGTTTCGCCGTTTGCGGAAGAAGTCTGATGTAGAACAAGTAGCAGAAGCATACATGCTCAAGAGGGATCACCCGAAATTCAAAGGCAACTGAATTTCGGCAACCGGGGCATCGAAGTCGGAATGCCGCGAAACTCACCGAGTCAAAGCGTTTCGCCGTTTGCGGAAGAAGTCTGATGTAGAACAAGTAGCAGAAGCATACATGCTCAAGAGGGATCACCCGAAATTCAAAGGCAACTGAATTTCGGCAACCGGGGCATCGAAGTCGGAATGCCGCGAAACTCACCGAGTCAAAGCGTTTCGCCGTTTGCGGAAGAAGTCTGATGTAGAACAAGTAGCAGAAGCATACATGCTCAAGAGGGATCACCCGAAATTCAAAGGCAACTGAATTTCGGCAACCGGGGCATCGAAGTCGGAATGCCGCGAAACTCACCGAGTCAAAGCGTTTCGCCGTTTGCGGAAGAAGTCTGATGTAGAACAAGTAGCAGAAGCATACATGCTCAAGAGGGATCACCCGAAATTCAAAGGCAACTGAATTTCGGCAACCGGGGCATCGAAGTCGGAATGCCGCGAAACTCACCGAGTCAAAGCGTTTCGCCGTTTGCGGAAGAAGTCTGATGTAGAACAAGTAGCAGAAGCATACATGCTCAAGAGGGATCACCCGAAATTCAAAGGCAACTGAATTTCGGCAACCGGGGCATCGAAGTCGGAATGCCGCGAAACTCACCGAGTCAAAGCGTTTCGCCGTTTGCGGAAGAAGTCTGATGTAGAACAAGTAGCAGAAGCATACATGCTCAAGAGGGATCACCCGAAATTCAAAGGCAACTGAATTTCGGCAACCGGGGCATCGAAGTCGGAATGCCGCGAAACTCACCGAGTCAAAGCGTTTCGCCGTTTGCGGAAGAAGTCTGATGTAGAACAAGTAGCAGAAGCATACATGCTCAAGAGGGATCACCCGAAATTCAAAGGCAACTGAATTTCGGCAACCGGGGCATCGAAGTCGGAATGCCGCGAAACTCACCGAGTCAAAGCGTTTCGCCGTTTGCGGAAGAAGTCTGATGTAGAACAAGTAGCAGAAGCATACATGCTCAAGAGGGATCACCCGAAATTCAAAGGCAACTGAATTTCGGCAACCGGGGCATCGAAGTCGGAATGCCGCGAAACTCACCGAGTCAAAGCGTTTCGCCGTTTGCGGAAGAAGTCTGATGTAGAACAAGTAGCAGAAGCATACATGCTCAAGAGGGATCACCCGAAATTCAAAGGCAACTGAATTTCGGCAACCGGGGCATCGAAGTCGGAATGCCGCGAAACTCACCGAGTCAAAGCGTTTCGCCGTTTGCGGAAGAAGTCTGATGTAGAACAAGTAGCAGAAGCATACATGCTCAAGAGGGATCACCCGAAATTCAAAGGCAACTGAATTTCGGCAACCGGGGCATCGAAGTCGGAATGCCGCGAAACTCACCGAGTCAAAGCGTTTCGCCGTTTGCGGAAGAAGTCTGATGTAGAACAAGTAGCAGAAGCATACATGCTCAAGAGGGATCACCCGAAATTCAAAGGCAACTGAATTTCGGCAACCGGGGCATCGAAGTCGGAATGCCGCGAAACTCACCGAGTCAAAGCGTTTCGCCGTTTGCGGAAGAAGTCTGATGTAGAACAAGTAGCAGAAGCATACATGCTCAAGAGGGATCACCCGAAATTCAAAGGCAACTGAATTTCGGCAACCGGGGCATCGAAGTCGGAATGCCGCGAAACTCACCGAGTCAAAGCGTTTCGCCGTTTGCGGAAGAAGTCTGATGTAGAACAAGTAGCAGAAGCATACATGCTCAAGAGGGATCACCCGAAATTCAAAGGCAACTGAATTTCGGCAACCGGGGCATCGAAGTCGGAATGCCGCGAAACTCACCGAGTCAAAGCGTTTCGCCGTTTGCGGAAGAAGTCTGATGTAGAACAAGTAGCAGAAGCATACATGCTCAAGAGGGATCACCCGAAATTCAAAGGCAACTGAATTTCGGCAACCGGGGCATCGAAGTCGGAATGCCGCGAAACTCACCGAGTCAAAGCGTTTCGCCGTTTGCGGAAGAAGTCTGATGTAGAACAAGTAGCAGAAGCATACATGCTCAAGAGGGATCACCCGAAATTCAAAGGCAACTGAATTTCGGCAACCGGGGCATCGAAGTCGGAATGCCGCGAAACTCACCGAGTCAAAGCGTTTCGCCGTTTGCGGAAGAAGTCTGATGTAGAACAAGTAGCAGAAGCATACATGCTCAAGAGGGATCACCCGAAATTCAAAGGCAACTGAATTTCGGCAACCGGGGCATCGAAGTCGGAATGCCGCGAAACTCACCGAGTCAAAGCGTTTCGCCGTTTGCGGAAGAAGTCTGATGTAGAACAAGTAGCAGAAGCATACATGCTCAAGAGGGATCACCCGAAATTCAAAGGCAACTGAATTTCGGCAACCGGGGCATCGAAGTCGGAATGCCGCGAAACTCACCGAGTCAAAGCGTTTCGCCGTTTGCGGAAGAAGTCTGATGTAGAACAAGTAGCAGAAGCATACATGCTCAAGAGGGATCACCCGAAATTCAAAGGCAACTGAATTTCGGCAACCGGGGCATCGAAGTCGGAATGCCGCGAAACTCACCGAGTCAAAGCGTTTCGCCGTTTGCGGAAGAAGTCTGATGTAGAACAAGTAGCAGAAGCATACATGCTCAAGAGGGATCACCCGAAATTCAAAGGCAACTGAATTTCGGCAACCGGGGCATCGAAGTCGGAATGCCGCGAAACTCACCGAGTCAAAGCGTTTCGCCGTTTGCGGAAGAAGTCTGATGTAGAACAAGTAGCAGAAGCATACATGCTCAAGAGGGATCACCCGAAATTCAAAGGCAACTGAATTTCGGCAACCGGGGCATCGAAGTCGGAATGCCGCGAAACTCACCGAGTCAAAGCGTTTCGCCGTTTGCGGAAGAAGTCTGATGTAGAACAAGTAGCAGAAGCATACATGCTCAAGAGGGATCACCCGAAATTCAAAGGCAACTGAATTTCGGCAACCGGGGCATCGAAGTCGGAATGCCGCGAAACTCACCGAGTCAAAGCGTTTCGCCGTTTGCGGAAGAAGTCTGATGTAGAACAAGTAGCAGAAGCATACATGCTCAAGAGGGATCACCCGAAATTCAAAGGCAACTGAATTTCGGCAACCGGGGCATCGAAGTCGGAATGCCGCGAAACTCACCGAGTCAAAGCGTTTCGCCGTTTGCGGAAGAAGTCTGATGTAGAACAAGTAGCAGAAGCATACATGCTCAAGAGGGATCACCCGAAATTCAAAGGCAACTGAATTTCGGCAACCGGGGCATCGAAGTCGGAATGCCGCGAAACTCACCGAGTCAAAGCGTTTCGCCGTTTGCGGAAGAAGTCTGATGTAGAACAAGTAGCAGAAGCATACATGCTCAAGAGGGATCACCCGAAATTCAAAGGCAACTGAATTTCGGCAACCGGGGCATCGAAGTCGGAATGCCGCGAAACTCACCGAGTCAAAGCGTTTCGCCGTTTGCGGAAGAAGTCTGATGTAGAACAAGTAGCAGAAGCATACATGCTCAAGAGGGATCACCCGAAATTCAAAGGCAACTGAATTTCGGCAACCGGGGCATCGAAGTCGGAATGCCGCGAAACTCACCGAGTCAAAGCGTTTCGCCGTTTGCGGAAGAAGTCTGATGTAGAACAAGTAGCAGAAGCATACATGCTCAAGAGGGATCACCCGAAATTCAAAGGCAACTGAATTTCAGCAACCGGGGCATCGAAGTCGGAATGCCGCGAAACTCACCGAGTCAAAGCGTTTCGCCGTTTGCGGGAAGAAGTCTGATGTAGAACAAGTAGCAGAAGCATACATGCTCAAGAGGGATCACCCGAAATTCAAAGGCAACTGAATTTCGGCAACCGGGGCATCGAAGTCGGAATGCCGCGAAACTCACCGAGTCAAAGCGTTTCGCCGTTTGCGGAAGAAGTCTGATGTAGAACAAGTAGCAGAAGCATACATGCTCAAGAGGGATCACCCGAAATTCAAAGGCAACTGAATTTCGGCAACCGGGGCATCGAAGTCGGAATGCCGCGAAACTCACCGAGTCAAAGCGTTTCGCCGTTTGCGGAAGAAGTCTGATGTAGAACAAGTAGCAGAAGCATACATGCTCAAGAGGGATCACCCGAAATTCAAAGGCAACTGAATTTCGGCAACCGGGGCATCGAAGTCGGAATGCCGCGAAAACTCACCGAGTCAAAAGCGTTTCGCCGTTTGCGGAAGAAAGTCTGATGTAGAACAAGTACAAGGTAAGCATACATGCTCAAAAGGGATCATCCGAAATTTCAAAGGCAACTGAATTTAGTATTATAGGGAATCGAAGTTGGAATGCCGTGAACTCTCACCGAGTCTGAAGCGTTTCGCCGTTTGCGGAAGAAGGTCTGATGTAGAACAAGTAGCAGAAGCATACATGCTCAGGAGGGATCACCCGAAATTCAAAGGGCAACTGAATTTCGGGAACCGGGGGCATCGAAGTCGGAATGCAGCGAAACTCACCGAGACAACGAGTTTCGCAATTTGCGGAAGAAAGTACTTTTATGATGTAGAACAAGTAGCAGGAAGCATACATGCTCAAGATCGATCACCCGAAATTCAAAGGCAACTCAATTTCGGCAACCGGGGAATCCTAAGTCGGAATGCCGCGAACTTCAACGAGTCAAAAGCGTTCTCGTCGTTTGCCGAAGAAAGTCTGATCTAGAACAAGTACCAGGAAGCTTACATGATCAAGAGGAATCACCCGAAATTCAAAGGCAACTAAATTTCGGCAACTAGGGATTCGAAGTCAGAATGGGTGAAACTCACCGAGTCGAAGCGTTTCGCCGTTTGCAGGAAGAAAGTCTGATGTAGATCAAGTAGCAGAAGTTACATGCTCAAGAGGTATCACCCGAAATTCAAAGGCAACTGAATTTCGGCAACCGGTGCATCGAAGTCGGAATGCCGCGAAACTCATAGAGTCAAAAGAGTTTCGCCGTTTGCGAAGGAAAAAGGCTGATGTAGAAACAAGTGCCTGATGCATACATGCTCAAGAGGGATCACCCGAAATTCAAAGCCAACTCAATGTCGGCAACCGGGGCATCGAAGTCGGAATGCTCGAAACTACACCGAGTCAACGCGTTTCGCCGTTTGCGGAAGAAAGTCTGATGTAGAACAAGTCGCAGAAAGCATACATCGCTCAAGAGGGATCACTCGAAATTCAAAGGCACACTGAATTTCGGCATCCGGGGCATCGAAGTCGGAATGCCGCGAAACTCACCGAGTCATACGCTGTTTCGCCGGTTTGCGGAAAAAGTCTGATGTAGAACAAGTACAAGAAGCATACATGCTCAAGACGGATCACCCGAAAATTCAAAGGCAACTGAATTTCGTATACTAGGGAATCGAAGTCGGAATGCCGTGAAACTCACCGAGTCGAAGCGTTTCGCCGTTTGCGGAAGAAAGTCTGATGTAGAACAAGTAGCAGAAGCATACATGGCTCTAGAGGCCTCACCCCAAATTCAAATAGGCTAACTCAATTTCGGCAACCGGGGCATCGAAGTCGGATTGCAGCGAACCTCACCGAGACAAAGAGTTTCGGCCATTTGCGGAAGAATGTCTGATGTAGAACAAGTAGCAGAAGCGTACATGCTCAAGATCGCTCATACCTGAAATTCAAAGGCAACTCAATTTCGGCAACCGGGGAATCGAAGTCGGAATGCCGCGAAAACGCATCGTGGGCAAAGCGTTTTCGTTCGTTTGCCGAAGAAAGTCTGATGTAGAACAAGTAGCAGAAGCTTACATGCTCAAGAGGGGAATCAACTGAAATATCAAAGGCAAAACTGAATTTCGCGCACACCGGGAGATCGAAGTCGGGATATGCCGCGAAAGTCACCAGAGTCAAAGCGTTTCGCCGTTTGCGGTAAGGAACTGTCTGATGTAGATTAACAATGTAGCAGAAAAAGCATACATGCTCAAGAATGGGATCACCCGAAATTCTAAGGCAACTGGAATTTACGGCAACCGGGGCATCGCAGAATGTCGGGAATGCGTAAACTCAACAGGTCAAAGCGTTTCGCCGTTTGCGGAATAAGGTCTGATGTAGAACAAGTAGCAGAAAGGGGGGGGCAAAGGTGTGGTATTTGGTATTGTGGGGCATCACATGCTCAAGTGAAGAAAATGGATCAATATCCCGAAATTCAAAAGGGGAGGGGGCCACCTAAAACCTGGCGGCAACTGAATCTTTCGGGGTGGCCAACCGGGGCATCGAAGTCGGAATTGGCCGCGAAAAACCTCACCGACTGTCCCCCCCCCCCCCCCCCCCCCCCCCCCCCCCCCCCCCCCCACCCCCCCCCCCCCCCCCCTAAGCGTTTCGCCTGTTTGCGGGGAAAGAAAGTCTGACTCTAGAAACAAGTAGCAGAAGGCATACATGCTCAAGAGGGATCACTCACCGGAAATTTCAAAGGCTAAACTGGAATTTCGGCAACCGGGCATCGAAGTCGGGAAAGCCGCGAAACTCAGCCAGTCAAATTGTTTTGCACACTAGTAGTGTGTGTTGAAGGAAGATCAGGTTTGAATGTAGAACAAGTAGCTGCAAGCATACATGCTCAAGAGGGATCACCCGAGAATTCAATAAGGCGCAACTCGAATTATCGGTCGAATACCGGGGAATCGAAGTCGGAATACGCTAAAACTCACCAAGTCAAAGCGTTTCGCCGTTTGCCGGAAAGGAAGTGATGTCTGATGTAGAACAAAGTAGCAGAAGCATACATGCTCAAGAGGGATCACCCGAAAATTCAAAGGGCAACTGGAATTTCGGCAAACGGGCAGCTTCGAAGTCGGAAAGCCGCGGGAAACTCACCGAGTCGAAGCCGGGTCGCTGTGTGCGGAAAGGAAGGGTGATGTAGAACAAGTAGCAGAAGCATAGATGCTCTAGTTGGGATCACCCGAAATTCAAAGGCAACTGAATTTCGGCAACCTGGGCATCGAAGTCGGTATGCCGCGAAACTCACCGAGTCAAAGAGTTACGCTGTTTGCGGACGGAAGTGTGATGTACGAACAAAGTTAGCATAAGCCTAACCATGCTTAGCTTTGATCACCCGACCAACTCCCTCCCCCCCCACCCCCCCACCCCCCCTCACCGTCACATGACACTCTTACGCGCCCCCCGCGCTCGCAGCGACGGAGGTGGCGGTAATGCCCCGAAAACTCACCGAGTCAAAAGCGTTTCGCTGTTAGGCGGAGAGGAAGTGTGATGTAGAACATAGTAGCAGAAGCACACATGCTCAAGTTGGATAACTGGAAATTCTAAGGAAACTGAATTTCGGCAACCGGGGGGCAGCGTAATTCGGAATGCCGACGGAAATACTCACCGAAGTCTAAATGTTTCGCCGTTTGCGGAAGGAAGTGTGATGTGGAACAAGTAGCAGAAGCATACATTGTCAAGAGGGATCACCGAAATTCAAAGGCAACTGAATTTCGGCAACCGGGGCATCGAAGTCGAATGCCGCGAAACTCACCGAGTCAAAGCGTTTCGCCTTTGCGGAAGAAGTGTGATGTAGAACAAGTAGCAGAAGCATACATGCTCAAGAGGGATCACCCGAAATTCAAAGGCAACTGAATTTCGGCAACGGGGCATCGAAGTCGGAAACGCGAAACTCACCGAGTCAAAGCGTTTCGCCGTTTGCGGAAGAAGTCTGATGTAGAAAAGTAGCAGAAGCATACATGCTCAAGAGGGATCACCCGAAATTCAAAGGCAACTGAATTTCGGCAACCGGGCATCGAAGTCGGAATGCCGCGAAAAACTCGAGTCAAAGCGTTTCGCCGTTTGCGGAAGAAGTCTGATGTAGAACAAAGTAGAAGAAGCATACATGCTCAAGAGGGATCACCCGAAATTCAAAGGCAACTGAATTTCGGCAACCGGGGCATCGAAGTCGAATGCCGCGAAACTCACCGAGTCAAAGCGTTTCGCCGTTTGCGGAAGAAGTCTGATGTAGAGAACAAGTAGCAGAAGCATACATGCTCAAGAGGGATCACCCGAAATTCAAAGGCAACTGAATTTCGGCACCGGGGCATCGAAGTCGGAATGCGCGAAACTCACCGAGTCAAAGCGTTTCGCCGTTTGCGGAAGAAGTATGATGTAGAACAAGTAGCAGAAGCATACATGCTCAAGAGGGATCACCCGAAATTCAAAGGCAACTGAATTTCGGCAACGGGGCATCGAAGTCGGAATGCCGCGAAACTCACGAGTCAAAGCGTTTGCCGTTTGCGGAAGAAAGTCTGATGTAGAACAAGTAGCAGAAGCATACATGCTCAAGAGGGATCACCGAAATTCAAAGGCAACTGAATTTCGGCAACGGGGCATCGAAGTCGGAATGCCGCGAAACTCACCGAGTCAAAGCGTTTTTAGCCGTTTG
>CM055360.1:950937-996769 GCA_029228515.1 Populus alba x Populus x berolinensis
CTTCCGCAAACAGCGAAACGCTTTGACTCGGTGAGTTTCGCGGCATTCCGACTTCGATGCCCCGGTTGCCGAAATTCAGTTGCCTTTGAATTTCGGGTGATCCCTCTTGAGCATGTATGCTTCTGCTACTTGTTCTACATCACACTTCCTTCCGCAAACAGCGAAACGCTTTGACGCGGTGAGTTTCGCGGCATTTCGACTTCGGTACCCCGGTTGCCGAAATTCAGTTCCCTTTGAATTTCGGGTGATCCCTCTTGAGCATGTATGCTTCTGCTACTTGTTCTACATCACACTTCCTTCCGCAAACAGCGAAACGCTTTGACTCGGTGAGTTTCGCGGCATTCCAACTTCGATGCCCCGGTTGCCGAAATTCAGTTCCCTTTGAATTTCGGGTGATCCCTCTTGAGCATGTATGCTTCTGCTACTTGTTCTACATCACACTTCCTTCCGCAAATGGCGAAACGCTTTGACTCGGTGAGTTTCGCGGCATTCCGACTTCGATGCCCAGGTTGCAGCAATTCAGTTGCCTTTGAATTTCGGGTGATCCCTCTTGAGCATGTATGCTTCTGCTACTTGTTCTACATCACACTTCCATCCGCAAACAGCGAAACGCTTTGACTCGGTGAGTTTCGCGGCATTCCGACTTCGATGCCCCGGTTGCCGAAATTCAGTTGCCTTTGAATTTCGGGTGATCCCTCTTGAGCATGTATGCTTCTGCTACTTGTTCTACATCACACTTCCTTCCGCAAACAGCGAAACGCTTTGACTCGGTGAGTTTCGCGGCATTCCGACTTCGATGCCCCGGTTGCCGAAATTCAGTTGCCTTTGAATTTCGGGTGATCCCTCTTGAGCATGTATGCTTCTGCTAGTTGTTCTACATCACACTTCCTTCCACAAACGGCGAAATGCTTTGACTCGGTGAGTTTCGCGGCATTCCGACTTTGGTGCCCCGGTTGCCGAAATTCAGTTGCCTTTGAATTTCGGGTGATCCCTCTTGAGCATGTACGCTTCTGCTACTTGTTCTACATCACACTTCCTTCCGCAAACGGCGAAATGCTTTGACTCGGTGAGTTTCGCGGCATTCCGACTTCGATGCCCCGGTTGCCGAAATTCAGTTGCCTTTGAATTTCGGGTGATCCCTCTTGAGCATGTATGCTTCTGCTACTTGTTCTACATCACACTTCCTTCCGCAAACAGCGAAACGCTTTGACTCGGTGAGTTTCGCGGCATTCCGACTTCGATGCCCCGGTTGCCGAAATTCAGTTGCCTTTGAATTTCGGGTGATCCCTCTTGAGCATGTATGCTTCTGCTACTTGTTCTACATCACACTTCCTTCCGCAAACAGCGAAACGCTTTGACTCGGTGAGTTTCGCGGCATTCCGACTTCGATGCCCCGGTTGCCGAAATTCAGTTGCCTTTGAATTTCGGGTGATCCCACTAGAGGATGTATGCTTCTGCTACTTGTTCTACATCACACTTCCTTCCGCAAACAGCGAAACGCTTTGACTCGGTGAGTTTCGCGGCATTCCGAATTCGATATCCCGGTTGCCGAAATTCAGTTGCCTTTGAATTTCGGGTGATCCCTCTTGAGCATGTATGCTTCTGCTACTTGTTCTACATCACACTTCCTTCCGCAAACAGCGAAACGCTTTGACTCGGTGAGTTTCGCGGCATTCCGACTTCGATGCCCCGGTTGCCGAAATTAAGTTGCCTTTGAATTTCGGGTGATCCCTCTTGAGCATGTATGCTTCTGCTACTTGTTCTACATCACACTTCCTTCGCAAACGGCGAAACGCTTTGACTCGGTGAGTTTCGCGGCATTCCGAATTCGATGCCCCGGTTGCCGAAATTCCGTTGCCTTTGAATTTCGGGTGATCCCTCTTGAGCATGTATGCTTCTGCTACTTGTTCTACATCACACTTCCTTCCGCAAACAGCGAAACGCTTTGACTCGGTGAGTTTCGCGGCATTCCGCCTTCGATGCCCCGGTTGCCGAAATTCAGTTGCCTTTGAATTTCGGGTGATCCCTCTTGAGCATGTATGCTTCTGCTACTTGTTCTACATCACTTCCTTCCGCAAACAGCGAAACGCTTTGACTCGGTGAGTTTCGCGGCATTCCGACTTCGATGCCCCGGTTGCCGAAATTCAGTTGCCTTTGAATTTCGGGTGATCCCTCTTGAGCATGTATGCTTCTGCTACTTGTTCTACATCACACTTCCTTCCGCAAACAGCGAAACGCTTTGACTCGGTGAGTTTCGCGGCATTCCGACTTCGATGCCCCGGTTGCCGAAATTCAGTTGCCTTTGAATTTCGGGTGATCCCTCTTGAGCATGTATGCTTCTGCTACTTGTTCTACATCACACTTCCTTCCGCAAACAGCGAAACGCTTTGACTCGGTGAGTTTCGCGGCATTCCGACTTCGATGCCCGGTTGCCGAAATTCAGTTGCCTTTGAATTTCGGGTGATCCCTCTTGAGCATGTATGCTTCTGCTACTTGTTCTACATCACACTTCCTTCCGCAAACAGCGAAACGCTTTGACTCGGTGAGTTTCGCGGCATTCCGACTTCGATGCCCCGGTTGCCGAAATTCAGTTGCCTTTGAATTTCGGGTGATCCCTCTTGAGCATGTATGCTTCTGCTACTTGTTCTACATCACACTTCCTTCCGCAAACAGCGAAACGCTTTGACTCGGTGAGTTTCGCGGCATTCCGACTTCGATGCCCCGGTTGCCGAAATTCAGTTGCCTTTGAATTTCGGGTGATCCCTCTTGAGCATGTATGCTTCTGCTACTTGTTCTACATCACATCCTTCCGCAAACAGCGAAACGCTTTGACTCGGTGAGTTTCGCGGCATTCCGACTTCGATGCCCCGGTTGCCGAAATTCAGTTGCCTTTGAATTTCGGGTGATCCCTCTTGAGCATGTATGCTTCTGCTACTTGTTCTACATCACACTTCCTTCCGCAAACAGCGAAACGCTTTGACTCGGTGAGTTTCGCGGCATTCCGACTTCGATGCCCGGTTGCCGAAATTCAGTTGCCTTTGAATTTCGGGTGATCCCTCTTGAGCATGTATGCTTCTGCTACTTGTTCTACATCACACTTCCTTCCGCAAACAGCGAAACGCTTTGACTCGGTGAGTTTCGCGGCATTCCGACTTCGATGCTGCCCGGTTGCCGAAATTCAGTTGCCTTTGAATTTCGGGTGATCCCTCTTGAGCATGTATGCTTCTGCTACTTGTTCTACATCACACTTCCTTCCGCAAACAGCGAAACGCTTTGACTCGGTGAGTTTCGCGGCATTCCGACTTCGATGCCCCGGTTGCCGAAATTCAGTTGCCTTTGAATTTCGGGTGATCCCTCTTGAGCATGTATGCTTCTGCTACTTGTTCTACATCACACTTCCTTCCGCAAACAGCGAAACGCTTTGACTCGGTGAGTTTCGCGGCATTCCGACTTCGATGCCCCGGTTGCCGAAATTCAGTTGCCTTTGAATTTCGGGTGATCCCTCTTGAGCATGTATGCTTCTGCTACTTGTTCTACATCACACTTCCTTCCGCAAACGGCGAAACGCTTTGACTCGGTGAGTTTCGCGGCATTCCGACTTCGATGCCCCGGTTGCCGAAATTCAGTTGCCTTTGAATTTCGGGTGATCCCTCTTGAGCATGTATGCTTCTGCTACTTGTTCTACATCACACTTCCTTCCGCAAACAGCGAAACGCTTTGACTCGGTGAGTTTCGCGGCATTCCGACTTCGATGCCCCGGTTGCCGAAATTCAGTTGCCTTTGAATTTCGGGTGATCCCTCTTGAGCATGTATGCTTCTGCTACTTGTTCTACATCACACTTCCTT
Source organism: Populus alba x Populus x berolinensis (assembly GCA_029228515.1). Taxonomy (NCBI): domain Eukaryota; kingdom Viridiplantae; phylum Streptophyta; class Magnoliopsida; order Malpighiales; family Salicaceae; genus Populus; species Populus alba x Populus x berolinensis. The sequence continues at coordinate 954,784 of CM055360.1, forward strand.
CCGCAAACAGCGAAACGCTTTGACTCGGTGAGTTTCGCGGCATTCCGACTTCGATGCCCCGGTTGCCGAAATTCAGTTGCCTTTGAATTTCGGGTGATCCCTCTTGAGCATGTATGCTTCTGCTACTTGTTCTACATCACACTTCCTTCCGCAAACAGCGAAACGCTTTGACTCGGTGAGTTTCGCGGCATTCCGACTTCGATGCCCCGGTTGCCGAAATTCAGTTGCCTTTGAATTTCGGGTGATCCCTCTTGAGCATGTATGCTTCTGCTACTTGTTCTACATCACACTTCCATCCGCAAACAGCGAAACGCTTTGACTCGGTGAGTTTCGCGGCATTCCGACTTCGATGCCCCGGTTGCCGAAATTCAGTTGCCTTTGAATTTCGGGTGATCCCTTCTGAGCATGTATGCTTCTGCTACTTGTTCTACATCACACTTCCTTCCGCAAACGGCGAAACGCTTTGACTCGGTGAGTTTCGCGGCATTCCGACTTCGATGCCCCGGTTGCCGAAATTCAGTTGCCTTTGAATTTCGGGTGATCCCTCTTGAGCATGTATGCTTCTGCTACTTGTTCTACATCACACTTCCTTCCACAAACGGCGAAAGGCTTTCACTCGGTGAGTTTCGCGGCATTCCGTCTTCCATGCCCCGGTTGCCGAAATTCAGTTGCCTTTGAATTTCGGGTGATCCCTCTTGAGCATGTATGCTTCTGCTACTTGTTCTACATCACACTTCCTTCCGCAAACAGCGAAACGCTTTGACTCGGTGAGTTTCGCGGCATTCCGACTTCGATGCCCCGGTTGCCGAAATTCAGTTGCCTTTGAATTTCGGGTGATCCCTCTTGAGCATGTATGCTTCTGCTACTTGTTCTACATCACACTTCCTTCCGCAAACAGCGAAACGCTTTGACTCGGTGAGTTTCGCGGCATTCCGACTTCGATGCCCCGGTTGCCGAAATTCAGTTGCCTTTGAATTTCGGGTGATCCCTCTTGAGCATGTATGCTTCTGCTACTTGTTCTACATCACACTTCCTTCCGCAAACAGCGAAACGCTTTGACTCGGTGAGTTTCGCGGCATTCCGACTTCGATGCCCCGGTTGCCGAAATTCAGTTGCCTTTGAATTTCGGGTGATCCCTCTTGAGCATGTATGCTTCTGCTACTTGTTCTACATCACACTTCCTTCCGCAAACAGCGAAACGCTTTGACTCGGTGAGTTTCGCGGCATTCCGACTTCGATGCCCCGGTTGCCGAAATTCAGTTGCCTTTGAATTTCGGGTGATCCCTCTTGAGCATGTATGCTTCTGCTACTTGTTCTACATCACACTTCCTTCCGCAAACAGCGAAACGCTTTGACTCGGTGAGTTTCGCGGCATTCCGACTTCGATGCCCCGGTTGCCGAAATTCAGTTGCCTTTGAATTTCGGGTGATCCCTCTTGAGCATGTATGCTTCTGCTACTTGTTCTACATCACACTTCCTTCCGCAAACAGCGAAACGCTTTGACTCGGTGAGTTTCGCGGCATTCCGACTTCGATGCCCCGGTTGCCGAAATTCAGTTGCCTTTGAATTTCGGGTGATCCCTCTTGAGCATGTATGCTTCTGCTACTTGTTCTACATCACACTTCCTTCCGCAAACAGCGAAACGCTTTGACTCGGTGAGTTTCGCGGCATTCCGACTTCGATGCCCCGGTTGCCGAAATTCAGTTGCCTTTGAATTTCGGGTGATCCCTCTTGAGCATGTATGCTTCTGCTACTTGTTCTACATCACACTTCCTTCCGCAAACAGCGAAACGCTTTGACTCGGTGAGTTTCGCGGCATTCCGACTTCGATGCCCCGGTTGCCGAAATTCAGTTGCCTTTGAATTTCGGGTGATCCCTCTTGAGCATGTATGCTTCTGCTACTTGTTCTACATCACACTTCCTTCCGCAAACAGCGAAACGCTTTGACTCGGTGAGTTTCGCGGCATTCCGACTTCGATGCCCGGTTGCCGAAATTCAGTTGCCTTTGAATTTCGGGTGATCCCTCTTGAGCATGTATGCTTCTGCTACTTGTTCTACATCACACTTCCTTCCGCAAACGGCGAAACGCTTTGACTCGGTGAGTTTCGCGGCATTCCGACTTCGATGCCCCGGTTGCCGAAATTCAGTTGCCTTTGAATTTCGGGTGATCCCTCTTGAGCATGTATGCTTCTGCTACTTGTTCTACATCACACTTCCTTCCGCAAACGGCGAAACGCTTTGACTCGGTGAGTTTCGCGGCATTCCGACTTCGATGCCCCGGTTGCCGAAATTCAGTTGCCTTTGAATTTCGGGTGATCCCTCTTGAGCATGTATGCTTCTGCTACTTGTTCTACATCACTTCCTTCCTTTTTTTTTTTTTTTTTTTTTTCATGTACACACTTCTTCCGCAAAAGCGAAACGCTTTGACTCGGTGAGTTTCGCGGCATTCCGACTTCGATGCCCCGGTTGCCGAAATTCAGTTGCCTTTGAATTTCGGGTGATCCCTCTTGAGCATGTATGCTTCTGCTACTTGTTCTACATCACACTTCCTTCCGCAAACGGCGAAACGCTTTGACTCGGTGAGTTTCGCGGCATTCCGACTTCGATGCCCCGGTTGCCGAAATTCAGTTGCCTTTGAATTTCGGGTGATCCCTCTTGAGCATGTATGCTTCTGCTACTTGTTCTACATCACACTTCCTTCCGCAAACAGCGAACGCTTTGACTCGGTGAGTTTCGCGGCATTCCGACTTCGATGCCCCGGTTGCCGAAATTCAGTTGCCTTTGAATTTCGGGTGATCCCTCTTGAGCATGTATGCTTCTGCTACTTGTTCTACATCACACTTCCTTCCGCAAACAGCGAAACGCTTTGACTCGGTGAGTGAGTTTCGCGGCATTCCGACTTCGATGCCCCGGTTGCCGAAATTCAGTTGCCTTTGAATTTCGGGTGATCCCTCTTGAGCATGTATGCTTCTGCTACTTGTTCTACATCACACTTCCTTCCGCAAACAGCGAAACGCTTTGACTCGGTGAGTTTCGCGGCATTCCGACTTCGATGCCCCGGTTGCCGAAATTCAATTGCCTTTGAATTTCGGGTGATCCCTCTTGAGCATGTATGCTTCTGCTACTTGTTCTACATCACACTTCCTTCCGCAAACAGCGAAACGCTTTGACTCGGTGAGTTTCGCGGCATTCCGACTTCGATGCCCGGTTGCCGAAATTCAGTTGCCTTTGAATTTCGGGTGATCCCTCTTGAGCATGTATGCTTCTGCTACTTGTTCTACATCACACTTCCTTCCGCAAACAGCGAAACGCTTTGACTCGGTGAGTTTCGCGGCATTCCGACTTCGATGCCCCGGTTGCCGAAATTCAGTTGCCTTTGAATTTCGGGTGATCCCTCTTGAGCATGTATGCTTCTGCTACTTGTTCTACATCACACTTCCTTCCGCAAACAGCGAAACGCTTTGACTCGGTGAGTTTCGCGGCATTCCGACTTCGATGCCCCGGTTGCCGAAATTCAGTTGCCTTTGAATTTCGGGTGATCCCTCTTGAGCATGTATGCTTCTGCTACTTGTTCTACATCACACTTCCTTCCGCAAACAGCGAAACGCTTTGACTCGGTGAGTTTCGCGGCATTCCGACTTCGATGCCCCGGTTGCCGAAATTCAGTTGCCTTTGAATTTCGGGTGATCCCTCTTGAGCATGTATGCTTCTGCTACTTGTTCTACATCACACTTCCTTCCGCAAACAGCGAAACGCTTTGACTCGGTGAGTTTCGCGGCATTCCGACTTCGATGCCCCGGTTGCCGAAATTCAGTTGCCTTTGAATTTCGGGTGATCCCTCTTGAGCATGTATGCTTCTGCTACTTGTTCTACATCACACTTCCTTCCGCAAACGGCGAAACGCTTTGACTCGGTGAGTTTCGCGGCATTCCGACTTCGATGCCCCGGTTGCCGAAATTCAGTTGCCTTTGAATTTCGGGTGATCCCTCTTGAGCATGTATGCTTCTGCTACTTGTTCTACATCACACTTCCTTCCGCAAACAGCGAAACGCTTTGACTCGGTGAGTTTCGCGGCATTCCGACTTCGATGCCCCGGTTGCCGAAATTCAGTTGCCTTTGAATTTCGGGTGATCCCTCTTGAGCATGTATGCTTCTGCTACTTGTTCTACATCACACTTCTTCCGCAAACAGCGAAACGCTTTGACTCGGTGAGTTTCGCGGCATTCCGACTTCGATGCCCCGGTTGCCGAAATTCAGTTGCCTTTGAATTTCGGGTGATCCCTCTTGAGCATGTATGCTTCTGCTACTTGTTCTACATCACACTTCCTTCCGCAAACAGCGAAACGCTTTGACTCGGTGAGTTTCGCGGCATTCCGACTTCGATGCCCCGGTTGCCGAAATTCAGTTGCCTTTGAATTTCGGGTGATCCCTCTTGAGCATGTATGCTTCTGCTACTTGTTCTACATCACACTTCCTTCCGCAAACAGCGAAACGCTTTGACTCGGTGAGTTTCGCGGCATTCCGACTTCGATGCCCCGGTTGCCGAAATTCAGTTGCCTTTGAATTTCGGGTGATCCCTCTTGAGCATGTATGCTTCTGCTACTTGTTCTACATCACACTTCCTTCCGCAAACAGCGAAACGCTTTGACTCGGTGAGTTTCGCGGCATTCCGACTTCGATGCCCCGGTTGCCGAAATTCAGTTGCCTTTGAATTTCGGGTGATCCCTCTTGAGCATGTATGCTTCTGCTACTTGTTCTACATCACACTTCCTTCCGCAAACAGCGAAACGCTTTGACTCGGTGAGTTTCGCGGCATTCCGACTTCGATGCCCGGTTGCCGAAATTCAGTTGCCTTTGAATTTCGGGTGATCCCTCTTGAGCATGTATGCTTCTGCTACTTGTTCTACATCACACTTCCTTCCGCAAACAGCGAAACGCTTTGACTCGGTGAGTTTCGCGGCATTCCGACTTCGATGCCCCGGTTGCCGAAATTCAGTTGCCTTTGAATTTCGGGTGATCCCTCTTGAGCATGTATGCTTCTGCTACTTGTTCTACATCACACTTCCTTCCGCAAACGGCGAAACGCTTTGACTCGGTGAGTTTCGCGGCATTCCGACTTCGATGCCCCGGTTGCCGAAATTCAGTTGCCTTTGAATTTCGGGTGATCCCTCTTGAGCATGTATGCTTCTGCTACTTGTTCTACATCACACTTCCTTCCGCAAACAGCGAAACGCTTTGACTCGGTGAGTTTCGCGGCATTCCGACTTCGATGCCCCGGTTGCCGAAATTCAGTTGCCTTTGAATTTCGGGTGATCCCTCTTGAGCATGTATGCTTCTGCTACTTGTTCTACATCACACTTCCTTCCGCAAACGGCGAAACGCTTTGACTCGGTGAGTTTCGCGGCATTCCGACTTCGATGCCCCGGTTGCCGAAATTCAGTTGCCTTTGAATTTCGGGTGATCCCTCTTGAGCATGTATGCTTCTGCTACTTGTTCTACATCACACTTCCTTCCGCAAACAGCGAAACGCTTTGACTCGGTGAGTTTCGCGGCATTCCGACTTCGATGCCCGGTTGCCGAAATTCAGTTGCCTTTGAATTTCGGGTGATCCCTCTTGAGCATGTATGCTTCTGCTACTTGTTCTACATCACACTTCCTTCCGCAAACACGAAACGCTTTGACTCGGTGAGTTTCGCGGCATTCCGACTTCGATGCCCCGGTTGCCGAAATTCAGTTGCCTTTGAATTTCGGGTGATCCCTCTTGAGCATGTATGCTTCTGCTACTTGTTCTACATCACACTTCCTTCCGCAAACAGCGAAACGCTTTGACTCGGTGAGTTTCGCGGCATTCCGACTTCGATGCCCCGGTTGCCGAAATTCAGTTGCCTTTGAATTTCGGGTGATCCCTCTTGAGCATGTATGCTTCTGCTACTTGTTCTACATCACACTTCCTTCCGCAAACAGCGAAACGCTTTGACTCGGTGAGTTTCGCGGCATTCCGACTTCGATGCCCCGGTTGCCGAAATTCAGTTGCCTTTGAATTTCGGGTGATCCCTCTTGTGCATGTATGCTTCTGCTACTTGTTCTACATCACACTTCCTTCCGCAAACAGCGAAACGCTTTGACTCGGTGAGTTTCGCGGCATTCCGACTTCGATGCCCCGGTTGCCGAAATTCAGTTGCCTTTGAATTTCGGGTGATCCCTCTTGAGCATGTATGCTTCTGCTACTTGTTCTACATCACACTTCCTTCCGCAAACAGCGAAACGCTTTGACTCGGTGAGTTTCGCGGCATTCCGACTTCGATGCCCGGTTGCCGAAATTCAGTTGCCTTTGAATTTCGGGTGATCCCTCTTGAGCATGTATGCTTCTGCTACTTGTTCTACATCACACTTCCTTCCGCAAACAGCGAAACGCTTTGACTCGGTGAGTTTCGCGGCATTCCGACTTCGATGCCCCGGTTGCCGAAATTCAGTTGCCTTTGAATTTCGGGTGATCCCTCTTGAGCATGTATGCTTCTGCTACTTGTTCTACATCACACTTCCTTCCGCAAACAGCGAAACGCTTTGACTCGGTGAGTTTCGCGGCATTCCGACTTCGATGCCCCGGTTGCCGAAATTCAGTTGCCTTTGAATTTCGGGTGATCCCTCTTGAGCATGTATGCTTCTGCTACTTGTTCTACATCACACTTCCTTCCGCAAACAGCGAAACGCTTTGACTCGGTGAGTTTCGCGGCATTCCGACTTCGATGCCCCGTTGCCGAAATTCAGTTGCCTTTGAATTTCGGGTGATCCCTCTTGAGCATGTATGCTTCTGCTACTTGTTCTACATCACACTTCCTTCCGCAAACAGCGAAACGCTTTGACTCGGTGAGTTTCGCGGCATTCCGACTTCGATGCCCCGGTTGCCGAAATTCAGTTGCCTTTGAATTTCGGGTGATCCCTCTTGAGCATGTATGCTTCTGCTACTTGTTCTACATCACACTTCCTTCCGCAAACACGAAACGCTTTGACTCGGTGAGTTTCGCGGCATTCCGACTTCGATGCCCCGGTTGCCGAAATTCAGTTGCCTTTGAATTTCGGGTGATCCCTCTTGAGCATGTATGCTTCTGCTACTTGTTCTACATCACACTTCCTTCCGCAAACAGCGAAACGCTTTGACTCGGTGAGTTTCGCGGCATTCCGACTTCGATGCCCCGGTTGCCGAAATTCAGTTGCCTTTGAATTTCGGGTGATCCCTCTTGAGCATGTATGCTTCTGCTACTTGTTCTACATCACACTTCCTTCCGCAAACAGCGAAACGCTTTGACTCGGTGAGTTTCGCGGCATTCCGACTTCGATGCCCCGGTTGCCGAAATTCAGTTGCCTTTGAATTTCGGGTGATCCCTCTTGAGCATGTATGCTTCTGCTACTTGTTCTACATCACACTTCCTTCCGCAAACAGCGAAACGCTTTGACTCGGTGAGTTTCGCGGCATTCCGACTTCGATGCCCGGTTGCCGAAATTCAGTTGCCTTTGAATTTCGGGTGATCCCTCTTGAGCATGTATGCTTCTGCTACTTGTTCTACATCACACTTCCTTCCGCAAACAGCGAAACGCTTTGACTCGGTGAGTTTCGCGGCATTCCGACTTCGATGCCCCGGTTGCCGAAATTCAGTTGCCTTTGAATTTCGGGTGATCCCTCTTGAGCATGTATGCTTCTGCTACTTGTTCTACATCACACTTCCTTCCGCAAACAGCGAAACGCTTTGACTCGGTGAGTTTCGCGGCATTCCGACTTCGATGCCCCGGTTGCCGAAATTCAGTTGCCTTTGAATTTCGGGTGATCCCTCTTGAGCATGTATGCTTCTGCTACTTGTTCTACATCACACTTCCTTCCGCAAACGGCGAAACGCTTTGACTCGGTGAGTTTCGCGGCATTCCGACTTCGATGCCCCGGTTGCCGAAATTCAGTTGCCTTTGAATTTCGGGTGATCCCTCTTGAGCATGTATGCTTCTGCTACTTGTTCTACATCACACTTCCTTCCGCAAACAGCGAAACGCTTTGACTCGGTGAGTTTCGCGGCATTCCGACTTCGATGCCCCGGTTGCCGAAATTCAGTTGCCTTTGAATTTCGGGTGATCCCTCTTGAGCATGTATGCTTCTGCTACTTGTTCTACATCACACTTCCTTCCGCAAACAGCGAAACGCTTTGACTCGGTGAGTTTCGCGGCATTCCGACTTCGATGCCCGGTTGCCGAAATTCAGTTGCCTTTGAATTTCGGGCGATTCCTGTTGAGCATGTATGCTTCTGCTACTTGTTCTACATCACACTTCCTTCCGCAAACAGCGAAACGCTTTGACTCGGTGAGTTTCGCGGCATTCCGACTTCGATGCCCCGGTTGCCGAAATTCAGTTGCCTTTGAATTTCGGGTGATCCCTCTTGAGCATGTATGCTTCTGCTACTTGTTCTACATCACACTTCCTTCCGCAAACGGCGAAACGCTTTGACTCGGTGAGTTTCGCGGCATTCCGACTTCGATGCCCCGGTTGCCGAAATTCAGTTGCCATTGAATTTCGGGTGATCCCTCTTGAGCATGTATGCTTCTGCTACTTGTTCTACATCACACTTCCTTCCGCAAACGGCGAAACGCTTTGACTCGGTGAGTTTCGCGGCATTCCGACTTCGATGCCCCGGTTGCCGAAATTCAGTTGCCTTTGAATTTCGGGTGATCCCTCTTGAGCATGTATGCTTCTGCTACTTGTTCTACATCACACTTCCTTCCGCAAACAGAGAAACGCTTTGACTCGGTGAGTTTCGCGGCATTCCGACTTCGATGCCCCGGTTGCCGAAATTCAGTTGCCTTTGAATTTCGGGTGATCCCTCTTGAGCATGTATGCTTCTGCTACTTGTTCTACATCACACTTCCTTCCGCAAACAGCGAAACGCTTTGACTCGGTGAGTTTCGCGCCATTCCGACTTCGATGCCCTGGTTGCCGAAATTCAGTTGCCTTTGAATTTCGGGTGATCCCTCTTGAGCATGTATGCTTCTGCTACTTGTTCTACATCACACTTCCTTCCGCAAACAGCGAAACGCTTTGACTCGGTGAGTTTCGCGGCATTCCGACTTCGATGCCCCGGTTGCCGAAATTCAGTTGCCTTTGAATTTCGGGTGCTCCCTCTTGAGCATGTATGCTTCTGCTACTTGTTCTACATCACACTTCCTTCCGCAAACAGCGAAGCGCTTTGACTCGGTGAGTTTCGCGGCATTCCGACTTCGATGCCCCGGTTGCCGAAATTCAGTTGCCTTTGAATTTCGGGTGATCCCTCTTGAGCATGTATGCTTCAGCTACTTGTTCTACATCACACTTCCTTCCGCAAACAGCGAAACGCTTTGACTCGGTGAGTTTCGCGGCATTCCGACTTCGATGCCCCGGTTGCCGAAATTCAGTTGCCTTTGAATTTCGGGTGATCCCTCTTGAGCATGTATGCTTCTGCTACTTGTTCTACATCACACTTCCTTCCGCAAACAGCGAAACGCTTTGACTCGGTGAGTTTCGCGGCATTCCGACTTCGATGCCCCGGTTGCCGAAATTCAGTTGCCTTTGAATTTCGGGTGATCCCTCTTGAGCATGTATGCTTCTGCTACTTGTTCTACATCACACTTCCTTCCGCAAACGGCGAAACGCTTTGACTCGGTGAGTTTCGCGGCATTCCGACTTCGATGCCCCGGTTGCCGAAATTCAGTTGCCTTTGAATTTCGGGTGATCCCTCTTGAGCATGTATGCTTCTGCTACTTGTTCTACATCACACTTCCTTCCGCAAACAGCGAAACGCTTTGACTCGGTGAGTTTCGCGGCATTCCGACTTCGATGCCCCGGTTGCCGAAATTCAGTTGCCTTTGAATTTCGGGTGATCCCTCTTGAGCATGTATGCTTCTGCTACTTGTTCTACATCACACTTCCTTCCGCAAACGGCGAAACGCTTTGACTCGGTGAGTTTCGCGGCATTCCGACTTCGATGCCCCGGTTGCCGAAATTCAGTTGCCTTTGAATTTCGGGTGATCCCTCTTGAGCATGTATGCTTCTGCTACTTGTTCTACATCACACTTCCTTCCGCAAACAGCGAAACGCTTTGACTCGGTGAGTTTCGCGGCATTCCGACTTCGATGCCCCGGTTGCCGAAATTCAGTTGCCTTTGAATTTCGGGTGATCCCTCTTGAGCATGTATGCTTCTGCTACTTGTTCTACATCACACTTCCTTCCGCAAACACGAAACGCTTTGACTCGGTGAGTTTCGCGGCATTCCGACTTCGATGCCCCGTTGCCGAAATTCAGTTGCCTTTGAATTTCGGGTGATCCCTCTTGAGCATGTATGCTTCTGCTACTTGTTCTACATCACACTTCCTTCCGCAAACGGCGAAACGCTTTGACTCGGTGAGTTTCGCGGCATTCCGACTTCGATGCCCCGGTTGCCGAAATTCAGTTGCCTTTGAATTTCGGGTGATCCCTCTTGAGCATGTATGCTTCTGCTACTTGTTCTACATCACACTTCCTTCCGCAAACAGCGAAACGCTTTGACTCGGTGAGTTTCGCGGCATTCCGACTTCGATGCCCGGTTGCCGAAATTCAGTTGCCTTTGAATTTCGGGTGATCCCTCTTGAGCATGTATGCTTCTGCTACTTGTTCTACATCACACTTCCTTCCGCAAACACGAAACGCTTTGACTCGGTGAGTTTCGCGGCATTCCGACTTCGATGCCCCGGTTGCCGAAATTCAGTTGCCTTTGAATTTCGGGTGATCCCTCTTGAGCATGTATGCTTCTGCTACTTGTTCTACATCACACTTCCTTCCGCAAACAGCGAAACGCTTTGACTCGGTGAGTTTCGCGGCATTCCGACTTCGATGCCCCGGTTGCCGAAATTCAGTTGCCTTTGAATTTCGGGTGATCCCTCTTGAGCATGTATGCTTCTGCTACTTGTTCTACATCACACTTCCTTCCGCAAACAGCGAAACGCTTTGACTCGGTGAGTTTCGCGGCATTCCGACTTCGATGCCCCGGTTGCCGAAATTCAGTTGCCTTTGAATTTCGGGTGATCCCTCTTGAGCATGTATGCTTCTGCTACTTGTTCTACATCACACTTCCTTCCGCAAACAGCGAAACGCTTTGACTCGGTGAGTTTCGCGGCATTCCGACTTCGATGCCCCGGTTGCCGAAATTCAGTTGCCTTTGAATTTCGGGTGATCCCTCTTGAGCATGTATGCTTCTGCTACTTGTTCTACATCACACTTCCTTCCGCAAAGGCGAAACGCTTTGACTCGGTGAGTTTCGCGGCATTCCGACTTCGATGCCCCGGTTGCCGAAATTCAGTTGCCTTTGAATTTCGGGTGATCCCTCTTGAGCATGTATGCTTCTGCTACTTGTTCTACATCACACTTCCTTCCGCAAACAGCGAAACGCTTTGACTCGGTGAGTTTCGCGGCATTCCGACTTCGATGCCCCGGTTGCCGAAATTCAGTTGCCTTTGAATTTCGGGTGATCCCTCTTGAGCATGTATGCTTCTGCTACTTGTTCTACATCACACTTCCTTCCGCAAACAGCGAAACGCTTTGACTCGGTGAGTTTCGCGGCATTCCGACTTCGATGCCCGGTTGCCGAAATTCAGTTGCCTTTGAATTTCGGGTGATCCCTCTTGAGCATGTATGCTTCTGCTACTTGTTCTACATCACACTTCCTTCCGCAAACAGCGAAACGCTTTGACTCGGTGAGTTTCGCGGCATTCCGACTTCGATGCCCCGGTTGCCGAAATTCAGTTGCCTTTGAATTTCGGGTGATCCCTCTTGAGCATGTATGCTTCTGCTACTTGTTCTACATCACACTTCCTTCCGCAAACAGCGAAACGCTTTGACTCGGTGAGTTTCGCGGCATTCCGACTTCGATGCCCCGGTTGCCGAAATTCAGTTGCCTTTGAATTTCGGGTGATCCCTCTTGAGCATGTATGCTTCTGCTACTTGTTCTACATCACACTTCCTTCCGCAAACAGCGAAACGCTTTGACTCGGTGAGTTTCGCGGCATTCCGACTTCGATGCCCCGGTTGCCGAAATTCAGTTGCCTTTGAATTTCGGGTGATCCCTCTTGAGCATGTATGCTTCTGCTACTTGTTCTACATCACACTTCCTTCCGCAAACAGCGAAACGCTTTGACTCGGTGAGTTTCGCGGCATTCCGACTTCGATGCCCCGGTTGCCGAAATTCAGTTGCCTTTGAATTTCGGGTGATCCCTCTTGAGCATGTATGCTTCTGCTACTTGTTCTACATCACACTTCCTTCCGCAAACAGCGAAACGCTTTGACTCGGTGAGTTTCGCGGCATTCCGACTTCGATGCCCCGGTTGCCGAAATTCAGTTGCCTTTGAATTTCGGGTGATCCCTCTTGAGCATGTATGCTTCTGCTACTTGTTCTACATCACACTTCCTTCCGCAAACAGCGAAACGCTTTGACTCGGTGAGTTTCGCGGCATTCCGACTTCGATGCCCGGTTGCCGAAATTCAGTTGCCTTTGAATTTCGGGTGATCCCTCTTGAGCATGTATGCTTCTGCTACTTGTTCTACATCACACTTCCTTCCGCAAACGGCGAAACGCTTTGACTCGGTGAGTTTCGCGGCATTCCGACTTCGATGCCCCGGTTGCCGAAATTCAGTTGCCTTTGAATTTCGGGTGATCCCTCTTGAGCATGTATGCTTCTGCTACTTGTTCTACATCACACTTCCTTCCGCAAACGGCGAAACGCTTTGACTCGGTGAGTTTCGCGGCATTCCGACTTCGATGCCCCGGTTGCCGAAATTCAGTTGCCTTTGAATTTCGGGTGATCCCTCTTGAGCATGTATGCTTCTGCTACTTGTTCTACATCACACTTCCTTCCGCAAACAGCGAAACGCTTTGACTCGGTGAGTTTCGCGGCATTCCGACTTCGATGCCCCGGTTGCCGAAATTCAGTTGCCTTTGAATTTCGGGTGATCCCTCTTGAGCATGTATGCTTCTGCTACTTGTTCTACATCACACTTCCTTCCGCAAACAGCGAAACGCTTTGACTCGGTGAGTTTCGCGGCATTCCGACTTCGATGCCCCGGTTGCCGAAATTCAGTTGCCTTTGAATTTCGGGTGATCCCTCTTGAGCATGTATGCTTCTGCTACTTGTTCTACATCACACTTCCTTCCGCAAACACGAAACGCTTTGACTCGGTGAGTTTCGCGGCATTCCGACTTCGATGCCCGGTTGCCGAAATTCAGTTGCCTTTCATTTTGGAGTGATCCCTCTTGATCATGTAATGCTTCTTTTACTTGTTCTACATCAGGACTTTCTTCGAAACGCTTTGAAACGGGCGAAACGTTTTGACTCGGTGAGTTTTCGCGGCATTCTACTTCGATGCCCAGCTAGCCCATAGAAGGAGTTGCCGAAATTCCGTTGCCTTTGAATTTCGGGGTTGATTACCTCTTGGAGCATGTATCGCTTCTGCTACTTGTTCTTACATCAGCCTTCACACTCCTTCCGCAAACGGCGACGGAAACGTCTTTTGGACTCGGTGAGTTTCGCGGGCATTCCGAGTTCGATTTCCTCCGGTTGCTGAAATTCAGTTGCCCTTTCAATTTCGTTAATTGTGATCCATCATGAGCTTGTATGATTCTGCTAATTTTTCTACATGGACTTTCTTCCACAAACGGCGCAAACGCTTTGACTCGTGTGAGATTTCGCGGCATTACGACTTCAATGCCCGGTTGCCGAAATTTCAGTTGCCTTTTAAATTTTTCGGAGTGATCCCTTTGGAGCATATGTACGCTTCTGCTACTTGTTCTAAATCAGACATTCTTCCGCAAAGACAGTGAAAACGCTTTGGACTCGGTCGTGTTTCGCGGGACTTTCGACTTCGATGCCGCGGGGTTGCCGAAATTCAGTTGCCTTTAAATTTCGGGTGTTCCCTCTTGAGCATGATAACGCTTCTGCTACTTTTTCTAAATCACACATTCTTCCGCAAACAAGGGGAACGCTTTGACTCTGGTGTGTTTCGCGGCTTTCCGACTTCGAATGCCCGGGTTGCTGATAATTCATGTTGCCTTTGAATTTCGGTGAGAGATCGCTCCTGTGCATGTACGCTTCTGCTACTTGTTCTAAATTAGACTTTTTTCTGCGAACGGCGAAACGCTTTGACCTCGTTTAAGTTTCGGCGGCCATTCCAACTTCGATGCCCAAGTTGCCGATAATTCAGTTGCTTTTGTATTTCGTTGTTTCTTTTTTTGTGTTCCCTCTTGTGCATGTATGCTTCTGCTACTTGTATATACATGAGACTTTCTTCCGCAAACGGCGAAACGCTTTGACTCGCGGTGAGTTTCGCGGCATTTCCGACTACAATGCCCCGGTTCGCCCAATTCAGTTGCCTTTAAATTTCGGGTGATCCCCTCTTGAGCATGTTACGCTTCTGCTACTTGTTCTACATCAGCCTTTCTTCCGCAAACGGCGAAACGATTTGACTCGGTGAGTTTCGCGGCATTCCGACGTCGATTCACCCGGGTTGCTGATATTCAGTTGCCTTTCAACTTTGTGTGATCCCTTCTAGAGCATGTATGCTTCTGCTACTTGTTCTACATCAGCATTTTTTTCTGCAAACGGCGAAAAAACGCTTTGACTCGGTGAGTTTCGCGGCAATTCCGACTTTCGATGCCCCGGTTGCCGAAATTCGGTTGCCTTTAAAATTTCGGGTGATCTCTCTTGAGCATGTATTGCTTCTGCTAATTGTTCTAAATCAGACTTTCTTACGCAAACAGTGAAAACGCTTTGACTCGGTGTGGTTTCGCGGCTTTTCCCGACGTCGATGGCGCGTGTTTTCTTTTTTTTTGCCGAAATTTCAGTTGCCTTGTGAATTCCGGGAGATCGCTCCTGAGCATGTACGCTTCTGGTACTTGTTCTAAAATTAGACTTTCCTTCTGCAAACGGCGAATACGCTTTGACTCGTTTAGTTTCGCGGCATTTTCAACTTCAACTGCCCCGGTTGCCGAAATTCAGTTGCTTTTGAATTTATTTCGGTTGATCCCTCTTGAGCATGTAGGTGCTTCTAGCCTACTTGTTCTACATCAGGACTTTCTTCCGCCAACGGGCGAAACCCTTTTGACTCGTTGAGTTTCGCTTGGCATTCCGACTTCAATGCCTCGGTTGCCGAAATTCAGTTGCCTTTGAATTTAGGAGTGGTGAACCCTCTTGAGCATGTATGCTTCTTCTACATGTTCTACATCGGACTTTCTTCCGGGAAATGGCGAATCGCTATGACTTGGGAGAGTTTCGCAAGCATTCCGACTTCGATGCCCCGAGTGGTTTGCCGAAATTCAGATTGCCTTTGAATTTCGGGTGATCCCTCTTGAGCTTGTATGCTTCTGCTACTTGTTTCTACATCGAGCCTTTCCTCAGCCAAAAGGCCAAAACGCTTTTACTCGGTGAGTGTCGCGGCATTCCGACTTCGATGCCCCGGTTGCTTGATGAAAATTCAGTTTGCCTTTCAATTTCGGGGGTGAACTCCCTCATGAGCATGTATGCTTCTGCTACTTGTTCTATCATCGCACTTTCTTCCGCAAACGGCGGAAACCCTTTGACTCTGTGAGTTTCGCGGCATTCCATTGGTTCGATGCTCGCACGAGTTGCCGAATTTCAGTTCCCTTTAAATTTCGGAAGATCCTCTTTTGAGCATGAATGCTTTTGGTACTTGTTATACATCAGCCTGTTCTCCGGGCAAACGGCGAAAACCTTTGCACTCGTTTGAGTTTCGCGGCATTTCGACCTTCAATGCCCCGGTTGCCGAAATTTCAGTTGCCTTTAAATTTCGTGTTGATCCCTCCTGAGCATGTATGCTTCTTTACTTGTTCTACATCAGAACCTTTCTTCCGACAAATGGGCGAAACGCTATGACTCGGTGAGTTTCGCGGCATTCCAACTTCGATTGCCCGGTTGCCGAAATTCAGTTGCCTTTGAATTTCGGGATATGATCCCTCTGTAGCATGTATGCTTATGCTACTTGTTCTCAATCAGCTTTTCTTCCGCAAAACGGCGAAAAACTCTTTGACTCGTTGATTTGGTTTCGCGGTATTCCGATCTTCGATTGCCCGGTTGCCGAAATTCAGTTGCCTTTCAATTCCGGGTGATCCCTCTTGTTCATGTATGCTTCTTCTACTTGTTATACAGCAGGACTTTCTTCACACCCACGCAAACGGCGAAAAGTTATGACTCGCTGAGTTTCGCGGCATTTCCTACTTCGATTGCCCCAGTTGCCAAAACTTCAGTTGCCTTTGAATTTCGGGTGATTCCTCTTGCGCAAGTGGCTTCTGCTACTTGTTTTCTACATCAGCCTTTCTTCCGCAAAACGGCGAAACGCTTTGACTCGGTGATGTTTCGCGGCATTCGAACGTTGATTCCCGGGTTGCTGAAATTCAGTTTGCCTTTTCAATTCGTGTATTGTGATCCCTCTTGAGCATGTATGCTTCTGCTAATTTGTTCTACATGAGGACTTTCTTTCCACAAACGGCGAAAACGCTTTGACTCGGTGAGGTTTCGCGGCATTACGACTTCAATGCCACCCGAGTTGCCGAAATTCAGTTGCCATTAAATTTGGCTGGTGACTCCCTCTTGTGCATGTTAACGCTCTCTGCTACTTGTTCTAAAATCAGACCATTCCTTCCGCAAACAGTGAAACGCTTTGACTCGGTGTGTTTCGTGGCTTTCCGACTTCGATGCCGCGGTTGCCGAAATTCAGTTGCCTTTAAATTTCGGGTGATCCCTCTTGAGCATGTACGCTTCTGCTACTTTTTCTAAATCACACATTCTTCCGCAAACAGTGAAACGCTTTGACTCGGTGTGTTTCGCGGCTTTCCGACTTCGATGCCGCGGTTGCTGAAATTCAGTTGCCTTTGAATTTCGGGAGATCGCTCCTGAGCATGTACGCTTCTGCTACTTGTTCTAAATTAGACTTTCTTCTGCAAACGGCGAAACGCTTTGACTCGTTTAGTTTCGCGGCATTCCAACTTCGATGCCCCGGTTGCCGAAATTCAGTTGCTTTTGAATTTCGTGTGATCCCTCTTGAGCATGTATGCTTCTGCTACTTGTTCTACATGAGACTTTCTTCCACAAACGGCGAAACGCTTTGACTCGGTGAGTTTCGCGGCATTTCGACTTCATTGCCCCGGATTGCCCAATTCAGTTGCCTTTAAATTTCGGGTTATCCCCTCTTGAGCATGTACGCTTATGGTTACTTGTTCTTAAATCAGACATTCTTCGCCAAACAGGAGGAAACGCTTTGACTCGTGTGAGTTTCGCGGCATTTCCGACTTCGATGCCGCGGTTGCCGAAATTCAGTTGCCTTTCATATTTCGGGAGATCCCTCCTTGAGCATGTATGCTTCCGTTCCTTGTTATACATGTGTACACTTCTTACCACAAACGGCGAAACGCGCTTTGACTCGTGTGTGTTTCGCGGCCATTTCGACTTCAATGCCCCGGTCGGTTTGCCGAAATTTCAGTTGCCTGTAAATTTCGGGTGATCCCTCTTGAGCATGTACGCTTCTGCTACTTGTTCTAAATCAGACATTCTTCCGCAAACAGTGGAATACGCTTTTGACTCGGTGTGGGTTCGCTGCTTTCCAACTTCGATGTGTCGCGGTTGTTGAAATTCAGTTGGCCTTTGAATTTCGGGGGATGATCCCTCTTGAGCATGTAATGCTTCTGCTACTTGTATCGACGTCTGACTTTCTTCTGCAAACGGTGAAACGCTTTGACTCGCGGAGGTTTCGCGGCATTCCGACTTCGATGCCCCGGTTGCCGAAATTCAGTTGCCTTTCAATTTCGGGTGATCCCTCTTGATCATGTATGGCTTCTTCTACTTGTTCTACAGCTGTCTTTCTTCCGCAAACGGCGAAAACGTTTTGACTCGCTGAGTTTCGCGGCACTTCCTACCTCGATGCCCCGGTTGCCGACAAATTCATTTGCCTTTGTATTTCGCGATGATCCCTCTTGAGCATGTATGCTTCTGCTACTTGTTCTACATCGCACTTTCTTTCGCAAACGGCGAAAACGCTTTAACTCGGTGAGTTTCGCGGCATTCCGGAACGTCGATTCCCCGGTTGCTGAAATTCAGTTGCCTTTCAATTTTGTATGTGATCCCTCTTGAGCATGTATGCTTCTGCTACTTGTTCTACATGAGACTTTCTTCCACAAACGGCGAACCGCTTTGACTCGGTGCGTTTCGCAGGCATTCCGGATTCAATGCCCCGGTGGATGCACAAATTCAGTTGCCTTTAAATTTCGGGTGATCCCTCTTGCGGCAAGTACGCTTTCTAGGGTACTTGTTCTAAATCAGACATTCTTCCGCAACCAGTGAAACGCTTTTGACTCGAGTGTGTTTCGCGGCATTCCGACTTCGATGCCTGCGGTTGCCGAAATTTCAGTTGCCTTTCAATTTCGGGTGAATCCCTCTTGAGCATGTATGCTTCAGATACTTGTTCTACATGTGACACTTCCTTCCACAAACGGCGAAAAACGCTTTGACTCGGCGAGTTTCGCGGCATTCCGACTTCGATGCCCCGGTTGCCGAAATTCAGTTGCCTTTGAATTTCGGGTGATCCCTCTTGAGCATGTATGCTTCTGCTACTTGTTCTACATCACACTTCCTTCCGCAAACGGCGAAACGCTTTGACTCGGTGAGTTTCGCGGCATTCCGACTTCGATGCCCCGGTTGCCGAAATTCAGTTGCCTTTGAATTTCGGGTGATCCCTCTTGAGCATGTATGCTTCTGCTACTTGTTCTACATCACACTTCTTCCGCAAATGGCGAAACGCTTTGACTCGGTGAGTTTCGCGGCATTCCGACTTCGATGCCCCGGTTGCCGAAATTCAGTTGCCTTTGAATTTCGGGTGATCCCTCTTGAGCATGTATGCTTCTGCTACTTGTTCTACATCACACTTCCTTCCGCAAACGGCGAAACGCTTTGACTCGGTGAGTTTCGCGGCATTCCGACTTCGATGCCCCGGTTGCCGAAATTCAGTTGCCTTTGAATTTCGGGTGATCCCTCTTGAGCATGTATGCTTCTGCTACTTGTTCTACATCACACTTCTTCCGCAAACGGCGAAACGCTTTGACTCGGTGAGTTTCGCGGCATTCCGACTTCGATGCCCCGGTTGCCGAAATTCAGTTGCCTTTGAATTTCGGGTGATCCCTCTTGAGCATGTATGCTTCTGCTACTTGTTCTACATCACACTTCCTTCCGCAAACGGCGAAACGCTTTGACTCGGTGAGTTTCGCGGCATTCCGACTTCGATGCCCCGGTTGCCGAAATTCAGTTGCCTTTGAATTTCGGGTGATCCCTCTTGAGCATGTATGCTTCTGCTACTTGTTCTACATCACACTTCCTTCCGCAAACGGCGAAACGCTTTGACTCGGTGAGTTTCGCGGCATTCCGACTTCGATGCCCCGGTTGCCGAAATTCAGTTGCCTTTGAATTTCGGGTGATCCCTCTTGAGCATGTATGCTTCTGCTACTTGTTCTACATCACACTTCTTCCGCAAACGGCGAAACGCTTTGACTCGGTGAGTTTCGCGGCATTCCGACTTCGATGCCCCGGTTGCCGAAATTCAGTTGCCTTTGAATTTCGGGTGATCCCTCTTGAGCATGTATGCTTCTGCTACTTGTTCTACATCACACTTCTTCCGCAAACGGCGAAACGCTTTGACTCGGTGAGTTTCGCGGCATTCCGACTTCGATGCCCCGGTTGCCGAAATTCAGTTGCCTTTGAATTTCGGGTGATCCCTCTTGAGCATGTATGCTTCTGCTACTTGTTCTACATCACACTTCCTTCCGCAAACGGCGAAACGCTTTGACTCGGTGAGTTTCGCGGCATTCCGACTTCGATGCCCCGGTTGCCGAAATTCAGTTGCCTTTGAATTTCGGGTGATCCCTCTTGAGCATGTATGCTTCTGCTACTTGTTCTACATCACACTTCCTTCCGCAAACGGCGAAACGCTTTGACTCGGTGAGTTTCGCGGCATTCCGACTTCGATGCCCCGGTTGCCGAAATTCAGTTGCCTTTGAATTTCGGGTGATCCCTCTTGAGCATGTATGCTTCTGCTACTTGTTCTACATCACACTTCCTTCCGCAAACGGCGAAACGCTTTGACTCGGTGAGTTTCGCGGCATTCCGACTTCGATGCCCGGTTGCCGAAATTCAGTTGCCTTTGAATTTCGGGTGATCCCTCTTGAGCATGTATGCTTCTGCTACTTGTTCTACATCACACTTCCTTCCGCAAACGGCGAAACGCTTTGACTCGGTGAGTTTCGCGGCATTCCGACTTCGATGCCCCGGTTGCCGAAATTCAGTTGCCTTTGAATTTCGGGTGATCCCTCTTGAGCATGTATGCTTCTGCTACTTGTTCTACATCACACTTCCTTCCGCAAACGGCGAAACGCTTTGACTCGGTGAGTTTCGCGGCATTCCGACTTCGATGCCCCGGTTGCCGAAATTCAGTTGCCTTTGAATTTCGGGTGATCCCTCTTGAGCATGTATGCTTCTGCTACTTGTTCTACATCACACTTCCTTCCGCAAACGGCGAAACGCTTTGACTCGGTGAGTTTCGCGGCATTCCGACTTCGATGCCCCGGTTGCCGAAATTCAGTTGCCTTTGAATTTCGGGTGATCCCTCTTGAGCATGTATGCTTCTGCTACTTGTTCTACATCACACTTCCTTCCGCAAACGGCGAAACGCTTTGACTCGGTGAGTTTCGCGGCATTCCGACTTCGATGCCCCGGTTGCCGAAATTCAGTTGCCTTTGAATTTCGGGTGATCCCTCTTGAGCATGTATGCTTCTGCTACTTGTTCTACATCACACTTCCTTCCGCAAACGGCGAAACGCTTTGACTCGGTGAGTTTCGCGGCATTCCGACTTCGATGCCCCGGTTGCCGAAATTCAGTTGCCTTTGAATTTCGGGTGATCCCTCTTGAGCATGTATGCTTCTGCTACTTGTTCTACATCACACTTCCTTCCGCAAACGGCGAAACGCTTTGACTCGGTGAGTTTCGCGGCATTCCGACTTCGATGCCCCGGTTGCCGAAATTCAGTTGCCTTTGAATTTCGGGTGATCCCTCTTGAGCATGTATGCTTCTGCTACTTGTTCTACATCACACTTCCTTCCGCAAACGGCGAAACGCTTTGACTCGGTGAGTTTCGCGGCATTCCGACTTCGATGCCCCGGTTGCCGAAATTCAGTTGCCTTTGAATTTCGGGTGATCCCTCTTGAGCATGTATGCTTCTGCTACTTGTTCTACATCACACTTCTTCCGCAAACGGCGAAACGCTTTGACTCGGTGAGTTTCGCGGCATTCCGACTTCGATGCCCCGGTTGCCGAAATTCAGTTGCCTTTGAATTTCGGGTGATCCCTCTTGAGCATGTATGCTTCTGCTACTTGTTCTACATCACACTTCCTTCCGCAAACGGCGAAACGCTTTGACTCGGTGAGTTTCGCGGCATTCCGACTTCGATGCCCCGGTTGCCGAAATTCAGTTGCCTTTGAATTTCGGGTGATCCCTCTTGAGCATGTATGCTTCTGCTACTTGTTCTACATCACACTTCCTTCCGCAAACGGCGAAACGCTTTGACTCGGTGAGTTTCGCGGCATTCCGACTTCGATGCCCCGGTTGCCGAAATTCAGTTGCCTTTGAATTTCGGGTGATCCCTCTTGAGCATGTATGCTTCTGCTACTTGTTCTACATCACACTTCCTTCCGCAAACGGCGAAACGCTTTGACTCGGTGAGTTTCGCGGCATTCCGACTTCGATGCCCCGGTTGCCGAAATTCAGTTGCCTTTGAATTTCGGGTGATCCCTCTTGAGCATGTATGCTTCTGCTACTTGTTCTACATCACACTTCCTTCCGCAAACGGCGAAACGCTTTGACTCGGTGAGTTTCGCGGCATTCCGACTTCGATGCCCCGGTTGCCGAAATTCAGTTGCCTTTGAATTTCGGGTGATCCCTCTTGAGCATGTATGCTTCTGCTACTTGTTCTACATCACACTTCCTTCCGCAAACGGCGAAACGCTTTGACTCGGTGAGTTTCGCGGCATTCCGACTTCGATGCCCCGGTTGCCGAAATTCAGTTGCCTTTGAATTTCGGGTGATCCCTCTTGAGCATGTATGCTTCTGCTACTTGTTCTACATCACACTTCCTTCCGCAAACGGCGAAACGCTTTGACTCGGTGAGTTTCGCGGCATTCCGACTTCGATGCCCCGGTTGCCGAAATTCAGTTGCCTTTGAATTTCGGGTGATCCCTCTTGAGCATGTATGCTTCTGCTACTTGTTCTACATCACACTTCCTTCCGCAAACGGCGAAACGCTTTGACTCGGTGAGTTTCGCGGCATTCCGACTTCGATGCCCCGGTTGCCGAAATTCAGTTGCCTTTGAATTTCGGGTGATCCCTCTTGAGCATGTATGCTTCTGCTACTTGTTCTACATCACACTTCTTCCGCAAACGGCGAAACGCTTTGACTCGGTGAGTTTCGCGGCATTCCGACTTCGATGCCCCGGTTGCCGAAATTCAGTTGCCTTTGAATTTCGGGTGATCCCTCTTGAGCATGTATGCTTCTGCTACTTGTTCTACATCACACTTCTTCCGCAAACGGCGAAACGCTTTGACTCGGTGAGTTTCGCGGCATTCCGACTTCGATGCCCCGGTTGCCGAAATTCAGTTGCCTTTGAATTTCGGGTGATCCCTCTTGAGCATGTATGCTTCTGCTACTTGTTCTACATCACACTTCCTTCCGCAAACGGCGAAACGCTTTGACTCGGTGAGTTTCGCGGCATTCCGACTTCGATGCCCCGGTTGCCGAAATTCAGTTGCCTTTGAATTTCGGGTGATCCCTCTTGAGCATGTATGCTTCTGCTACTTGTTCTACATCAGACTTCCTTCCGCAAACGGCGAAACGCTTTGACTCGGTGAGTTTCGCGGCATTCCGACTTCGATGCCCCGGTTGCCGAAATTCAGTTGCCTTTGAATTTCGGGTGATCCCTCTTGAGCATGTATGCTTCTGCTACTTGTTCTACATCACACTTCCTTCCGCAAACGGCGAAACGCTTTGACTCGGTGAGTTTCGCGGCATTCCGACTTCGATGCCCCGGTTGCCGAAATTCAGTTGCCTTTGAATTTCGGGTGATCCCTCTTGAGCATGTATGCTTCTGCTACTTGTTCTACATCACACTTCCTTCCGCAAACGGCGAAACGCTTTGACTCGGTGAGTTTCGCGGCATTCCGACTTCGATGCCCCGGTTGCCGAAATTCAGTTGCCTTTGAATTTCGGGTGATCCCTCTTGAGCATGTATGCTTCTGCTACTTGTTCTACATCACACTTCCTTCCGCAAACGGCGAAACGCTTTGACTCGGTGAGTTTCGCGGCATTCCGACTTCGATGCCCCGGTTGCCGAAATTCAGTTGCCTTTGAATTTCGGGTGATCCCTCTTGAGCATGTATGCTTCTGCTACTTGTTCTACATCAGACTTCTTCCGCAAACGGCGAAACGCTTTGACTCGGTGAGTTTCGCGGCATTCCGACTTCGATGCCCCGGTTGCCGAAATTCAGTTGCCTTTGAATTTCGGGTGATCCCTCTTGAGCATGTATGCTTCTGCTACTTGTTCTACATCACACTTCTTCCGCAAACGGCGAAACGCTTTGACTCGGTGAGTTTCGCGGCATTCCGACTTCGATGCCCCGGTTGCCGAAATTCAGTTGCCTTTGAATTTCGGGTGATCCCTCTTGAGCATGTATGCTTCTGCTACTTGTTCTACATCACACTTCCTTCCGCAAACGGCGAAACGCTTTGACTCGGTGAGTTTCGCGGCATTCCGACTTCGATGCCCCGGTTGCCGAAATTCAGTTGCCTTTGAATTTCGGGTGATCCCTCTTGAGCATGTATGCTTCTGCTACTTGTTCTACATCACACTTCCTTCCGCAAACGGCGAAACGCTTTGACTCGGTGAGTTTCGCGGCATTCCGACTTCGATGCCCCGGTTGCCGAAATTCAGTTGCCTTTGAATTTCGGGTGATCCCTCTTGAGCATGTATGCTTCTGCTACTTGTTCTACATCACACTTCCTTCCGCAAACGGCGAAACGCTTTGACTCGGTGAGTTTCGCGGCATTCCGACTTCGATGCCCCGGTTGCCGAAATTCAGTTGCCTTTGAATTTCGGGTGATCCCTCTTGAGCATGTATGCTTCTGCTACTTGTTCTACATCACACTTCCTTCCGCAAACGGCGAAACGCTTTGACTCGGTGAGTTTCGCGGCATTCCGACTTCGATGCCCCGGTTGCCGAAATTCAGTTGCCTTTGAATTTCGGGTGATCCCTCTTGAGCATGTATGCTTCTGCTACTTGTTCTACATCACACTTCCTTCCGCAAACGGCGAAACGCTTTGACTCGGTGAGTTTCGCGGCATTCCGACTTCGATGCCCCGGTTGCCGAAATTCAGTTGCCTTTGAATTTCGGGTGATCCCTCTTGAGCATGTATGCTTCTGCTACTTGTTCTACATCACACTTCCTTCCGCAAACGGCGAAACGCTTTGACTCGGTGAGTTTCGCGGCATTCCGACTTCGATGCCCCGGTTGCCGAAATTCAGTTGCCTTTGAATTTCGGGTGATCCCTCTTGAGCATGTATGCTTCTGCTACTTGTTCTACATCACACTTCTTCCGCAAACGGCGAAACGCTTTGACTCGGTGAGTTTCGCGGCATTCCGACTTCGATGCCCCGGTTGCCGAAATTCAGTTGCCTTTGAATTTCGGGTGATCCCTCTTGAGCATGTATGCTTCTGCTACTTGTTCTACATCACACTTCCTTCCGCAAACGGCGAAACGCTTTGACTCGGTGAGTTTCGCGGCATTCCGACTTCGATGCCCCGGTTGCCGAAATTCAGTTGCCTTTGAATTTCGGGTGATCCCTCTTGAGCATGTATGCTTCTGCTACTTGTTCTACATCACACTTCTTCCGCAAACGGCGAAACGCTTTGACTCGGTGAGTTTCGCGGCATTCCGACTTCGATGCCCCGGTTGCCGAAATTCAGTTGCCTTTGAATTTCGGGTGATCCCTCTTGAGCATGTATGCTTCTGCTACTTGTTCTACATCACACTTCCTTCCGCAAACGGCGAAACGCTTTGACTCGGTGAGTTTCGCGGCATTCCGACTTCGATGCCCCGGTTGCCGAAATTCAGTTGCCTTTGAATTTCGGGTGATCCCTCTTGAGCATGTATGCTTCTGCTACTTGTTCTACATCACACTTCCTTCCGCAAACGGCGAAACGCTTTGACTCGGTGAGTTTCGCGGCATTCCGACTTCGATGCCCCGGTTGCCGAAATTCAGTTGCCTTTGAATTTCGGGTGATCCCTCTTGAGCATGTATGCTTCTGCTACTTGTTCTACATCACACTTCCTTCCGCAAACGGCGAAACGCTTTGACTCGGTGAGTTTCGCGGCATTCCGACTTCGATGCCCCGGTTGCCGAAATTCAGTTGCCTTTGAATTTCGGGTGATCCCTCTTGAGCATGTATGCTTCTGCTACTTGTTCTACATCACACTTCCTTCCGCAAACGGCGAAACGCTTTGACTCGGTGAGTTTCGCGGCATTCCGACTTCGATGCCCCGGTTGCTGAAATTCAGTTGCCTTTGAATTTCGGGTGATCCCCCTTGAGCATGTATGCTTCTGCTACTTGTTCTACATCACTCTTCCTTCCGCAAACGGCGAAACGCTTTGACTGGGTGAGTTTCTCGGCATTCCAACTTCTATGCCCCGGTTGCTGAAATTCAGTTGCCTTTGAATTTCGGGAGATCCCTCTTGAGCATGTATGCTTCTGCTACTAGTTCTACATCACACTTATTCCGCAAATGGCCAAAAGCTTTGACTAGGTGAGTTTCGCGGCATTCCGACTTCGATGCCCCGGTTTCCAAAATTCAGTTGCCTTTGAATTTCGGGTGATCCCTCTTGAGCATGTATGCTTCTGCTACTTGTTCTACATAGCACTTCCTTCCGCAAACGGCGAAACGCTTTGACTCGGTGAGTTTCGCGGCATTCCGACTTCGATGCCCCGGTTGCCGAAATTCAGTTGCCTTTGAATTTCGGGTGATCCCTCTTGAGCATGTATGCTTCTGCTACTTGTTCTACATCACACTTCCTTCCGCAAACGGCGAAACGCTTTGACTCGGTGAGTTTCGCGGCATTCCGACTTCGATGCCCCGGTTGCCGAAATTCAGTTGCCTTTGAATTTCGGGTGATCCCTCTTGAGCATGTATGCTTCTGCTACTTGTTCTACATCACACTTCCTTCCGCAAACGGCGAAACGCTTTGACTCGGTGAGTTTCGCGGCATTCCGACTTCGATGCCCCGGTTGCCGAAATTCAGTTGCCTTTGAATTTCGGGTGATCCCTCTTGAGCATGTATGCTTCTGCTACTTGTTCTACATCACACTTCCTTCCGCAAACGGCGAAACGCTTTGACTCGGTGAGTTTCGCGGCATTCCGACTTCGATGCCCCGGTTGCCGAAATTCAGTTGCCTTTGAATTTCGGGTGATCCCTCTTGAGCATGTATGCTTCTGCTACTTGTTCTACATCAGACTTCCTTCCGCAAACGGCGAAACGCTTTGACTCGGTGAGTTTCGCGGCATTCCGACTTCGATGCCCCGGTTGCCGAAATTCAGTTGCCTTTGAATTTCGGGTGATCCCTCTTGAGCATGTATGCTTCTGCTACTTGTTCTACATCACACTTCCTTCCGCAAACGGCGAAACGCTTTGACTCGGTGAGTTTCGCGGCATTCCGACTTCGATGCCCCGGTTGCCGAAATTCAGTTGCCTTTGAATTTCGGGTGATCCCTCTTGAGCATGTATGCTTCTGCTACTTGTTCTACATCACACTTCTTCCGCAAACGGCGAAACGCTTTGACTCGGTGAGTTTCGCGGCATTCCGACTTCGATGCCCCGGTTGCCGAAATTCAGTTGCCTTTGAATTTCGGGTGATCCCTCTTGAGCATGTATGCTTCTGCTACTTGTTCTACATCACACTTCCTTCCGCAAACGGCGAAACGCTTTGACTCGGTGAGTTTCGCGGCATTCCGACTTCGATGCCCCGGTTGCCGAAATTCAGTTGCCTTTGAATTTCGGGTGATCCCTCTTGAGCATGTATGCTTCTGCTACTTGTTCTACATCACACTTCCTTCCGCAAACGGCGAAACGCTTTGACTCGGTGAGTTTCGCGGCATTCCGACTTCGATGCCCCGGTTGCCGAAATTCAGTTGCCTTTGAATTTCGGGTGATCCCTCTTGAGCATGTATGCTTCTGCTACTTGTTCTACATCACACTTCCTTCCGCAAACGGCGAAACGCTTTGACTCGGTGAGTTTCGCGGCATTCCGACTTCGATGCCCCGGTTGCCGAAATTCAGTTGCCTTTGAATTTCGGGTGATCCCTCTTGAGCATGTATGCTTCTGCTACTTGTTCTACATCACACTTCCTTCCGCAAACGGCGAAACGCTTTGACTCGGTGAGTTTCGCGGCATTCCGACTTCGATGCCCCGGTTGCCGAAATTCAGTTGCCTTTGAATTTCGGGTGATCCCTCTTGAGCATGTATGCTTCTGCTACTTGTTCTACATCACACTTCTTCCGCAAACGGCGAAACGCTTTGACTCGGTGAGTTTCGCGGCATTCCGACTTCGATGCCCCGGTTGCCGAAATTCAGTTGCCTTTGAATTTCGGGTGATCCCTCTTGAGCATGTATGCTTCTGCTACTTGTTCTACATCACACTTCTTCCGCAAACGGCGAAACGCTTTGACTCGGTGAGTTTCGCGGCATTCCGACTTCGATGCCCCGGTTGCCGAAATTCAGTTGCCTTTGAATTTCGGGTGATCCCTCTTGAGCATGTATGCTTCTGCTACTTGTTCTACATCACACTTCTTCCGCAAACGGCGAAACGCTTTGACTCGGTGAGTTTCGCGGCATTCCGACTTCGATGCCCCGGTTGCCGAAATTCAGTTGCCTTTGAATTTCGGGTGATCCCTCTTGAGCATGTATGCTTCTGCTACTTGTTCTACATCACACTTCCTTCCGCAAACGGCGAAACGCTTTGACTCGGTGAGTTTCGCGGCATTCCGACTTCGATGCCCCGGTTGCCGAAATTCAGTTGCCTTTGAATTTCGGGTGATCCCTCTTGAGCATGTATGCTTCTGCTACTTGTTCTACATCACACTTCCTTCCGCAAACGGCGAAACGCTTTGACTCGGTGAGTTTCGCGGCATTCCGACTTCGATGCCCCGGTTGCCGAAATTCAGTTGCCTTTGAATTTCGGGTGATCCCTCTTGAGCATGTATGCTTCTGCTACTTGTTCTACATCACACTTCTTCCGCAAACGGCGAAACGCTTTGACTCGGTGAGTTTCGCGGCATTCCGACTTCGATGCCCCGGTTGCCGAAATTCAGTTGCCTTTGAATTTCGGGTGATCCCTCTTGAGCATGTATGCTTCTGCTACTTGTTCTACATCACACTTCCTTCCGCAAACGGCGAAACGCTTTGACTCGGTGAGTTTCGCGGCATTCCGACTTCGATGCCCCGGTTGCCGAAATTCAGTTGCCTTTGAATTTCGGGTGATCCCTCTTGAGCATGTATGCTTCTGCTACTTGTTCTACATCACACTTCCTTCCGCAAACGGCGAAACGCTTTGACTCGGTGAGTTTCGCGGCATTCCGACTTCGATGCCCCGGTTGCCGAAATTCAGTTGCCTTTGAATTTCGGGTGATCCCTCTTGAGCATGTATGCTTCTGCTACTTGTTCTACATCACACTTCCTTCCGCAAACGGCGAAACGCTTTGACTCGGTGAGTTTCGCGGCATTCCGACTTCGATGCCCCGGTTGCCGAAATTCAGTTGCCTTTGAATTTCGGGTGATCCCTCTTGAGCATGTATGCTTCTGCTACTTGTTCTACATCACACTTCCTTCCGCAAACGGC
Source organism: Populus alba x Populus x berolinensis (assembly GCA_029228515.1). Classification (NCBI taxonomy): domain Eukaryota; kingdom Viridiplantae; phylum Streptophyta; class Magnoliopsida; order Malpighiales; family Salicaceae; genus Populus; species Populus alba x Populus x berolinensis. The sequence continues at coordinate 983,819 of CM055360.1, forward strand.
GAAACGCTTTGACTCGGTGAGTTTCGCGGCATTCCGACTTCGATGCCCCGGTTGCCGAAATTCAGTTGCCTTTGAATTTCGGGTGATCCCTCTTGAGCATGTATGCTTCTGCTACTTGTTCTACATCAGACTTCTTCCGCAAACGGCGAAACGCTTTGACTCGGTGAGTTTCGCGGCATTCCGACTTCGATGCCCCGTTTGCCGAAATTCAGTTGCCTTTGAATTTCGGGTGATCCCTCTTGAGCATGTATGCTTCTGCTACTTGTTCTACATCACACTTCCTTCCGCAAACGGCGAAACGCTTTGACTCGGTGAGTTTCGCGGCATTCCGACTTCGATGCCCCGGTTGCCGAAATTCAGTTGCCTTTGAATTTCGGGTGATCCCTCTTGAGCATGTATGCTTCTGCTACTTGTTCTACATCACACTTCCTTCCGCAAACGGCGAAACGCTTTGACTCGGTGAGTTTCGCGGCATTCCGACTTCGATGCCCCGGTTGCCGAAATTCAGTTGCCTTTGAATTTCGGGTGATCCCTCTTGAGCATGTATGCTTCTGCTACTTGTTCTACATCACACTTCCTTCCGCAAACGGCGAAACGCTTTGACTCGGTGAGTTTCGCGGCATTCCGACTTCGATGCCCCGGTTGCCGAAATTCAGTTGCCTTTGAATTTCGGGTGATCCCTCTTGAGCATGTATGCTTCTGCTACTTGTTCTACATCACACTTCCTTCCGCAAACGGCGAAACGCTTTGACTCGGTGAGTTTCGCGGCATTCCGACTTCGATGCCCCGGTTGCCGAAATTCAGTTGCCTTTGAATTTCGGGTGATCCCTCTTGAGCATGTATGCTTCTGCTACTTGTTCTACATCAGACTTCTTCCGCAAACGGCGAAACGCTTTGACTCGGTGAGTTTCGCGGCATTCCGACTTCGATGCCCCGGTTGCCGAAATTCAGTTGCCTTTGAATTTCGGGTGATCCCTCTTGAGCATGTATGCTTCTGCTACTTGTTCTACATCACACTTCCTTCCGCAAACGGCGAAACGCTTTGACTCGGTGAGTTTCGCGGCATTCCGACTTCGATGCCCCGGTTGCCGAAATTCAGTTGCCTTTGAATTTCGGGTGATCCCTCTTGAGCATGTATGCTTCTGCTACTTGTTCTACATCACACTTCCTTCCGCAAACGGCGAAACGCTTTGACTCGGTGAGTTTCGCGGCATTCCGACTTCGATGCCCCGGTTGCCGAAATTCAGTTGCCTTTGAATTTCGGGTGATCCCTCTTGAGCATGTATGCTTCTGCTACTTGTTCTACATCACACTTCCTTCCGCAAACGGCGAAACGCTTTGACTCGGTGAGTTTCGCGGCATTCCGACTTCGATGCCCCGGTTGCCGAAATTCAGTTGCCTTTGAATTTCGGGTGATCCCTCTTGAGCATGTATGCTTCTGCTACTTGTTCTACATCACACTTCCTTCCGCAAACGGCGAAACGCTTTGACTCGGTGAGTTTCGCGGCATTCCGACTTCGATGCCCCGGTTGCCGAAATTCAGTTGCCTTTGAATTTCGGGTGATCCCTCTTGAGCATGTATGCTTCTGCTACTTGTTCTACATCACACTTCTTCCGCAAACGGCGAAACGCTTTGACTCGGTGAGTTTCGCGGCATTCCGACTTCGATGCCCCGGTTGCCGAAATTCAGTTGCCTTTGAATTTCGGGTGATCCCTCTTGAGCATGTATGCTTCTGCTACTTGTTCTACATCACACTTCTTCCGCAAACGGCGAAACGCTTTGACTCGGTGAGTTTCGCGGCATTCCGACTTCGATGCCCCGGTTGCCGAAATTCAGTTGCCTTTGAATTTCGGGTGATCCCTCTTGAGCATGTATGCTTCTGCTACTTGTTCTACATCACACTTCCTTCCGCAAACGGCGAAACGCTTTGACTCGGTGAGTTTCGCGGCATTCCGACTTCGATGCCCCGGTTGCCGAAATTCAGTTGCCTTTGAATTTCGGGTGATCCCTCTTGAGCATGTATGCTTCTGCTACTTGTTCTACATCACACTTCCTTCCGCAAACGGCGAAACGCTTTGACTCGGTGAGTTTCGCGGCATTCCGACTTCGATGCCCCGGTTGCCGAAATTCAGTTGCCTTTGAATTTCGGGTGATCCCTCTTGAGCATGTATGCTTCTGCTACTTGTTCTACATCACACTTCCTTCCGCAAACGGCGAAACGCTTTGACTCGGTGAGTTTCGCGGCATTCCGACTTCGATGCCCCGGTTGCCGAAATTCAGTTGCCTTTGAATTTCGGGTGATCCCTCTTGAGCATGTATGCTTCTGCTACTTGTTCTACATCACACTTCTTCCGCAAACGGCGAAACGCTTTGACTCGGTGAGTTTCGCGGCATTCCGACTTCGATGCCCCGGTTGCCGAAATTCAGTTGCCTTTGAATTTCGGGTGATCCCTCTTGAGCATGTATGCTTCTGCTACTTGTTCTACATCACACTTCCTTCCGCAAACGGCGAAACGCTTTGACTCGGTGAGTTTCGCGGCATTCCGACTTCGATGCCCCGGTTGCCGAAATTCAGTTGCCTTTGAATTTCGGGTGATCCCTCTTGAGCATGTATGCTTCTGCTACTTGTTCTACATCACACTTCCTTCCGCAAACGGCGAAACGCTTTGACTCGGTGAGTTTCGCGGCATTCCGACTTCGATGCCCCGGTTGCCGAAATTCAGTTGCCTTTGAATTTCGGGTGATCCCTCTTGAGCATGTATGCTTCTGCTACTTGTTCTACATCACACTTCCTTCCGCAAACGCGAAACGCTTTGACTCGGTGAGTTTCGCGGCATTCCGACTTCGATGCCCCGGTTGCCGAAATTCAGTTGCCTTTGAATTTCGGGTGATCCCTCTTGAGCATGTATGCTTCTGCTACTTGTTCTACATCACACTTCCTTCCGCAAACGGCGAAACGCTTTGACTCGGTGAGTTTCGCGGCATTCCGACTTCGATGCCCCGGTTGCCGAAATTCAGTTGCCTTTGAATTTCGGGTGATCCCTCTTGAGCATGTATGCTTCTGCTACTTGTTCTACATCACACTTCCTTCCGCAAACGGCGAAACGCTTTGACTCGGTGAGTTTCGCGGCATTCCGACTTCGATGCCCCGGTTGCCGAAATTCAGTTGCCTTTGAATTTCGGGTGATCCCTCTTGAGCATGTATGCTTCTGCTACTTGTTCTACATCACACTTCCTTCCGCAAACGGCGAAACGCTTTGACTCGGTGAGTTTCGCGGCATTCCGACTTCGATGCCCCGGTTGCCGAAATTCAGTTGCCTTTGAATTTCGGGTGATCCCTCTTGAGCATGTATGCTTCTGCTACTTGTTCTACATCACACTTCCTTCCGCAAACGGCGAAACGCTTTGACTCGGTGAGTTTCGCGGCATTCCGACTTCGATGCCCCGGTTGCCGAAATTCAGTTGCCTTTGAATTTCGGGTGATCCCTCTTGAGCATGTATGCTTCTGCTACTTGTTCTACATCACACTTCCTTCCGCAAACGGCGAAACGCTTTGACTCGGTGAGTTTCGCGGCATTCCGACTTCGATGCCCCGGTTGCCGAAATTCAGTTGCCTTTGAATTTCGGGTGATCCCTCTTGAGCATGTATGCTTCTGCTACTTGTTCTACATCACACTTCCTTCCGCAAACGGCGAAACGCTTTGACTCGGTGAGTTTCGCGGCATTCCGACTTCGATGCCCCGGTTGCCGAAATTCAGTTGCCTTTGAATTTCGGGTGATCCCTCTTGAGCATGTATGCTTCTGCTACTTGTTCTACATCACACTTCCTTCCGCAAACGGCGAAACGCTTTGACTCGGTGAGTTTCGCGGCATTCCGACTTCGATGCCCCGGTTGCCGAAATTCAGTTGCCTTTGAATTTCGGGTGATCCCTCTTGAGCATGTATGCTTCTGCTACTTGTTCTACATCACACTTCCTTCCGCAAACGGCGAAACGCTTTGACTCGGTGAGTTTCGCGGCATTCCGACTTCGATGCCCCGGTTGCCGAAATTCAGTTGCCTTTGAATTTCGGGTGATCCCTCTTGAGCATGTATGCTTCTGCTACTTGTTCTACATCACACTTCTTCCGCAAACGGCGAAACGCTTTGACTCGGTGAGTTTCGCGGCATTCCGACTTCGATGCCCCGGTTGCCGAAATTCAGTTGCCTTTGAATTTCGGGTGATCCCTCTTGAGCATGTATGCTTCTGCTACTTGTTCTACATCACACTTCCTTCCGCAAACGGCGAAACGCTTTGACTCGGTGAGTTTCGCGGCATTCCGACTTCGATGCCCCGGTTGCCGAAATTCAGTTGCCTTTGAATTTCGGGTGATCCCTCTTGAGCATGTATGCTTCTGCTACTTGTTCTACATCACACTTCTTCCGCAAACGGCGAAACGCTTTGACTCGGTGAGTTTCGCGGCATTCCGACTTCGATGCCCCGGTTGCCGAAATTCAGTTGCCTTTGAATTTCGGGTGATCCCTCTTGAGCATGTATGCTTCTGCTACTTGTTCTACATCACACTTCCTTCCGCAAACGGCGAAACGCTTTGACTCGGTGAGTTTCGCGGCATTCCGACTTCGATGCCCCGGTTGCCGAAATTCAGTTGCCTTTGAATTTCGGGTGATCCCTCTTGAGCATGTATGCTTCTGCTACTTGTTCTACATCACACTTCCTTCCGCAAACGGCGAAACGCTTTGACTCGGTGAGTTTCGCGGCATTCCGACTTCGATGCCCCGGTTGCCGAAATTCAGTTGCCTTTGAATTTCGGGTGATCCCTCTTGAGCATGTATGCTTCTGCTACTTGTTCTACATCAGACTTCTTCCGCAAACGGCGAAACGCTTTGACTCGGTGAGTTTCGCGGCATTCCGACTTCGATGCCCCGGTTGCCGAAATTCAGTTGCCTTTGAATTTCGGGTGATCCCTCTTGAGCATGTATGCTTCTGCTACTTGTTCTACATCACACTTTCTTCCGCAAACGGCGAAACGCTTTGACTCGGTGAGTTTCGCGGCATTCCGACTTCGATGCCCCGGTTGCCGAAATTCAGTTGCCTTTGAATTTCGGGTGATCCCTCTTGAGCATGTATGCTTCTGCTACTTGTTCTACATCACACTTCTTCCGCAAACGGCGAAACGCTTTGACTCGGTGAGTTTCGCGGCATTCCGACTTCGATGCCCCGGTTGCCGAAATTCAGTTGCCTTTGAATTTCGGGTGATCCCTCTTGAGCATGTATGCTTCTGCTACTTGTTCTACATCACACTTCCTTCCGCAAACGGCGAAACGCTTTGACTCGGTGAGTTTCGCGGCATTCCGACTTCGATGCCCCGGTTGCCGAAATTCAGTTGCCTTTGAATTTCGGGTGATCCCTCTTGAGCATGTATGCTTCTGCTACTTGTTCTACATCACACTTCTTCCGCAAACGGCGAAACGCTTTGACTCGGTGAGTTTCGCGGCATTCCGACTTCGATGCCCCGGTTGCCGAAATTCAGTTGCCTTTGAATTTCGGGTGATCCCTCTTGAGCATGTATGCTTCTGCTACTTGTTCTACATCACACTTCCTTCCGCAAACGGCGAAACGCTTTGACTCGGTGAGTTTCGCGGCATTCCGACTTCGATGCCCCGGTTGCCGAAATTCAGTTGCCTTTGAATTTCGGGTGATCCCTCTTGAGCATGTATGCTTCTGCTACTTGTTCTACATCACACTTCTTCCGCAAACGGCGAAACGCTTTGACTCGGTGAGTTTCGCGGCATTCCGACTTCGATGCCCCGGTTGCCGAAATTCAGTTGCCTTTGAATTTCGGGTGATCCCTCTTGAGCATGTATGCTTCTGCTACTTGTTCTACATCACACTTCTTCCGCAAACGGCGAAACGCTTTGACTCGGTGAGTTTCGCGGCATTCCGACTTCGATGCCCCGGTTGCCGAAATTCAGTTGCCTTTGAATTTCGGGTGATCCCTCTTGAGCATGTATGCTTCTGCTACTTGTTCTACATCACACTTCCTCCGCAAACGGCGAAACGCTTTGACTCGGTGAGTTTCGCGGCATTCCGACTTCGATGCCCCGTTGCCGAAATTCAGTTGCCTTTGAATTTCGGGTGATCCCTCTTGAGCATGTATGCTTCTGCTACTTGTTCTACATCACACTTCCTTCCGCAAACGGCGAAACGCTTTGACTCGGTGAGTTTCGCGGCATTCCGACTTCGATGCCCCGGTTGCCGAAATTCAGTTGCCTTTGAATTTCGGGTGATCCCTCTTGAGCATGTATGCTTCTGCTACTTGTTCTACATCAGACTTCTTCCGCAAACGGCGAAACGCTTTGACTCGGTGAGTTTCGCGGCATTCCGACTTCGATGCCCCGGTTGCCGAAATTCAGTTGCCTTTGAATTTCGGGTGATCCCTCTTGAGCATGTATGCTTCTGCTACTTGTTCTACATCACACTTCCTTCCGCAAACGGCGAAACGCTTTGACTCGGTGAGTTTCGCGGCATTCCGACTTCGATGCCCCGGTTGCCGAAATTCAGTTGCCTTTGAATTTCGGGTGATCCCTCTTGAGCATGTATGCTTCTGCTACTTGTTCTACATCACACTTCTTCCGCAAACGGCGAAACGCTTTGACTCGGTGAGTTTCGCGGCATTCCGACTTCGATGCCCCGGTTGCCGAAATTCAGTTGCCTTTGAATTTCGGTGATCCCTCTTGAGCATGTATGCTTCTGCTACTTGTTCTACATCACACTTCTTCCGCAAACGGCGAAACGCTTTGACTCGGTGAGTTTCGCGGCATTCCGACTTCGATGCCCCGGTTGCCGAAATTCAGTTGCCTTTGAATTTCGGGTGATCCCTCTTGAGCATGTATGCTTCTGCTACTTGTTCTACATCAGACTTCTTCCGCAAACGGCGAAACGCTTTGACTCGGTGAGTTTCGCGGCATTCCGACTTCGATGCCCCGGTTGCCGAAATTCAGTTGCCTTTGAATTTCGGGTGATCCCTCTTGAGCATGTATGCTTCTGCTACTTGTTCTACATCACACTTCCTTCCGCAAACGGCGAAACGCTTTGACTCGGTGAGTTTCGCGGCATTCCGACTTCGATGCCCCGGTTGCCGAAATTCAGTTGCCTTTGAATTTCGGGTGATCCCTCTTGAGCATGTATGCTTCTGCTACTTGTTCTACATCAGACTTCTTCCGCAAACGGCGAAACGCTTTGACTCGGTGAGTTTCGCGGCATTCCGACTTCGATGCCCCGGTTGCCGAAATTCAGTTGCCTTTGAATTTCGGGTGATCCCTCTTGAGCATGTATGCTTCTGCTACTTGTTCTACATCACACTTCTTCCGCAAACGGCGAAACGCTTTGACTCGGTGAGTTTCGCGGCATTCCGACTTCGATGCCCCGTTTGCCGAAATTCAGTTGCCTTTGAATTTCGGGTGATCCCTCTTGAGCATGTATGCTTCTGCTACTTGTTCTACATCAGACTTCTTCCGCAAACGGCGAAACGCTTTGACTCGGTGAGTTTCGCGGCATTCCGACTTCGATGCCCCGGTTGCCGAAATTCAGTTGCCTTTGAATTTCGGGTGATCCCTCTTGAGCATGTATGCTTCTGCTACTTGTTCTACATCACACTTCCTTCCGCAAACGGCGAAACGCTTTGACTCGGTGAGTTTCGCGGCATTCCGACTTCGATGCCCCGTTGCCGAAATTCAGTTGCCTTTGAATTTCGGGTGATCCCTCTTGAGCATGTATGCTTCTGCTACTTGTTCTACATCACACTTCCTTCCGCAAACGGCGAAACGCTTTGACTCGGTGAGTTTCGCGGCATTCCGACTTCGATGCCCCGGTTGCCGAAATTCAGTTGCCTTTGAATTTCGGGTGATCCCTCTTGAGCATGTATGCTTCTGCTACTTGTTCTACATCACACTTCCTTCCGCAAACGGCGAAACGCTTTGACTCGGTGAGTTTCGCGGCATTCCGACTTCGATGCCCCGGTTGCCGAAATTCAGTTGCCTTTGAATTTCGGGTGATCCCTCTTGAGCATGTATGCTTCTGCTACTTGTTCTACATCACACTTCCTTCCGCAAACGGCGAAACGCTTTGACTCGGTGAGTTTCGCGGCATTCCGACTTCGATGCCCCGGTTGCCGAAATTCAGTTGCCTTTGAATTTCGGGTGATCCCTCTTGAGCATGTATGCTTCTGCTACTTGTTCTACATCAGACTTCTTCCGCAAACGGCGAAACGCTTTGACTCGGTGAGTTTCGCGGCATTCCGACTTCGATGCCCCGGTTGCCGAAATTCAGTTGCCTTTGAATTTCGGGTGATCCCTCTTGAGCATGTATGCTTCTGCTACTTGTTCTACATCACACTTCTTCCGCAAACGGCGAAACGCTTTGACTCGGTGAGTTTCGCGGCATTCCGACTTCGATGCCCCGGTTGCCGAAATTCAGTTGCCTTTGAATTTCGGGTGATCCCTCTTGAGCATGTATGCTTCTGCTACTTGTTCTACATCACACTTCTTCCGCAAACGGCGAAACGCTTTGACTCGGTGAGTTTCGCGGCATTCCGACTTCGATGCCCCGGTTGCCGAAATTCAGTTGCCTTTGAATTTCGGGTGATCCCTCTTGAGCATGTATGCTTCTGCTACTTGTTCTACATCACACTTCTTCCGCAAACGGCGAAACGCTTTGACTCGGTGAGTTTCGCGGCATTCCGACTTCGATGCCCCGGTTGCCGAAATTCAGTTGCCTTTGAATTTCGGGTGATCCCTCTTGAGCATGTATGCTTCTGCTACTTGTTCTACATCACACTTCCTTCCGCAAACGGCGAAACGCTTTGACTCGGTGAGTTTCGCGGCATTCCGACTTCGATGCCCCGGTTGCCGAAATTCAGTTGCCTTTGAATTTCGGGTGATCCCTCTTGAGCATGTATGCTTCTGCTACTTGTTCTACATCACACTTCCTTCCGCAAACGGCGAAACGCTTTGACTCGGTGAGTTTCGCGGCATTCCGACTTCGATGCCCCGGTTGCCGAAATTCAGTTGCCTTTGAATTTCGGGTGATCCCTCTTGAGCATGTATGCTTCTGCTACTTGTTCTACATCACACTTCCTTCCGCAAACGGCGAAACGCTTTGACTCGGTGAGTTTCGCGGCATTCCGACTTCGATGCCCCGGTTGCCGAAATTCAGTTGCCTTTGAATTTCGGGTGATCCCTCTTGAGCATGTATGCTTCTGCTACTTGTTCTACATCACACTTTCTTCCGCAAACGGCGAAACGCTTTGACTCGGTGAGTTTCGCGGCATTCCGACTTCGATGCCCCGGTTGCCGAAATTCAGTTGCCTTTGAATTTCGGGTGATCCCTCTTGAGCATGTATGCTTCTGCTACTTGTTCTACATCACACTTCTTCCGCAAACGGCGAAACGCTTTGACTCGGTGAGTTTCGCGGCATTCCGACTTCGATGCCCCGGTTGCCGAAATTCAGTTGCCTTTGAATTTCGGGTGATCCCTCTTGAGCATGTATGCTTCTGCTACTTGTTCTACATCACACTTCCTTCCGCAAACGGCGAAACGCTTTGACTCGGTGAGTTTCGCGGCATTCCGACTTCGATGCCCCGGTTGCCGAAATTCAGTTGCCTTTGAATTTCGGGTGATCCCTCTTGAGCATGTATGCTTCTGCTACTTGTTCTACATCACACTTCCTTCCGCAAACGGCGAAACGCTTTGACTCGGTGAGTTTCGCGGCATTCCGACTTCGATGCCCCGGTTGCCGAAATTCAGTTGCCTTTGAATTTCGGGTGATCCCTCTTGAGCATGTATGCTTCTGCTACTTGTTCTACATCACACTTCCTTCCGCAAACGGCGAAACGCTTTGACTCGGTGAGTTTCGCGGCATTCCGACTTCGATGCCCGGTTGCCGAAATTCAGTTGCCTTTGAATTTCGGGTGATCCCTCTTGAGCATGTATGCTTCTGCTACTTGTTCTACATCACACTTCTTCCGCAAACGCGAAACGCTTTGACTCGGTGAGTTTCGCGGCATTCCGACTTCGATGCCCCGGTTGCCGAAATTCAGTTGCCTTTGAATTTCGGGTGATCCCTCTTGAGCATGTATGCTTCTGCTACTTGTTCTACATCACACTTCCTTCCGCAAACGCGAAACGCTTTGACTCGGTGAGTTTCGCGGCATTCCGACTTCGATGCCCCGGTTGCCGAAATTCAGTTGCCTTTGAATTTCGGGTGATCCCTCTTGAGCATGTATGCTTCTGCTACTTGTTCTACATCACACTTCCTTCCGCAAACGGCGAAACGCTTTGACTCGGTGAGTTTCGCGGCATTCCGACTTCGATGCCCCGGTTGCCGAAATTCAGTTGCCTTTGAATTTCGGGTGATCCCTCTTGAGCATGTATGCTTCTGCTACTTGTTCTACATCACACTTCTTCCGCAAACGGCGAAACGCTTTGACTCGGTGAGTTTCGCGGCATTCCGACTTCGATGCCCCGGTTGCCGAAATTCAGTTGCCTTTGAATTTCGGGTGATCCCTCTTGAGCATGTATGCTTCTGCTACTTGTTCTACATCACACTTCCTTCCGCAAACGGCGAAACGCTTTGACTCGGTGAGTTTCGCGGCATTCCGACTTCGATGCCCCGGTTGCCGAAATTCAGTTGCCTTTGAATTTCGGGTGATCCCTCTTGAGCATGTATGCTTCTGCTACTTGTTCTACATCACACTTCCTTCCGCAAACAGCGAAACGCTTTGACTCGGTGAGTTTCGCGGCATTCCGACTTCGATGCCCCGGTTGCCGAAATTCAGTTGCCTTTGAATTTCGGGTGATCCCTCTTGAGCATGTATGCTTCTGCTACTTGTTCTACATCACACTTCTTCCGCAAACGGCGAAACGCTTTGACTCGGTGAGTTTCGCGGCATTCCGACTTCGATGCCCCGGTTGCCGAAATTCAGTTGCCTTTGAATTTCGGGTGATCCCTCTTGAGCATGTATGCTTCTGCTACTTGTTCTACATCAGACTTCTTTCGCAAACGGCGAAACGCTTTGACTCGGTGAGTTTCGCGGCATTCCGACTTCGATGCCCCGGTTGCCGAAATTCAGTTGCCTTTGAATTTCGGGTGATCCCTCTTGAGCATGTATGCTTCTGCTACTTGTTCTACATCACACTTCCTTCCGCAAACGGCGAAACGCTTTGACTCGGTGAGTTTCGCGGCATTCCGACTTCGATGCCCCGGTTGCCGAAATTCAGTTGCCTTTGAATTTCGGGTGATCCCTCTTGAGCATGTATGCTTCTGCTACTTGTTCTACATCACACTTCCTTCCGCAAACGGCGAAACGCTTTGACTCGGTGAGTTTCGCGGCATTCCGACTTCGATGCCCCGGTTGCCGAAATTCAGTTGCCTTTGAATTTCGGGTGATCCCTCTTGAGCATGTATGCTTCTGCTACTTGTTCTACATCACACTTCCTTCCGCAAACGGCGAAACGCTTTGACTCGGTGAGTTTCGCGGCATTCCGACTTCGATGCCCCGGTTGCCGAAATTCAGTTGCCTTTGAATTTCGGGTGATCCCTCTTGAGCATGTATGCTTCTGCTACTTGTTCTACATCACACTTCTTCCGCAAACGGCGAAACGCTTTGACTCGGTGAGTTTCGCGGCATTCCGACTTCGATGCCCCGGTTGCCGAAATTCAGTTGCCTTTGAATTTCGGGTGATCCCTCTTGAGCATGTATGCTTCTGCTACTTGTTCTACATCACACTTCCTTCCGCAAACGGCGAAACGCTTTGACTCGGTGAGTTTCGCGGCATTCCGACTTCGATGCCCCGGTTGCCGAAATTCAGTTGCCTTTGAATTTCGGGTGATCCCTCTTGAGCATGTATGCTTCTGCTACTTGTTCTACATCACACTTCCTTCCGCAAACGGCGAAACGCTTTGACTCGGTGAGTTTCGCGGCATTCCGACTTCGATGCCCCGGTTGCCGAAATTCAGTTGCCTTTGAATTTCGGGTGATCCCTCTTGAGCATGTATGCTTCTGCTACTTGTTCTACATCACACTTCTTCCGCAAACGGCGAAACGCTTTGACTCTGTGAGTTTCGCGGCATTCCTCCTTCGATGCCCCGGTTGCCGAAATTTAGTTGCCTTTGAATTTTGGGGGATCCCTCTTGAGCATGTATGCTTCTGCTACTTGTTCGAAATCACACTTCCTTCCGCAAACAGCGAAACGCTTTGACTCTGTGAGTTTCGCGGCATTCCGCCTTCGATGCCTCGGTTGCCGAAATTCACTTGCCTTTGAGTTTCAGGTGACCCCAATTAAGCATGTATGCTTCTGCTACTAGTTCTACATCAGAATTCTTCCTCAAATGGCCAAACGCTTTGACTTGGTGAGTTTCGCGGCATTCCGACTTCGATGCCTCGGTTGCCGAAATTCACTTGCCTTTGAGTTTCAGGTGACCCCAATTAAGCATGTATGCTTCTGCTACTAGTTCTACATCAGAATTCTTCCTCAAATGGCCAAACGCTTTGACTTGGTGAGTTTCATGGCATTCCGACTTCGATGCCCAGGTTGCCGAAATTCAGTTGCCTTTGAATTTCGGGGGATCCCTCTTGAGCATGTATGCTTCTGCTACTTGTTCTAAATCACACTTCCTTCCGCAAACAGCGAAAAGCTTCGACTCGGTGAGTTTCGCGGCATTCCGACTTCGATGCCCCGGTTGCCGAAATTCAGTTGCCTTTGAATTTCGGGTGAGCCCTCTTGAGCATGTATGCTTCTGCTACTTGTTCTAAAACACTTCCTTCCGCAAACAGCGACACACTTTGATTCTGTGAGTTTCACGGCATTCCGCCTTCGATGCCCCGGTTGCCGAAATTCAGTTGCCTTTGAATTAAAGGTGAGCCCTCTTGAGCATGTATGCTTCTGCTACTT
>CM055360.1:998123-1040367 GCA_029228515.1 Populus alba x Populus x berolinensis
AGTCAAAGCGTTTCGCGTTCGGAGGAATGTATGTAAACAAGTAGCAAAGCATACATGCTCAAATCACCCGAAATTCAAAGGCAACGAATTTCGCAACCGGGCATCGAAGTCGGAATGCCGCGAAACTCACCGAGTCAAAGCGTTTCGCTGTTTCGGAAGAAGTGTGATGTAGAAAAAGCAGAACATACATGCTCAAGAGGGCACCCAAATTCAAAGGCAACTGAATTTCGGCAACCGGGGCATCGAAGTCGGAATGCCGCGAAACTCACCGAGTCAAAGCGTTTCGCTTTTGCAAAATGTGATGTAGAACAAGTAGCAGAAGCATACATGCTCAAGAGGGATCACCCGAAATTCAAAGGCAACTGAATTTCGGCAACCGGCATCGAAGTCGGAATGCCGCGAAACTCACCGAGTCAAAGCGTTTCGCCGTTTGCGGAAGAAAGTTTGATGTAGAACACGTAGCAGAAGCATACATGTCTCAAGAGGGATCACAACTGAAATTCAAAGGCAACTGAATTTCGGCAGATCGGGGTATCATTCGAAGTCGGAATGCGCGAAAACTCACCGAGTCAAAGCGTTTCGCCCCTTTGCGGAAGGAAAGTTGTGATGTAGAAAACAAGTAGCAGAAGCATACATGCTCAAGGGGTTCACCCGAAATTCAAAGGCAAACTGGAATTTCGGCGCTGGGGCATCGAATATAGTCGGAATTGCATGCGAAACTCAACGAGTCAAAGCGTTTCGCCGTTTGCGAGGAAGGAAGTGTGATGTAGAACAAGTTAGCAGAAAAGCGTAAACATGCTCAAGAGGGATCACACGAAATTCAAAGGCAACTGAATTTCGGCAACCGGGGCATCGACGTCGGAATTCCTACAGAAACTCACTGAGTTCACAGCGTTTTGGTTGATTTTTTTTTTTTTTTTTTTTCTTTTTTTTTTTTTTTTGCGTTTTGCGAGATGGAAGAGTGATGTAGAACAAGTAGCAGAAGCATACATGCTCAGAGGTATCACCGAAACTCAAAGGACAAACTGAATTTCCGGCAACGCGGGCATCGAAGTCGGAATGCCGCGAAACTCACCGAGTAAAAGCGTTTCGCCTGTTTGCGGAAGGAAGTGTGATGTAGAACAAGTAGCTGAAGCATACATGGCTCAAGAGGGATCACCCGAAATTCAAAGGCAATCTGAATTTCGGCAACCGCGGCATCGAAGTCGGAATGCCGCTGAAACTCACCGAGTCCAAAGCGTTTCGCCGTTTGCGGAGGGAAGTGTGGATGTAGATCAAGTAGCAGAAGCATACATGCTCAATGAGGGATCACTCGAAATTTCAAAGGCAACTGAATTTCTGGGCAACCGGGGCATCGAAGTCGGAATGCCGCGAAACTCACCGAGTCAAACGGCAGTTTCGCTGTTTGCGGAAGGAAAGTGTGATGTAGAACATTAGTAGCAGAAGCATACATGCTCAAGAGGGATCACCCGAAATTCAAAGGGTCAACTGGAATTTCGGCAACCGGGGCATCGAAGTCGGAATGCCGCGAAACTCACGAGTCAAAGTCGTTTCGCGTTTGCGGAAGAAAGTGTGATGTAGAACAAGTAGCAGAAGCATTACATGCTCAAGAGGGATCACCCGAAATTGAAAGGCAACTGAATTTTCTGGCAACCGGGGCATCGAAGTCGGGAATGCCGCGAAACTCATCCGAAGTCTCAAGCGGTTTCGCCGTTTGCGGAAGGATAAATGGTGATGTAGAACAAGTAGCAGAAGCATACATGCTCAAGAGGGATCCACCGAAATTCAAAGGCAAACTGAATTTCGGCCAACCTGGGGCATCGAAGTCGGAATGCCGCGAAAAACTCACCGAGTCAAAAGCGTTTTCGCATTGTGTCGGGAAGGAATCGTCTTGTGATGTAGAACAAAGTAAGCAGAAGCATTATGCTCAAGAGGGATCACCCTGAAACTTCAAAGGGCACTGAATTTCGGCAACCGGGGCATCGTAAGTCGGAATGCCGCGAAACTCTCGGAGTCAAAGCGTTTCGCCGTGTTTGCGTAGGAAGTGTGATGTTAGAACAAGTAGCAGGAAAGGCATACATGTCAAGAGGGATCACCCGAAAGGTCAAAGGCAACTGAATTTCGGCAAACCGGGGTCATCGAAGGTCGGAATGCCGCGAAACTCACCGAGTCAAAGCGTTTCGTTGTTTGCGGAAGGAAGTGTGATGTAGAACAGAGTAGCAGAAGGATACATGCTCAAGAGGGATCACCCGAACTTCAAAGGCAACTGAATTTCGGCCAACCGGGGCATCGATCATGTCGGGAATGGCCGCGAAACCTCAACGAGTCAACAGACGTTTTCGTTCGTTTGCGGAAAGGAAATCTCATGTAGAACAAGTAAGCAGAAGCATACATAGCTCAAGAGGGATCACCCGAAACTCAAAGGCAACTGAATTTCGGCAACCGGGGCATCGAAGTCGGGAAATGCCGCGAAAACTCACTCGCAGTCCAAAAAATAAAAAAAAAAAAAAGCGTTTCGCCGTTTGCGGAAGGAAGTGCTGATGTAGAATAAAAGTTAGCAGAAGGCATACATTGCTCAAGAGGGATCACCTGAAATTCAAATGGGCAACTGAACTTTCGGCAACCGGGGCATCGAAGTGGGGAATGCCGCGAAACTCAACGAGTCAAAGCGTTTCTCTGTGTTGCGGAAGGAAGTGTGATTTAGAACATGTAAGCAGAAAGCATACATGCTCAAGAGGGATCACCCGAAAATTCAAAGGCAACTGAATTTCGGCAACCGGGGCATCGAAGTCGGAATGCCGCGAAAACTCACCGAGTCAAAGCGTTTCTCTGTTTGCGGAAGGAAGTGTGATGTAGAAACAAAGTAGTAAATGGCATACATGCTCAAGAGGGAATCACCCGAAATTGAAAGGCAACTGAATTTTTCGGCAACCGGGCATCGCAAGTCGGAATGGCCGCGAAAACTCACCGGTTAAAGTCAAAGCGATTTTTCGCCGTTTGCGGATGGAAAGTGTGATGTAGAACAAGTAGCAGAAGCATCCCTATGCTCAAGGGGATCACCCGAAATTCAAAGGCATACTGAATTTCGGCAACCGGGCCATCGAAGTCGGAATGCCGCCGAAACTCACCGATTCAAAGCGTTTCTCTGTTTGTGGAATGGAAAGTCTGATTGTAGAACAAGTAGAGGCAGATAAGCATACATGGCTCAAGCAGGGATCACCCGAAATTCAAAAGGCAACTGAATTTCGGCCCAACCGGGGCATCGAAGTCTCGGAATGCCGCGAACAATCACCGAGTCAAACGCGTTTTCGCCGTTTGCAGTGAAGGAAGTGGCTGATGTAGAACACAGTCAGCAGATGCATACATGCTCAAGAGGGGATCACCGAAATTCAAATGGAACTGAATTTCGGGCAACCGGGGCATCGAATTCGGAATGCCGCGAAAACTCAACGAGGTCAAAGCATTTCGCGGTTGTGCGGAAGGAAGTGTGAGTGTAGAACAAGTAAGCAGAAGCATTCATGCTCAAGAGGGATCACCCGAAATTCAAAAGGCAACTGAATTTCGGCAATGGGCATCGAAGTCGGAATGCCGCGAAACTCACCGAGTCAAAGCGTTCGCCGTGTGCGGAAGGAAGGTGTGATGGTAGAACAAGTAGCGAACAGAAGCATACATGATCAAGTGGGATCACCTTTCGAAATTCAATAGGCAAAACTGAATTTTCGGCTAACCGGGGGCAACGAAGTCGGAACGCTCGCGAAAAACCGAGTCACGCGTTTCGATGTTTGCGGAAGACAGTTTGATGTTTAGAACAAGTAGGAAGAAGCCTACATGCTCAAGAGGGATCACCCGAAATTCAAAAGGCAACTGAATTTCAGGCAAGCGGGGCATCGACGTCGGAATGCCGCGACACTCACCGAGTCAAAGCGGTTAGTTGTTTGCGAAAGAAAGTGTATTGTAGAACAAGTAGCATAGGCATACAAGCTTGGAGGGATCACCCGAACTTCAAAAGCAATTGAATTTCGGCAACCGGGCCATCGAAGTCGGAATGCTCGACACTCACCGAGTCAAAGCGTTTCGCCGTTTGTGGCAGCAATTTCATGTTAGAACAAGTAGCAACAGCAACTACATGCTCAAGCGGGATCACCCGAAATAGAAAGGCAATTGAATTTCGGCAACCGGGGCATCGAAGTCGGAATGCCGCGAAACTCACCGAGCCAAAGCGTTTCGCCGTTTGCGGAAGAAGTGTGATGTAGAACAAGTAGCAGAAGCATACATGCTCAAGAGGGATCACCCGAAATTCAAAGGCAACTGAATTTCGGCAACCGGGCATCGAAGTCGGAATGCCGCGAAACTCACCGAGTCAAAGCGTTTCGCTGTTTGCGGAAGGAAGTGTGATGTAGAACAAGTAGCAGAAGCATACATGCTCAAGAGGGATCACCCGAAATTCAAAGGCAACTGAATTTCGGCAACCGGGGCATCGAAGTCGGAATGCCGCGAAACTCACCGAGTCAAAGCGTTTCGCCGTTTGCGGAAGAAGTGTGATGTAGAACAAGTAGCAGAAGCATACATGCTCAAGAGGGATCACCCGAAATTCAAAGGCAACTGAATTTCGGCAACCGGGGCATCGAAGTCGGAATGCCGCGAAACTCACCGAGTCAAAGCGTTTCGCCGTTTGCGGAAGGAAGTGTGATGTAGAACAAGTAGCAGAAGCATACATGCTCAAGAGGGATCACCCGAAATTCAAAGGCAACTGAATTTCGGCAACCGGGCATCGAAGTCGGAATGCCGCGAAACTCACCGAGTCAAAGCGTTTCGCCGTTTGCGGAAGAAGTGTGATGTAGAACAAGTAGCAGAAGCATACATGCTCAAGAGGGATCACCCGAAATTCAAAGGCAACTGAATTTCGGCAACCGGGGCATCGAAGTCGGAATGCCGCGAAACTCACCGAGTCAAAGCGTTTCGCCGTTTGCGGAAGAAGTGTGATGTAGAACAAGTAGCAGAAGCATACATGCTCAAGAGGGATCACCCGAAATTCAAAGGCAACTGAATTTCGGCAACCGGGGCATCGAAGTCGGAATGCCGCGAAACTCACCGAGTCAAAGCGTTTCGCCGTTTGCGGAAGAAGTGTGATGTAGAACAAGTAGCAGAAGCATACATGCTCAAGAGGGATCACCCGAAATTCAAAGGCAACTGAATTTCGGCAACCGGGGCATCGAAGTCGGAATGCCGCGAAACTCACCGAGTCAAAGCGTTTCGCCGTTTGCGGAAGGAAGTGTGATGTAGAACAAGTAGCAGAAGCATACATGCTCAAGAGGGATCACCCGAAATTCAAAGGCAACTGAATTTCGGCAACCGGGGCATCGAAGTCGGAATGCCGCGAAACTCACCGAGTCAAAGCGTTTCGCCGTTTGCGGAAGGAAGTGTGATGTAGAACAAGTAGCAGAAGCATACATGCTCAAGAGGGATCACCCGAAATTCAAAGGCAACTGAATTTCGGCAACCGGGGCATCGAAGTCGGAATGCCGCGAAACTCACCGAGTCAAAGCGTTTCGCCGTTTGCGGAAGAAGTGTGATGTAGAACAAGTAGCAGAAGCATACATGCTCAAGAGGGATCACCCGAAATTCAAAGGCAACTGAATTTCGGCAACCGGGCATCGAAGTCGGAATGCCGCGAAACTCACCGAGTCAAAGCGTTTCGCCGTTTGCGGAAGGAAGTGTGATGTAGAACAAGTAGCAGAAGCATACATGCTCAAGAGGGATCACCCGAAATTCAAAGGCAACTGAATTTCGGCAACCGGGGCATCGAAGTCGGAATGCCGCGAAACTCACCGAGTCAAAGCGTTTCGCCGTTTGCGGAAGGAAGTGATGTAGAACAAGTAGCAGAAGCATACATGCTCAAGAGGGATCACCCGAAATTCAAAGGCAACTGAATTTCGGCAACCGGGGCATCGAAGTCGGAATGCCGCGAAACTCACCGAGTCAAAGCGTTTCGCCGTTTGCGGAAGGAAGTGTGATGTAGAACAAGTAGCAGAAGCATACATGCTCAAGAGGGATCACCCGAAATTCAAAGGCAACTGAATTTCGGCAACCGGGGCATCGAAGTCGGAATGCCGCGAAACTCACCGAGTCAAAGCGTTTCGCGTTTGCGGAAGGAAGTGTGATGTAGAACAAGTAGCAGAAGCATACATGCTCAAGAGGGATCACCCGAAATTCAAAGGCAACTGAATTTCGGCAACCGGGGCATCGAAGTCGGAATGCCGCGAAACTCACCGAGTCAAAGCGTTTCGCCGTTTGCGGAAGAAGTGTGATGTAGAACAAGTAGCAGAAGCATACATGCTCAAGAGGGATCACCCGAAATTCAAAGGCAACTGAATTTCGGCAACCGGGGCATCGAAGTCGGAATGCCGCGAAACTCACCGAGTCAAAGCGTTTCGCCGTTTGCGGAAGAAGTGTGATGTAGAACAAGTAGCAGAAGCATACATGCTCAAGAGGGATCACCCGAAATTCAAAGGCAACTGAATTTCGGCAACCGGGCATCGAAGTCGGAATGCCGCGAAACTCACCGAGTCAAAGCGTTTCGCCGTTTGCGGAAGGAAGTGTGATGTAGAACAAGTAGCAGAAGCATACATGCTCAAGAGGGATCACCCGAAATTCAAAGGCAACTGAATTTCGGCAACCGGGGCATCGAAGTCGGAATGCCGCGAAACTCACCGAGTCAAAGCGTTTCGCCGTTTGCGGAAGGAAGTGTGATGTAGAACAAGTAGCAGAAGCATACATGCTCAAGAGGGATCACCCGAAATTCAAAGGCAACTGAATTTCGGCAACCGGGGCATCGAAGTCGGAATGCCGCGAAACTCACCGAGTCAAAGCGTTTCGCCGTTTGCGGAAGGAAGTGTGATGTAGAACAAGTAGCAGAAGCATACATGCTCAAGAGGGATCACCCGAAATTCAAAGGCAACTGAATTTCGGCAACCGGGCATCGAAGTCGGAATGCCGCGAAACTCACCGAGTCAAAGCGTTTCGCCGTTTGCGGAAGAAGTGTGATGTAGAACAAGTAGCAGAAGCATACATGCTCAAGAGGGATCACCCGAAATTCAAAGGCAACTGAATTTCGGCAACCGGGGCATCGAAGTCGGAATGCCGCGAAACTCACCGAGTCAAAGCGTTTCGCCGTTTGCGGAAGAAGTGTGATGTAGAACAAGTAGCAGAAGCATACATGCTCAAGAGGGATCACCCGAAATTCAAAGGCAACTGAATTTCGGCAACCGGGGCATCGAAGTCGGAATGCCGCGAAACTCACCGAGTCAAAGCGTTTCGCCGTTTGCGGAAGGAAGTGTGATGTAGAACAAGTAGCAGAAGCATACATGCTCAAGAGGGATCACCCGAAATTCAAAGGCAACTGAATTTCGGCAACCGGGGCATCGAAGTCGGAATGCCGCGAAACTCACCGAGTCAAAGCGTTTCGCCGTTTGCGGAAGGAAGTGTGATGTAGAACAAGTAGCAGAAGCATACATGCTCAAGAGGGATCACCCGAAATTCAAAGGCAACTGAATTTCGGCAACCGGGGCATCGAAGTCGGAATGCCGCGAAACTCACCGAGTCAAAGCGTTTCGCCGTTTGCGGAAGGAAGTGTGATGTAGAACAAGTAGCAGAAGCATACATGCTCAAGAGGGATCACCCGAAATTCAAAGGCAACTGAATTTCGGCAACCGGGGCATCGAAGTCGGAATGCCGCGAAACTCACCGAGTCAAAGCGTTTCGCCGTTTGCGGAAGGAAGTGTGATGTAGAACAAGTAGCAGAAGCATACATGCTCAAGAGGGATCACCCGAAATTCAAAGGCAACTGAATTTCGGCAACCGGGGCATCGAAGTCGGAATGCCGCGAAACTCACCGAGTCAAAGCGTTTCGCCGTTTGCGGAAGAAGTGTGATGTAGAACAAGTAGCAGAAGCATACATGCTCAAGAGGGATCACCCGAAATTCAAAGGCAACTGAATTTCGGCAACCGGGGCATCGAAGTCGGAATGCCGCGAAACTCACCGAGTCAAAGCGTTTCGCCGTTTGCGGAAGAAGTGTGATGTAGAACAAGTAGCAGAAGCATACATGCTCAAGAGGGATCACCCGAAATTCAAAGGCAACTGAATTTCGGCAACCGGGGCATCGAAGTCGGAATGCCGCGAAACTCACCGAGTCAAAGCGTTTCGCCGTTTGCGGAAGGAAGTGTGATGTAGAACAAGTAGCAGAAGCATACATGCTCAAGAGGGATCACCCGAAATTCAAAGGCAACTGAATTTCGGCAACCGGGGCATCGAAGTCGGAATGCCGCGAAACTCACCGAGTCAAAGCGTTTCGCCGTTTGCGGAAGAAGTGTGATGTAGAACAAGTAGCAGAAGCATACATGCTCAAGAGGGATCACCCGAAATTCAAAGGCAACTGAATTTCGGCAACCGGGGCATCGAAGTCGGAATGCCGCGAAACTCACCGAGTCAAAGCGTTTCGCCGTTTGCGGAAGAAGTGTGATGTAGAACAAGTAGCAGAAGCATACATGCTCAAGAGGGATCACCCGAAATTCAAAGGCAACTGAATTTCGGCAACCGGGGCATCGAAGTCGGAATGCCGCGAAACTCACCGAGTCAAAGCGTTTCGCCGTTTGCGGAAGGAAGTGTGATGTAGAACAAGTAGCAGAAGCATACATGCTCAAGAGGGATCACCCGAAATTCAAAGGCAACTGAATTTCGGCAACCGGGGCATCGAAGTCGGAATGCCGCGAAACTCACCGAGTCAAAGCGTTTCGCCGTTTGCGGAAGGAAGTGTGATGTAGAACAAGTAGCAGAAGCATACATGCTCAAGAGGGATCACCCGAAATTCAAAGGCAACTGAATTTCGGCAACCGGGGCATCGAAGTCGGAATGCCGCGAAACTCACCGAGTCAAAGCGTTTCGCCGTTTGCGGAAGGAAGTGTGATGTAGAACAAGTAGCAGAAGCATACATGCTCAAGAGGGATCACCCGAAATTCAAAGGCAACTGAATTTCGGCAACCGGGGCATCGAAGTCGGAATGCCGCGAAACTCACCGAGTCAAAGCGTTTCGCCGTTTGCGGAAGAAGTGTGATGTAGAACAAGTAGCAGAAGCATACATGCTCAAGAGGGATCACCCGAAATTCAAAGGCAACTGAATTTCGGCAACCGGGCATCGAAGTCGGAATGCCGCGAAACTCACCGAGTCAAAGCGTTTCGCCGTTTGCGGAAGGAAGTGTGATGTAGAACAAGTAGCAGAAGCATACATGCTCAAGAGGGATCACCCGAAATTCAAAGGCAACTGAATTTCGGCAACCGGGGCATCGAAGTCGGAATGCCGCGAAACTCACCGAGTCAAAGCGTTTCGCCGTTTGCGGAAGAAGTGTGATGTAGAACAAGTAGCAGAAGCATACATGCTCAAGAGGGATCACCCGAAATTCAAAGGCAACTGAATTTCGGCAACCGGGGCATCGAAGTCGGAATGCCGCGAAACTCACCGAGTCAAAGCGTTTCGCCGTTTGCGGAAGAAGTGTGATGTAGAACAAGTAGCAGAAGCATACATGCTCAAGAGGGATCACCCGAAATTCAAAGGCAACTGAATTTCGGCAACCGGGGCATCGAAGTCGGAATGCCGCGAAACTCACCGAGTCAAAGCGTTTCGCCGTTTGCGGAAGAAGTGTGATGTAGAACAAGTAGCAGAAGCATACATGCTCAAGAGGGATCACCCGAAATTCAAAGGCAACTGAATTTCGGCAACCGGGGCATCGAAGTCGGAATGCCGCGAAACTCACCGAGTCAAAGCGTTTCGCCGTTTGCGGAAGGAAGTGTGATGTAGAACAAGTAGCAGAAGCATACATGCTCAAGAGGGATCACCCGAAATTCAAAGGCAACTGAATTTCGGCAACCGGGGCATCGAAGTCGGAATGCCGCGAAACTCACCGAGTCAAAGCGTTTCGCCGTTTGCGGAAGGAAGTGTGATGTAGAACAAGTAGCAGAAGCATACATGCTCAAGAGGGATCACCCGAAATTCAAAGGCAACTGAATTTCGGCAACCGGGGCATCGAAGTCGGAATGCCGCGAAACTCACCGAGTCAAAGCGTTTCGCCGTTTGCGGAAGGAAGTGTGATGTAGAACAAGTAGCAGAAGCATACATGCTCAAGAGGGATCACCCGAAATTCAAAGGCAACTGAATTTCGGCAACCGGGGCATCGAAGTCGGAATGCCGCGAAACTCACCGAGTCAAAGCGTTTCGCCGTTTGCGGAAGAAGTGTGATGTAGAACAAGTAGCAGAAGCATACATGCTCAAGAGGGATCACCCGAAATTCAAAGGCAACTGAATTTCGGCAACCGGGGCATCGAAGTCGGAATGCCGCGAAACTCACCGAGTCAAAGCGTTTCGCCGTTTGCGGAAGAAGTGTGATGTAGAACAAGTAGCAGAAGCATACATGCTCAAGAGGGATCACCCGAAATTCAAAGGCAACTGAATTTCGGCAACCGGGGCATCGAAGTCGGAATGCCGCGAAACTCACCGAGTCAAAGCGTTTCGCCGTTTGCGGAAGAAGTGTGATGTAGAACAAGTAGCAGAAGCATACATGCTCAAGAGGGATCACCCGAAATTCAAAGGCAACTGAATTTCGGCAACCGGGGCATCGAAGTCGGAATGCCGCGAAACTCACCGAGTCAAAGCGTTTCGCCGTTTGCGGAAGGAAGTTGATGTAGAACAAGTAGCAGAAGCATACATGCTCAAGAGGGATCACCCGAAATTCAAAGGCAACTGAATTTCGGCAACCGGGCATCGAAGTCGGAATGCCGCGAAACTCACCGAGTCAAAGCGTTTCGCCGTTTGCGGAAGAAGTGTGATGTAGAACAAGTAGCAGAAGCATACATGCTCAAGAGGGATCACCCGAAATTCAAAGGCAACTGAATTTCGGCAACCGGGGCATCGAAGTCGGAATGCCGCGAAACTCACCGAGTCAAAGCGTTTCGCCGTTTGCGGAAGAAGTGTGATGTAGAACAAGTAGCAGAAGCATACATGCTCAAGAGGGATCACCCGAAATTCAAAGGCAACTGAATTTCGGCAACCGGGCATCGAAGTCGGAATGCCGCGAAACTCACCGAGTCAAAGCGTTTCGCCGTTTGCGGAAGGAAGTGTGATGTAGAACAAGTAGCAGAAGCATACATGCTCAAGAGGGATCACCCGAAATTCAAAGGCAACTGAATTTCGGCAACCGGGCATCGAAGTCGGAATGCCGCGAAACTCACCGAGTCAAAGCGTTTCGCCGTTTGCGGAAGGAAGTGTGATGTAGAACAAGTAGCAGAAGCATACATGCTCAAGAGGGATCACCCGAAATTCAAAGGCAACTGAATTTCGGCAACCGGGGCATCGAAGTCGGAATGCCGCGAAACTCACCGAGTCAAAGCGTTTCGCCGTTTGCGGAAGGAAGTGTGATGTAGAACAAGTAGCAGAAGCATACATGCTCAAGAGGGATCACCCGAAATTCAAAGGCAACTGAATTTCGGCAACCGGGCATCGAAGTCGGAATGCCGCGAAACTCACCGAGTCAAAGCGTTTCGCCGTTTGCGGAAGGAAGTGTGATGTAGAACAAGTAGCAGAAGCATACATGCTCAAGAGGGATCACCCGAAATTCAAAGGCAACTGAATTTCGGCAACCGGGGCATCGAAGTCGGAATGCCGCGAAACTCACCGAGTCAAAGCGTTTCGCCGTTTGCGGAAGGAAGTGTGATGTAGAACAAGTAGCAGAAGCATACATGCTCAAGAGGGATCACCCGAAATTCAAAGGCAACTGAATTTCGGCAACCGGGCATCGAAGTCGGAATGCCGCGAAACTCACCGAGTCAAAGCGTTTCGCCGTTTGCGGAAGGAAGTGTGATGTAGAACAAGTAGCAGAAGCATACATGCTCAAGAGGGATCACCCGAAATTCAAAGGCAACTGAATTTCGGCAACCGGGGCATCGAAGTCGGAATGCCGCGAAACTCACCGAGTCAAAGCGTTTCGCCGTTTGCGGAAGGAAGTGTGATGTAGAACAAGTAGCAGAAGCATACATGCTCAAGAGGGATCACCCGAAATTCAAAGGCAACTGAATTTCGGCAACCGGGGCATCGAAGTCGGAATGCCGCGAAACTCACCGAGTCAAAGCGTTTCGCCGTTTGCGGAAGGAAGTGTGATGTAGAACAAGTAGCAGAAGCATACATGCTCAAGAGGGATCACCCGAAATTCAAAGGCAACTGAATTTCGGCAACCGGGGCATCGAAGTCGGAATGCCGCGAAACTCACCGAGTCAAAGCGTTTCGCCGTTTGCGGAAGAAGTGTGATGTAGAACAAGTAGCAGAAGCATACATGCTCAAGAGGGATCACCCGAAATTCAAAGGCAACTGAATTTCGGCAACCGGGGCATCGAAGTCGGAATGCCGCGAAACTCACCGAGTCAAAGCGTTTCGCCGTTTGCGGAAGGAAGTGTGATGTAGAACAAGTAGCAGAAGCATACATGCTCAAGAGGGATCACCCGAAATTCAAAGGCAACTGAATTTCGGCAACCGGGGCATCGAAGTCGGAATGCCGCGAAACTCACCGAGTCAAAGCGTTTCGCCGTTTGCGGAAGGAAGTGTGATGTAGAACAAGTAGCAGAAGCATACATGCTCAAGAGGGATCACCCGAAATTCAAAGGCAACTGAATTTCGGCAACCGGGGCATCGAAGTCGGAATGCCGCGAAACTCACCGAGTCAAAGCGTTTCGCCGTTTGCGGAAGGAAGTGTGATGTAGAACAAGTAGCAGAAGCATACATGCTCAAGAGGGATCACCCGAAATTCAAAGGCAACTGAATTTCGGCAACCGGGGCATCGAAGTCGGAATGCCGCGAAACTCACCGAGTCAAAGCGTTTCGCCGTTTGCGGAAGGAAGTGTGATGTAGAACAAGTAGCAGAAGCATACATGCTCAAGAGGGATCACCCGAAATTCAAAGGCAACTGAATTTCGGCAACCGGGGCATCGAAGTCGGAATGCCGCGAAACTCACCGAGTCAAAGCGTTTCGCCGTTTGCGGAAGGAAGTCTGATGTAGAACAAGTAGCAGAAGCATACATGCTCAAGAGGGATCACCCGAAATTCAAAGGCAACTGAATTTCGGCAACCGGGGCATCGAAGTCGGAATGCCGCGAAACTCACCGAGTCAAAGCGTTTCGCCGTTTGCGGAAGGAAGTGTGATGTAGAACAAGTAGCAGAAGCATACATGCTCAAGAGGGATCACCCGAAATTCAAAGGCAACTGAATTTCGGCAACCGGGCATCGAAGTCGGAATGCCGCGAAACTCACCGAGTCAAAGCGTTTCGCCGTTTGCGGAAGGAAGTGTGATGTAGAACAAGTAGCAGAAGCATACATGCTCAAGAGGGATCACCCGAAATTCAAAGGCAACTGAATTTCGGCAACCGGGGCATCGAAGTCGGAATGCCGCGAAACTCACCGAGTCAAAGCGTTTCGCCGTTTGCGGAAGGAAGTGTGATGTAGAACAAGTAGCAGAAGCATACATGCTCAAGAGGGATCACCCGAAATTCAAAGGCAACTGAATTTCGGCAACCGGGGCATCGAAGTCGGAATGCCGCGAAACTCACCGAGTCAAAGCGTTTCGCCGTTTGCGGAAGAAGTGTGATGTAGAACAAGTAGCAGAAGCATACATGCTCAAGAGGGATCACCCGAAATTCAAAGGCAACTGAATTTCGGCAACCGGGGCATCGAAGTCGGAATGCCGCGAAACTCACCGAGTCAAAGCGTTTCGCCGTTTGCGGAAGGAAGTGTGATGTAGAACAAGTAGCAGAAGCATACATGCTCAAGAGGGATCACCCGAAATTCAAAGGCAACTGAATTTCGGCAACCGGGGCATCGAAGTCGGAATGCCGCGAAACTCACCGAGTCAAAGCGTTTCGCCGTTTGCGGAAGGAAGTGTGATGTAGAACAAGTAGCAGAAGCATACATGCTCAAGAGGGATCACCCGAAATTCAAAGGCAACTGAATTTCGGCAACCGGGGCATCGAAGTCGGAATGCCGCGAAACTCACCGAGTCAAAGCGTTTCGCCGTTTGCGGAAGGAAGTCTGATGTAGAACAAGTAGCAGAAGCATACATGCTCAAGAGGGATCACCCGAAATTCAAAGGCAACTGAATTTCGGCAACCGGGGCATCGAAGTCGGAATGCCGCGAAACTCACCGAGTCAAAGCGTTTCGCCGTTTGCGGAAGGAAGTGTGATGTAGAACAAGTAGCAGAAGCATACATGCTCAAGAGGGATCACCCGAAATTCAAAGGCAACTGAATTTCGGCAACCGGGGCATCGAAGTCGGAATGCCGCGAAACTCACCGAGTCAAAGCGTTTCGCCGTTTGCGGAAGGAAGTGTGATGTAGAACAAGTAGCAGAAGCATACATGCTCAAGAGGGATCACCCGAAATTCAAAGGCAACTGAATTTCGGCAACCGGGGCATCGAAGTCGGAATGCCGCGAAACTCACCGAGTCAAAGCGTTTCGCCGTTTGCGGAAGAAGTCTGATGTAGAACAAGTAGCAGAAGCATACATGCTCAAGAGGGATCACCCGAAATTCAAAGGCAACTGAATTTCGGCAACCGGGGCATCGAAGTCGGAATGCCGCGAAACTCACCGAGTCAAAGCGTTTCGCCGTTTGCGGAAGGAAGTGTGATGTAGAACAAGTAGCAGAAGCATACATGCTCAAGAGGGATCACCCGAAATTCAAAGGCAACTGAATTTCGGCAACCGGGGCATCGAAGTCGGAATGCCGCGAAACTCACCGAGTCAAAGCGTTTCGCCGTTTGCGGAAGGAAGTCTGATGTAGAACAAGTAGCAGAAGCATACATGCTCAAGAGGGATCACCCGAAATTCAAAGGCAACTGAATTTCGGCAACCGGGGCATCGAAGTCGGAATGCCGCGAAACTCACCGAGTCAAAGCGTTTCGCCGTTTGCGGAGGAAGTCTGATGTAGAACAAGTAGCAGAAGCATACATGCTCAAGAGGGATCACCCGAAATTCAAAGGCAACTGAATTTCGGCAACCGGGGCATCGAAGTCGGAATGCCGCGAAACTCACCGAGTCAAAGCGTTTCGCCGTTTGCGGAAGGAAGTGTGATGTAGAACAAGTAGCAGAAGCATACATGCTCAAGAGGGATCACCCGAAATTCAAAGGCAACTGAATTTCGGCAACCGGGGCATCGAAGTCGGAATGCCGCGAAACTCACCGAGTCAAAGCGTTTCGCCGTTTGCGGAAGGAAGTCTGATGTAGAACAAGTAGCAGAAGCATACATGCTCAAGAGGGATCACCCGAAATTCAAAGGCAACTGAATTTCGGCAACCGGGGCATCGAAGTCGGAATGCCGCGAAACTCACCGAGTCAAAGCGTTTCGCCGTTTGCGGAAGAAGTCTGATGTAGAACAAGTAGCAGAAGCATACATGCTCAAGAGGGATCACCCGAAATTCAAAGGCAACTGAATTTCGGCAACCGGGGCATCGAAGTCGGAATGCCGCGAAACTCACCGAGTCAAAGCGTTTCGCCGTTTGCGGAAGAAGTGTGATGTAGAACAAGTAGCAGAAGCATACATGCTCAAGAGGGATCACCCGAAATTCAAAGGCAACTGAATTTCGGCAACCGGGGCATCGAAGTCGGAATGCCGCGAAACTCACCGAGTCAAAGCGTTTCGCCGTTTGCGGAAGGAAGTGTGATGTAGAACAAGTAGCAGAAGCATACATGCTCAAGAGGGATCACCCGAAATTCAAAGGCAACTGAATTTCGGCAACCGGGGCATCGAAGTCGGAATGCCGCGAAACTCACCGAGTCAAAGCGTTTCGCCGTTTGCGGAAGAAGTCTGATGTAGAACAAGTAGCAGAAGCATACATGCTCAAGAGGGATCACCCGAAATTCAAAGGCAACTGAATTTCGGCAACCGGGGCATCGAAGTCGGAATGCCGCGAAACTCACCGAGTCAAAGCGTTTCGCCGTTTGCGGAAGGAAGTGTGATGTAGAACAAGTAGCAGAAGCATACATGCTCAAGAGGGATCACCCGAAATTCAAAGGCAACTGAATTTCGGCAACCGGGGCATCGAAGTCGGAATGCCGCGAAACTCACCGAGTCAAAGCGTTTCGCCGTTTGCGGAAGGAAGTGTGATGTAGAACAAGTAGCAGAAGCATACATGCTCAAGAGGGATCACCCGAAATTCAAAGGCAACTGAATTTCGGCAACCGGGGCATCGAAGTCGGAATGCCGCGAAACTCACCGAGTCAAAGCGTTTCGCCGTTTGCGGAAGAAGTGTGATGTAGAACAAGTAGCAGAAGCATACATGCTCAAGAGGGATCACCCGAAATTCAAAGGCAACTGAATTTCGGCAACCGGGGCATCGAAGTCGGAATGCCGCGAAACTCACCGAGTCAAAGCGTTTCGCCGTTTGCGGAAGAAGTGTGATGTAGAACAAGTAGCAGAAGCATACATGCTCAAGAGGGATCACCCGAAATTCAAAGGCAACTGAATTTCGGCAACCGGGGCATCGAAGTCGGAATGCCGCGAAACTCACCGAGTCAAAGCGTTTCGCCGTTTGCGGAAGGAAGTGTGATGTAGAACAAGTAGCAGAAGCATACATGCTCAAGAGGGATCACCCGAAATTCAAAGGCAACTGAATTTCGGCAACCGGGGCATCGAAGTCGGAATGCCGCGAAACTCACCGAGTCAAAGCGTTTCGCCGTTTGCGGAAGGAAGTGTGATGTAGAACAAGTAGCAGAAGCATACATGCTCAAGAGGGATCACCCGAAATTCAAAGGCAACTGAATTTCGGCAACCGGGGCATCGAAGTCGGAATGCCGCGAAACTCACCGAGTCAAAGCGTTTCGCCGTTTGCGGAAGAAGTGTGATGTAGAACAAGTAGCAGAAGCATACATGCTCAAGAGGGATCACCCGAAATTCAAAGGCAACTGAATTTCGGCAACCGGGGCATCGAAGTCGGAATGCCGCGAAACTCACCGAGTCAAAGCGTTTCGCCGTTTGCGGAAGAAGTCTGATGTAGAACAAGTAGCAGAAGCATACATGCTCAAGAGGGATCACCCGAAATTCAAAGGCAACTGAATTTCGGCAACCGGGGCATCGAAGTCGGAATGCCGCGAAACTCACCGAGTCAAAGCGTTTCGCCGTTTGCGGAAGAAGTCTGATGTAGAACAAGTAGCAGAAGCATACATGCTCAAGAGGGATCACCCGAAATTCAAAGGCAACTGAATTTCGGCAACCGGGGCATCGAAGTCGGAATGCCGCGAAACTCACCGAGTCAAAGCGTTTCGCCGTTTGCGGAAGGAAGTGTGATGTAGAACAAGTAGCAGAAGCATACATGCTCAAGAGGGATCACCCGAAATTCAAAGGCAACTGAATTTCGGCAACCGGGGCATCGAAGTCGGAATGCCGCGAAACTCACCGAGTCAAAGCGTTTCGCCGTTTGCGGAAGAAGTGTGATGTAGAACAAGTAGCAGAAGCATACATGCTCAAGAGGGATCACCCGAAATTCAAAGGCAACTGAATTTCGGCAACCGGGGCATCGAAGTCGGAATGCCGCGAAACTCACCGAGTCAAAGCGTTTCGCCGTTTGCGGAAGAAGTGTGATGTAGAACAAGTAGCAGAAGCATACATGCTCAAGAGGGATCACCCGAAATTCAAAGGCAACTGAATTTCGGCAACCGGGGCATCGAAGTCGGAATGCCGCGAAACTCACCGAGTCAAAGCGTTTCGCCGTTTGCGGAAGAAGTGTGATGTAGAACAAGTAGCAGAAGCATACATGCTCAAGAGGGATCACCCGAAATTCAAAGGCAACTGAATTTCGGCAACCGGGGCATCGAAGTCGGAATGCCGCGAAACTCACCGAGTCAAAGCGTTTCGCCGTTTGCGGAAGAAGTGTGATGTAGAACAAGTAGCAGAAGCATACATGCTCAAGAGGGATCACCCGAAATTCAAAGGCAACTGAATTTCGGCAACCGGGGCATCGAAGTCGGAATGCCGCGAAACTCACCGAGTCAAAGCGTTTCGCCGTTTGCGGAAGAAGTCTGATGTAGAACAAGTAGCAGAAGCATACATGCTCAAGAGGGATCACCCGAAATTCAAAGGCAACTGAATTTCGGCAACCGGGGCATCGAAGTCGGAATGCCGCGAAACTCACCGAGTCAAAGCGTTTCGCCGTTTGCGGAAGAAGTGTGATGTAGAACAAGTAGCAGAAGCATACATGCTCAAGAGGGATCACCCGAAATTCAAAGGCAACTGAATTTCGGCAACCGGGGCATCGAAGTCGGAATGCCGCGAAACTCACCGAGTCAAAGCGTTTCGCCGTTTGCGGAAGAAGTCTGATGTAGAACAAGTAGCAGAAGCATACATGCTCAAGAGGGATCACCCGAAATTCAAAGGCAACTGAATTTCGGCAACCGGGGCATCGAAGTCGGAATGCCGCGAAACTCACCGAGTCAAAGCGTTTCGCCGTTTGCGGAAGGAAGTGTGATGTAGAACAAGTAGCAGAAGCATACATGCTCAAGAGGGATCACCCGAAATTCAAAGGCAACTGAATTTCGGCAACCGGGGCATCGAAGTCGGAATGCCGCGAAACTCACCGAGTCAAAGCGTTTCGCCGTTTGCGGAAGAAGTCTGATGTAGAACAAGTAGCAGAAGCATACATGCTCAAGAGGGATCACCCGAAATTCAAAGGCAACTGAATTTCGGCAACCGGGGCATCGAAGTCGGAATGCCGCGAAACTCACCGAGTCAAAGCGTTTCGCCGTTTGCGGAAGAAGTGTGATGTAGAACAAGTAGCAGAAGCATACATGCTCAAGAGGGATCACCCGAAATTCAAAGGCAACTGAATTTCGGCAACCGGGGCATCGAAGTCGGAATGCCGCGAAACTCACCGAGTCAAAGCGTTTCGCCGTTTGCGGAAGGAAGTGTGATGTAGAACAAGTAGCAGAAGCATACATGCTCAAGAGGGATCACCCGAAATTCAAAGGCAACTGAATTTCGGCAACCGGGGCATCGAAGTCGGAATGCCGCGAAACTCACCGAGTCAAAGCGTTTCGCCGTTTGCGGAAGAAGTCTGATGTAGAACAAGTAGCAGAAGCATACATGCTCAAGAGGGATCACCCGAAATTCAAAGGCAACTGAATTTCGGCAACCGGGGCATCGAAGTCGGAATGCCGCGAAACTCACCGAGTCAAAGCGTTTCGCCGTTTGCGGAAGGAAGTCTGATGTAGAACAAGTAGCAGAAGCATACATGCTCAAGAGGGATCACCCGAAATTCAAAGGCAACTGAATTTCGGCAACCGGGGCATCGAAGTCGGAATGCCGCGAAACTCACCGAGTCAAAGCGTTTCGCCGTTTGCGGAAGAAGTCTGATGTAGAACAAGTAGCAGAAGCATACATGCTCAAGAGGGATCACCCGAAATTCAAAGGCAACTGAATTTCGGCAACCGGGGCATCGAAGTCGGAATGCCGCGAAACTCACCGAGTCAAAGCGTTTCGCCGTTTGCGGAAGAAGTGTGATGTAGAACAAGTAGCAGAAGCATACATGCTCAAGAGGGATCACCCGAAATTCAAAGGCAACTGAATTTCGGCAACCGGGGCATCGAAGTCGGAATGCCGCGAAACTCACCGAGTCAAAGCGTTTCGCCGTTTGCGGAAGAAGTGTGATGTAGAACAAGTAGCAGAAGCATACATGCTCAAGAGGGATCACCCGAAATTCAAAGGCAACTGAATTTCGGCAACCGGGGCATCGAAGTCGGAATGCCGCGAAACTCACCGAGTCAAAGCGTTTCGCCGTTTGCGGAAGAAGTGTGATGTAGAACAAGTAGCAGAAGCATACATGCTCAAGAGGGATCACCCGAAATTCAAAGGCAACTGAATTTCGGCAACCGGGGCATCGAAGTCGGAATGCCGCGAAACTCACCGAGTCAAAGCGTTTCGCCGTTTGCGGAAGAAGTCTGATGTAGAACAAGTAGCAGAAGCATACATGCTCAAGAGGGATCACCCGAAATTCAAAGGCAACTGAATTTCGGCAACCGGGGCATCGAAGTCGGAATGCCGCGAAACTCACCGAGTCAAAGCGTTTCGCCGTTTGCGGAAGAAGTCTGATGTAGAACAAGTAGCAGAAGCATACATGCTCAAGAGGGATCACCCGAAATTCAAAGGCAACTGAATTTCGGCAACCGGGGCATCGAAGTCGGAATGCCGCGAAACTCACCGAGTCAAAGCGTTTCGCCGTTTGCGGAAGAAGTCTGATGTAGAACAAGTAGCAGAAGCATACATGCTCAAGAGGGATCACCCGAAATTCAAAGGCAACTGAATTTCGGCAACCGGGGCATCGAAGTCGGAATGCCGCGAAACTCACCGAGTCAAAGCGTTTCGCCGTTTGCGGAAGAAGTCTGATGTAGAACAAGTAGCAGAAGCATACATGCTCAAGAGGGATCACCCGAAATTCAAAGGCAACTGAATTTCGGCAACCGGGGCATCGAAGTCGGAATGCCGCGAAACTCACCGAGTCAAAGCGTTTCGCCGTTTGCGGAAGAAGTCTGATGTAGAACAAGTAGCAGAAGCATACATGCTCAAGAGGGATCACCCGAAATTCAAAGGCAACTGAATTTCGGCAACCGGGGCATCGAAGTCGGAATGCCGCGAAACTCACCGAGTCAAAGCGTTTCGCCGTTTGCGGAAGAAGTCTGATGTAGAACAAGTAGCAGAAGCATACATGCTCAAGAGGGATCACCCGAAATTCAAAGGCAACTGAATTTCGGCAACCGGGGCATCGAAGTCGGAATGCCGCGAAACTCACCGAGTCAAAGCGTTTCGCCGTTTGCGGAAGAAGTCTGATGTAGAACAAGTAGCAGAAGCATACATGCTCAAGAGGGATCACCCGAAATTCAAAGGCAACTGAATTTCGGCAACCGGGGCATCGAAGTCGGAATGCCGCGAAACTCACCGAGTCAAAGCGTTTCGCCGTTTGCGGAAGAAGTCTGATGTAGAACAAGTAGCAGAAGCATACATGCTCAAGAGGGATCACCCGAAATTCAAAGGCAACTGAATTTCGGCAACCGGGGCATCGAAGTCGGAATGCCGCGAAACTCACCGAGTCAAAGCGTTTCGCCGTTTGCGGAAGAAGTCTGATGTAGAACAAGTAGCAGAAGCATACATGCTCAAGAGGGATCACCCGAAATTCAAAGGCAACTGAATTTCGGCAACCGGGGCATCGAAGTCGGAATGCCGCGAAACTCACCGAGTCAAAGCGTTTCGCCGTTTGCGGAAGAAGTCTGATGTAGAACAAGTAGCAGAAGCATACATGCTCAAGAGGGATCACCCGAAATTCAAAGGCAACTGAATTTCGGCAACCGGGGCATCGAAGTCGGAATGCCGCGAAACTCACCGAGTCAAAGCGTTTCGCCGTTTGCGGAAGAAGTCTGATGTAGAACAAGTAGCAGAAGCATACATGCTCAAGAGGGATCACCCGAAATTCAAAGGCAACTGAATTTCGGCAACCGGGGCATCGAAGTCGGAATGCCGCGAAACTCACCGAGTCAAAGCGTTTCGCCGTTTGCGGAAGAAGTCTGATGTAGAACAAGTAGCAGAAGCATACATGCTCAAGAGGGATCACCCGAAATTCAAAGGCAACTGAATTTCGGCAACCGGGGCATCGAAGTCGGAATGCCGCGAAACTCACCGAGTCAAAGCGTTTCGCCGTTTGCGGAAGAAGTCTGATGTAGAACAAGTAGCAGAAGCATACATGCTCAAGAGGGATCACCCGAAATTCAAAGGCAACTGAATTTCGGCAACCGGGGCATCGAAGTCGGAATGCCGCGAAACTCACCGAGTCAAAGCGTTTCGCCGTTTGCGGAAGAAGTCTGATGTAGAACAAGTAGCAGAAGCATACATGCTCAAGAGGGATCACCCGAAATTCAAAGGCAACTGAATTTCGGCAACCGGGGCATCGAAGTCGGAATGCCGCGAAACTCACCGAGTCAAAGCGTTTCGCCGTTTGCGGAAGAAGTCTGATGTAGAACAAGTAGCAGAAGCATACATGCTCAAGAGGGATCACCCGAAATTCAAAGGCAACTGAATTTCGGCAACCGGGGCATCGAAGTCGGAATGCCGCGAAACTCACCGAGTCAAAGCGTTTCGCCGTTTGCGGAAGAAGTCTGATGTAGAACAAGTAGCAGAAGCATACATGCTCAAGAGGGATCACCCGAAATTCAAAGGCAACTGAATTTCGGCAACCGGGGCATCGAAGTCGGAATGCCGCGAAACTCACCGAGTCAAAGCGTTTCGCCGTTTGCGGAAGAAGTCTGATGTAGAACAAGTAGCAGAAGCATACATGCTCAAGAGGGATCACCCGAAATTCAAAGGCAACTGAATTTCGGCAACCGGGGCATCGAAGTCGGAATGCCGCGAAACTCACCGAGTCAAAGCGTTTCGCCGTTTGCGGAAGAAGTCTGATGTAGAACAAGTAGCAGAAGCATACATGCTCAAGAGGGATCACCCGAAATTCAAAGGCAACTGAATTTCGGCAACCGGGGCATCGAAGTCGGAATGCCGCGAAACTCACCGAGTCAAAGCGTTTCGCCGTTTGCGGAAGAAGTCTGATGTAGAACAAGTAGCAGAAGCATACATGCTCAAGAGGGATCACCCGAAATTCAAAGGCAACTGAATTTCGGCAACCGGGGCATCGAAGTCGGAATGCCGCGAAACTCACCGAGTCAAAGCGTTTCGCCGTTTGCGGAAGAAGTCTGATGTAGAACAAGTAGCAGAAGCATACATGCTCAAGAGGGATCACCCGAAATTCAAAGGCAACTGAATTTCGGCAACCGGGGCATCGAAGTCGGAATGCCGCGAAACTCACCGAGTCAAAGCGTTTCGCCGTTTGCGGAAGAAGTCTGATGTAGAACAAGTAGCAGAAGCATACATGCTCAAGAGGGATCACCCGAAATTCAAAGGCAACTGAATTTCGGCAACCGGGGCATCGAAGTCGGAATGCCGCGAAACTCACCGAGTCAAAGCGTTTCGCCGTTTGCGGAAGAAGTCTGATGTAGAACAAGTAGCAGAAGCATACATGCTCAAGAGGGATCACCCGAAATTCAAAGGCAACTGAATTTCGGCAACCGGGCATCGAAGTCGGAATGCCGCGAAACTCACCGAGTCAAAGCGTTTCGCCGTTTGCGGAAGAAGTGTGATGTAGAACAAGTAGCAGAAGCATACATGCTCAAGAGGGATCACCCGAAATTCAAAGGCAACTGAATTTCGGCAACCGGGGCATCGAAGTCGGAATGCCGCGAAACTCACCGAGTCAAAGCGTTTCGCCGTTTGCGGAAGAAGTCTGATGTAGAACAAGTAGCAG
Source organism: Populus alba x Populus x berolinensis (assembly GCA_029228515.1). Classification (NCBI taxonomy): domain Eukaryota; kingdom Viridiplantae; phylum Streptophyta; class Magnoliopsida; order Malpighiales; family Salicaceae; genus Populus; species Populus alba x Populus x berolinensis. The sequence goes on from CM055360.1 coordinate 1,021,540, forward strand.
AAGCATACATGCTCAAGAGGGATCACCCGAAATTCAAAGGCAACTGAATTTCGGCAACCGGGGCATCGAAGTCGGAATGCCGCGAAACTCACCGAGTCAAAGCGTTTCGCCGTTTGCGGAAGAAGTCTGATGTAGAACAAGTAGCAGAAGCATACATGCTCAAGAGGGATCACCCGAAATTCAAAGGCAACTGAATTTCGGCAACCGGGGCATCGAAGTCGGAATGCCGCGAAACTCACCGAGTCAAAGCGTTTCGCCGTTTGCGGAAGAAGTCTGATGTAGAACAAGTAGCAGAAGCATACATGCTCAAGAGGGATCACCCGAAATTCAAAGGCAACTGAATTTCGGCAACCGGGGCATCGAAGTCGGAATGCCGCGAAACTCACCGAGTCAAAGCGTTTCGCCGTTTGCGGAAGAAGTCTGATGTAGAACAAGTAGCAGAAGCATACATGCTCAAGAGGGATCACCCGAAATTCAAAGGCAACTGAATTTCGGCAACCGGGGCATCGAAGTCGGAATGCCGCGAAACTCACCGAGTCAAAGCGTTTCGCCGTTTGCGGAAGAAGTCTGATGTAGAACAAGTAGCAGAAGCATACATGCTCAAGAGGGATCACCCGAAATTCAAAGGCAACTGAATTTCGGCAACCGGGGCATCGAAGTCGGAATGCCGCGAAACTCACCGAGTCAAAGCGTTTCGCCGTTTGCGGAAGAAGTCTGATGTAGAACAAGTAGCAGAAGCATACATGCTCAAGAGGGATCACCCGAAATTCAAAGGCAACTGAATTTCGGCAACCGGGGCATCGAAGTCGGAATGCCGCGAAACTCACCGAGTCAAAGCGTTTCGCCGTTTGCGGAAGAAGTCTGATGTAGAACAAGTAGCAGAAGCATACATGCTCAAGAGGGATCACCCGAAATTCAAAGGCAACTGAATTTCGGCAACCGGGGCATCGAAGTCGGAATGCCGCGAAACTCACCGAGTCAAAGCGTTTCGCCGTTTGCGGAAGGAAGTCTGATGTAGAACAAGTAGCAGAAGCATACATGCTCAAGAGGGATCACCCGAAATTCAAAGGCAACTGAATTTCGGCAACCGGGGCATCGAAGTCGGAATGCCGCGAAACTCACCGAGTCAAAGCGTTTCGCCGTTTGCGGAAGAAGTCTGATGTAGAACAAGTAGCAGAAGCATACATGCTCAAGAGGGATCACCCGAAATTCAAAGGCAACTGAATTTCGGCAACCGGGGCATCGAAGTCGGAATGCCGCGAAACTCACCGAGTCAAAGCGTTTCGCCGTTTGCGGAAGAAGTCTGATGTAGAACAAGTAGCAGAAGCATACATGCTCAAGAGGGATCACCCGAAATTCAAAGGCAACTGAATTTCGGCAACCGGGGCATCGAAGTCGGAATGCCGCGAAACTCACCGAGTCAAAGCGTTTCGCCGTTTGCGGAAGAAGTCTGATGTAGAACAAGTAGCAGAAGCATACATGCTCAAGAGGGATCACCCGAAATTCAAAGGCAACTGAATTTCGGCAACCGGGGCATCGAAGTCGGAATGCCGCGAAACTCACCGAGTCAAAGCGTTTCGCCGTTTGCGGAAGAAGTCTGATGTAGAACAAGTAGCAGAAGCATACATGCTCAAGAGGGATCACCCGAAATTCAAAGGCAACTGAATTTCGGCAACCGGGGCATCGAAGTCGGAATGCCGCGAAACTCACCGAGTCAAAGCGTTTCGCCGTTTGCGGAAGGAAGTCTGATGTAGAACAAGTAGCAGAAGCATACATGCTCAAGAGGGATCACCCGAAATTCAAAGGCAACTGAATTTCGGCAACCGGGGCATCGAAGTCGGAATGCCGCGAAACTCACCGAGTCAAAGCGTTTCGCCGTTTGCGGAAGAAGTCTGATGTAGAACAAGTAGCAGAAGCATACATGCTCAAGAGGGATCACCCGAAATTCAAAGGCAACTGAATTTCGGCAACCGGGGCATCGAAGTCGGAATGCCGCGAAACTCACCGAGTCAAAGCGTTTCGCCGTTTGCGGAAGAAGTCTGATGTAGAACAAGTAGCAGAAGCATACATGCTCAAGAGGGATCACCCGAAATTCAAAGGCAACTGAATTTCGGCAACCGGGGCATCGAAGTCGGAATGCCGCGAAACTCACCGAGTCAAAGCGTTTCGCCGTTTGCGGAAGGAAGTCTGATGTAGAACAAGTAGCAGAAGCATACATGCTCAAGAGGGATCACCCGAAATTCAAAGGCAACTGAATTTCGGCAACCGGGGCATCGAAGTCGGAATGCCGCGAAACTCACCGAGTCAAAGCGTTTCGCCGTTTGCGGAAGAAGTCTGATGTAGAACAAGTAGCAGAAGCATACATGCTCAAGAGGGATCACCCGAAATTCAAAGGCAACTGAATTTCGGCAACCGGGGCATCGAAGTCGGAATGCCGCGAAACTCACCGAGTCAAAGCGTTTCGCCGTTTGCGGAAGAAGTCTGATGTAGAACAAGTAGCAGAAGCATACATGCTCAAGAGGGATCACCCGAAATTCAAAGGCAACTGAATTTCGGCAACCGGGGCATCGAAGTCGGAATGCCGCGAAACTCACCGAGTCAAAGCGTTTCGCCGTTTGCGGAAGAAGTCTGATGTAGAACAAGTAGCAGAAGCATACATGCTCAAGAGGGATCACCCGAAATTCAAAGGCAACTGAATTTCGGCAACCGGGGCATCGAAGTCGGAATGCCGCGAAACTCACCGAGTCAAAGCGTTTCGCCGTTTGCGGAAGAAGTCTGATGTAGAACAAGTAGCAGAAGCATACATGCTCAAGAGGGATCACCCGAAATTCAAAGGCAACTGAATTTCGGCAACCGGGGCATCGAAGTCGGAATGCCGCGAAACTCACCGAGTCAAAGCGTTTCGCCGTTTGCGGAAGAAGTCTGATGTAGAACAAGTAGCAGAAGCATACATGCTCAAGAGGGATCACCCGAAATTCAAAGGCAACTGAATTTCGGCAACCGGGGCATCGAAGTCGGAATGCCGCGAAACTCACCGAGTCAAAGCGTTTCGCCGTTTGCGGAAGAAGTCTGATGTAGAACAAGTAGCAGAAGCATACATGCTCAAGAGGGATCACCCGAAATTCAAAGGCAACTGAATTTCGGCAACCGGGGCATCGAAGTCGGAATGCCGCGAAACTCACCGAGTCAAAGCGTTTCGCCGTTTGCGGAAGGAAGTCTGATGTAGAACAAGTAGCAGAAGCATACATGCTCAAGAGGGATCACCCGAAATTCAAAGGCAACTGAATTTCGGCAACCGGGGCATCGAAGTCGGAATGCCGCGAAACTCACCGAGTCAAAGCGTTTCGCCGTTTGCGGAAGAAGTCTGATGTAGAACAAGTAGCAGAAGCATACATGCTCAAGAGGGATCACCCGAAATTCAAAGGCAACTGAATTTCGGCAACCGGGGCATCGAAGTCGGAATGCCGCGAAACTCACCGAGTCAAAGCGTTTCGCCGTTTGCGGAAGAAGTCTGATGTAGAACAAGTAGCAGAAGCATACATGCTCAAGAGGGATCACCCGAAATTCAAAGGCAACTGAATTTCGGCAACCGGGGCATCGAAGTCGGAATGCCGCGAAACTCACCGAGTCAAAGCGTTTCGCCGTTTGCGGAAGAAGTCTGATGTAGAACAAGTAGCAGAAGCATACATGCTCAAGAGGGATCACCCGAAATTCAAAGGCAACTGAATTTCGGCAACCGGGGCATCGAAGTCGGAATGCCGCGAAACTCACCGAGTCAAAGCGTTTCGCCGTTTGCGGAAGAAGTCTGATGTAGAACAAGTAGCAGAAGCATACATGCTCAAGAGGGATCACCCGAAATTCAAAGGCAACTGAATTTCGGCAACCGGGGCATCGAAGTCGGAATGCCGCGAAACTCACCGAGTCAAAGCGTTTCGCCGTTTGCGGAAGGAAGTCTGATGTAGAACAAGTAGCAGAAGCATACATGCTCAAGAGGGATCACCCGAAATTCAAAGGCAACTGAATTTCGGCAACCGGGGCATCGAAGTCGGAATGCCGCGAAACTCACCGAGTCAAAGCGTTTCGCCGTTTGCGGAAGGAAGTCTGATGTAGAACAAGTAGCAGAAGCATACATGCTCAAGAGGGATCACCCGAAATTCAAAGGCAACTGAATTTCGGCAACCGGGGCATCGAAGTCGGAATGCCGCGAAACTCACCGAGTCAAAGCGTTTCGCCGTTTGCGGAAGAAGTCTGATGTAGAACAAGTAGCAGAAGCATACATGCTCAAGAGGGATCACCCGAAATTCAAAGGCAACTGAATTTCGGCAACCGGGGCATCGAAGTCGGAATGCCGCGAAACTCACCGAGTCAAAGCGTTTCGCCGTTTGCGGAAGAAGTCTGATGTAGAACAAGTAGCAGAAGCATACATGCTCAAGAGGGATCACCCGAAATTCAAAGGCAACTGAATTTCGGCAACCGGGGCATCGAAGTCGGAATGCCGCGAAACTCACCGAGTCAAAGCGTTTCGCCGTTTGCGGAAGGAAGTCTGATGTAGAACAAGTAGCAGAAGCATACATGCTCAAGAGGGATCACCCGAAATTCAAAGGCAACTGAATTTCGGCAACCGGGGCATCGAAGTCGGAATGCCGCGAAACTCACCGAGTCAAAGCGTTTCGCCGTTTGCGGAAGAAGTCTGATGTAGAACAAGTAGCAGAAGCATACATGCTCAAGAGGGATCACCCGAAATTCAAAGGCAACTGAATTTCGGCAACCGGGGCATCGAAGTCGGAATGCCGCGAAACTCACCGAGTCAAAGCGTTTCGCCGTTTGCGGAAGGAAGTCTGATGTAGAACAAGTAGCAGAAGCATACATGCTCAAGAGGGATCACCCGAAATTCAAAGGCAACTGAATTTCGGCAACCGGGGCATCGAAGTCGGAATGCCGCGAAACTCACCGAGTCAAAGCGTTTCGCCGTTTGCGGAAGAAGTCTGATGTAGAACAAGTAGCAGAAGCATACATGCTCAAGAGGGATCACCCGAAATTCAAAGGCAACTGAATTTCGGCAACCGGGGCATCGAAGTCGGAATGCCGCGAAACTCACCGAGTCAAAGCGTTTCGCCGTTTGCGGAAGAAGTCTGATGTAGAACAAGTAGCAGAAGCATACATGCTCAAGAGGGATCACCCGAAATTCAAAGGCAACTGAATTTCGGCAACCGGGGCATCGAAGTCGGAATGCCGCGAAACTCACCGAGTCAAAGCGTTTCGCCGTTTGCGGAAGAAGTCTGATGTAGAACAAGTAGCAGAAGCATACATGCTCAAGAGGGATCACCCGAAATTCAAAGGCAACTGAATTTCGGCAACCGGGGCATCGAAGTCGGAATGCCGCGAAACTCACCGAGTCAAAGCGTTTCGCCGTTTGCGGAAAGAAGTCTGATGTAGAACAAGTAGCAGAAGCATACATGCTCAAGAGGGATCACCCGAAATTCAAAGGCAACTGAATTTCGGCAACCGGGGCATCGAAGTCGGAATGCCGCGAAACTCACCGAGTCAAAGCGTTTCGCCGTTTGCGGAAGAAGAAGTCTGATGTAGAACAAGTAGCAGAAGCATACATGCTCAAGAGGGATCACCCGAAATTCAAAGGCAACTGAATTTCGGCAACCGGGGCATCGAAGTCGGAATGCCGCGAAACTCACCGAGTCAAAGCGTTTCGCCGTTTGCGGAAGAAGTCTGATGTAGAACAAGTAGCAGAAGCATACATGCTCAAGAGGGATCACCCGAAATTCAAAGGCAACTGAATTTCGGCAACCGGGGCATCGAAGTCGGAATGCCGCGAAACTCACCGAGTCAAAGCGTTTCGCCGTTTGCGGAAGAAGTGTGATGTAGAACAAGTAGCAGAAGCATACATGCTCAAGAGGGATCACCCGAAATTCAAAGGCAACTGAATTTCGGCAACCGGGGCATCGAAGTCGGAATGCCGCGAAACTCACCGAGTCAAAGCGTTTCGCCGTTTGCGGAAGAAGTCTGATGTAGAACAAGTAGCAGAAGCATACATGCTCAAGAGGGATCACCCGAAATTCAAAGGCAACTGAATTTCGGCAACCGGGGCATCGAAGTCGGAATGCCGCGAAACTCACCGAGTCAAAGCGTTTCGCCGTTTGCGGAAGAAGTCTGATGTAGAACAAGTAGCAGAAGCATACATGCTCAAGAGGGATCACCCGAAATTCAAAGGCAACTGAATTTCGGCAACCGGGGCATCGAAGTCGGAATGCCGCGAAACTCACCGAGTCAAAGCGTTTCGCCGTTTGCGGAAGAAGTCTGATGTAGAACAAGTAGCAGAAGCATACATGCTCAAGAGGGATCACCCGAAATTCAAAGGCAACTGAATTTCGGCAACCGGGGCATCGAAGTCGGAATGCCGCGAAACTCACCGAGTCAAAGCGTTTCGCCGTTTGCGGAAGAAGTCTGATGTAGAACAAGTAGCAGAAGCATACATGCTCAAGAGGGATCACCCGAAATTCAAAGGCAACTGAATTTCGGCAACCGGGGCATCGAAGTCGGAATGCCGCGAAACTCACCGAGTCAAAGCGTTTCGCCGTTTGCGGAAGAAGTCTGATGTAGAACAAGTAGCAGAAGCATACATGCTCAAGAGGGATCACCCGAAATTCAAAGGCAACTGAATTTCGGCAACCGGGGCATCGAAGTCGGAATGCCGCGAAACTCACCGAGTCAAAGCGTTTCGCCGTTTGCGGAAGAAGTCTGATGTAGAACAAGTAGCAGAAGCATACATGCTCAAGAGGGATCACCCGAAATTCAAAGGCAACTGAATTTCGGCAACCGGGGCATCGAAGTCGGAATGCCGCGAAACTCACCGAGTCAAAGCGTTTCGCCGTTTGCGGAAGAAGTCTGATGTAGAACAAGTAGCAGAAGCATACATGCTCAAGAGGGATCACCCGAAATTCAAAGGCAACTGAATTTCGGCAACCGGGGCATCGAAGTCGGAATGCCGCGAAACTCACCGAGTCAAAGCGTTTCGCCGTTTGCGGAAGAAGTCTGATGTAGAACAAGTAGCAGAAGCATACATGCTCAAGAGGGATCACCCGAAATTCAAAGGCAACTGAATTTCGGCAACCGGGGCATCGAAGTCGGAATGCCGCGAAACTCACCGAGTCAAAGCGTTTCGCCGTTTGCGGAAGAAGTCTGATGTAGAACAAGTAGCAGAAGCATACATGCTCAAGAGGGATCACCCGAAATTCAAAGGCAACTGAATTTCGGCAACCGGGGCATCGAAGTCGGAATGCCGCGAAACTCACCGAGTCAAAGCGTTTCGCCGTTTGCGGAAGAAGTCTGATGTAGAACAAGTAGCAGAAGCATACATGCTCAAGAGGGATCACCCGAAATTCAAAGGCAACTGAATTTCGGCAACCGGGGCATCGAAGTCGGAATGCCGCGAAACTCACCGAGTCAAAGCGTTTCGCCGTTTGCGGAAGGAAGTCTGATGTAGAACAAGTAGCAGAAGCATACATGCTCAAGAGGGATCACCCGAAATTCAAAGGCAACTGAATTTCGGCAACCGGGGCATCGAAGTCGGAATGCCGCGAAACTCACCGAGTCAAAGCGTTTCGCCGTTTGCGGAAGAAGTCTGATGTAGAACAAGTAGCAGAAGCATACATGCTCAAGAGGGATCACCCGAAATTCAAAGGCAACTGAATTTCGGCAACCGGGGCATCGAAGTCGGAATGCCGCGAAACTCACCGAGTCAAAGCGTTTCGCCGTTTGCGGAAGAAGTCTGATGTAGAACAAGTAGCAGAAGCATACATGCTCAAGAGGGATCACCCGAAATTCAAAGGCAACTGAATTTCGGCAACCGGGGCATCGAAGTCGGAATGCCGCGAAACTCACCGAGTCAAAGCGTTTCGCCGTTTGCGGAAGAAGTCTGATGTAGAACAAGTAGCAGAAGCATACATGCTCAAGAGGGATCACCCGAAATTCAAAGGCAACTGAATTTCGGCAACCGGGGCATCGAAGTCGGAATGCCGCGAAACTCACCGAGTCAAAGCGTTTCGCCGTTTGCGGAAGAAGTCTGATGTAGAACAAGTAGCAGAAGCATACATGCTCAAGAGGGATCACCCGAAATTCAAAGGCAACTGAATTTCGGCAACCGGGGCATCGAAGTCGGAATGCCGCGAAACTCACCGAGTCAAAGCGTTTCGCCGTTTGCGGAAGAAGTCTGATGTAGAACAAGTAGCAGAAGCATACATGCTCAAGAGGGATCACCCGAAATTCAAAGGCAACTGAATTTCGGCAACCGGGGCATCGAAGTCGGAATGCCGCGAAACTCACCGAGTCAAAGCGTTTCGCCGTTTGCGGAAGAAGTCTGATGTAGAACAAGTAGCAGAAGCATACATGCTCAAGAGGGATCACCCGAAATTCATAGGCAACTAAATTTCGGCACCCGGGGCATCGAAGTAGGAATGCCGGGAAACTCACCGAGTCAAAGCGTTTCGCCCTTTGCGGAAGAAGTCTGATGTAGAACAAGTAGCAGAAGCATACATGCTCAAGAGGGATCACCCGAAATTCAAAGGCAACTGAATTTCGGCAATCGGGGCATCGAAGTCGGAATGCCGCGAAACTCAACGAGTCAAAGCGTTACGCCATTTGCGGAAGGAAGTGTGATGTAGAACAAGTAGCAGAAGCATACATGCTCAAGAGGGATCACCCGAAATTCAAAGGCAACTGAATTTCGGCAACCGGGGCATCGAAGTCGGAATGCCGGGAAACTCACCGAGTCAAAGCGTTTCGCCATTTGCGGGAGGAAGTGTGATGTAGAAGAAGTAGCAGAAGCATACATGCTCAAGAGGGATCACCCGAAATTCAAAGGCAACTGAATTTCGGCAACCGGGGCATCGAAGTCGGAATGCCGGGAAACTCACCGAGTCAAAGCGTTTCGCCGTTTGCGGAAGAAGTCTGATGTAGAACAAGTAGCAGAAGCATACATGCTCAAGAGGGATCACCCGAAATTCAAAGGCAACTGAATTTCGGCAACCGGGGCATCGAAGTCGGAATGCCGCGAAACTCACCGAGTCAAAGCGTTTCGCCGTTTGCGGAAGAAGTCTGATGTAGAACAAGTAGCAGAAGCATACATGCTCAAGAGGGATCACCCGAAATTCAAAGGCAACTGAATTTCGGCAACCGGGGCATCGAAGTCGGAATGCCGCGAAACTCACCGAGTCAAAGCGTTTCGCCGTTTGCGGAAGGAAGTCTGATGTAGAACAAGTAGCAGAAGCATACATGCTCAAGAGGGATCACCCGAAATTCAAAGGCAACTGAATTTCGGCAACCGGGGCATCGAAGTCGGAATGCCGCGAAACTCACCGAGTCAAAGCGTTTCGCCGTTTGCGGAAGAAGTCTGATGTAGAACAAGTAGCAGAAGCATACATGCTCAAGAGGGATCACCCGAAATTCAAAGGCAACTGAATTTCGGCAACCGGGGCATCGAAGTCGGAATGCCGCGAAACTCACCGAGTCAAAGCGTTTCGCCGTTTGCGGAAGGAAGTCTGATGTAGAACAAGTAGCAGAAGCATACATGCTCAAGAGGGATCACCCGAAATTCAAAGGCAACTGAATTTCGGCAACCGGGGCATCGAAGTCGGAATGCCGCGAAACTCACCGAGTCAAAGCGTTTCGCCGTTTGCGGAAGGAAGTCTGATGTAGAACAAGTAGCAGAAGCATACATGCTCAAGAGGGATCACCCGAAATTCAAAGGCAACTGAATTTCGGCAACCGGGGCATCGAAGTCGGAATGCCGCGAAACTCACCGAGTCAAAGCGTTTCGCCGTTTGCGGAAGGAAGTGTGATGTAGAACAAGTAGCAGAAGCATACATGCTCAAGAGGGATCACCCGAAATTCAAAGGCAACTGAATTTCGGCAACCGGGGCATCGAAGTCGGAATGCCGCGAAACTCACCGAGTCAAAGCGTTTCGCCGTTTGCGGAAGGAAGTGTGATGTAGAACAAGTAGCAGAAGCATACATGCTCAAGAGGGATCACCCGAAATTCAAAGGCAACTGAATTTCGGCAACCGGGGCATCGAAGTCGGAATGCCGCGAAACTCACCGAGTCAAAGCGTTTCGCCGTTTGCGGAAGAAGTCTGATGTAGAACAAGTAGCAGAAGCATACATGCTCAAGAGGGATCACCCGAAATTCAAAGGCAACTGAATTTCGGCAACCGGGGCATCGAAGTCGGAATGCCGCGAAACTCACCGAGTCAAAGCGTTTCGCCGTTTGCGGAAGGAAGTGTGATGTAGAACAAGTAGCAGAAGCATACATGCTCAAGAGGGATCACCCGAAATTCAAAGGCAACTGAATTTCGGCAACCGGGGCATCGAAGTCGGAATGCCGCGAAACTCACCGAGTCAAAGCGTTTCGCCGTTTGCGGAAGAAGTGTGATGTAGAACAAGTAGCAGAAGCATACATGCTCAAGAGGGATCACCCGAAATTCAAAGGCAACTGAATTTCGGCAACCGGGGCATCGAAGTCGGAATGCCGCGAAACTCACCGAGTCAAAGCGTTTCGCCGTTTGCGGAAGAAGTCTGATGTAGAACAAGTAGCAGAAGCATACATGCTCAAGAGGGATCACCCGAAATTCAAAGGCAACTGAATTTCGGCAACCGGGGCATCGAAGTCGGAATGCCGCGAAACTCACCGAGTCAAAGCGTTTCGCCGTTTGCGGAAGAAGTCTGATGTAGAACAAGTAGCAGAAGCATACATGCTCAAGAGGGATCACCCGAAATTCAAAGGCAACTGAATTTCGGCAACCGGGGCATCGAAGTCGGAATGCCGCGAAACTCACCGAGTCAAAGCGTTTCGCCGTTTGCGGAAGAAGTGTGATGTAGAACAAGTAGCAGAAGCATACATGCTCAAGAGGGATCACCCGAAATTCAAAGGCAACTGAATTTCGGCAACCGGGGCATCGAAGTCGGAATGCCGCGAAACTCACCGAGTCAAAGCGTTTCGCCGTTTGCGGAAGGAAGTCTGATGTAGAACAAGTAGCAGAAGCATACATGCTCAAGAGGGATCACCCGAAATTCAAAGGCAACTGAATTTCGGCAACCGGGGCATCGAAGTCGGAATGCCGCGAAACTCACCGAGTCAAAGCGTTTCGCCGTTTGCGGAAGGAAGTCTGATGTAGAACAAGTAGCAGAAGCATACATGCTCAAGAGGGATCACCCGAAATTCAAAGGCAACTGAATTTCGGCAACCGGGGCATCGAAGTCGGAATGCCGCGAAACTCACCGAGTCAAAGCGTTTCGCCGTTTGCGGAAGAAGTGTGATGTAGAACAAGTAGCAGAAGCATACATGCTCAAGAGGGATCACCCGAAATTCAAAGGCAACTGAATTTCGGCAACCGGGGCATCGAAGTCGGAATGCCGCGAAACTCACCGAGTCAAAGCGTTTCGCCGTTTGCGGAAGAAGTCTGATGTAGAACAAGTAGCAGAAGCATACATGCTCAAGAGGGATCACCCGAAATTCAAAGGCAACTGAATTTCGGCAACCGGGGCATCGAAGTCGGAATGCCGCGAAACTCACCGAGTCAAAGCGTTTCGCCGTTTGCGGAAGGAAGTCTGATGTAGAACAAGTAGCAGAAGCATACATGCTCAAGAGGGATCACCCGAAATTCAAAGGCAACTGAATTTCGGCAACCGGGGCATCGAAGTCGGAATGCCGCGAAACTCACCGAGTCAAAGCGTTTCGCCGTTTGCGGAAGAAGTGTGATGTAGAACAAGTAGCAGAAGCATACATGCTCAAGAGGGATCACCCGAAATTCAAAGGCAACTGAATTTCGGCAACCGGGGCATCGAAGTCGGAATGCCGCGAAACTCACCGAGTCAAAGCGTTTCGCCGTTTGCGGAAGAAGTGTGATGTAGAACAAGTAGCAGAAGCATACATGCTCAAGAGGGATCACCCGAAATTCAAAGGCAACTGAATTTCGGCAACCGGGGCATCGAAGTCGGAATGCCGCGAAACTCACCGAGTCAAAGCGTTTCGCCGTTTGCGGAAGAAGTCTGATGTAGAACAAGTAGCAGAAGCATACATGCTCAAGAGGGATCACCCGAAATTCAAAGGCAACTGAATTTCGGCAACCGGGGCATCGAAGTCGGAATGCCGCGAAACTCACCGAGTCAAAGCGTTTCGCCGTTTGCGGAAGAAGTGTGATGTAGAACAAGTAGCAGAAGCATACATGCTCAAGAGGGATCACCCGAAATTCAAAGGCAACTGAATTTCGGCAACCGGGGCATCGAAGTCGGAATGCCGCGAAACTCACCGAGTCAAAGCGTTTCGCCGTTTGCGGAAGGAAGTGTGATGTAGAACAAGTAGCAGAAGCATACATGCTCAAGAGGGATCACCCGAAATTCAAAGGCAACTGAATTTCGGCAACCGGGGCATCGAAGTCGGAATGCCGCGAAACTCACCGAGTCAAAGCGTTTCGCCGTTTGCGGAAGGAAGTCTGATGTAGAACAAGTAGCAGAAGCATACATGCTCAAGAGGGATCACCCGAAATTCAAAGGCAACTGAATTTCGGCAACCGGGGCATCGAAGTCGGAATGCCGCGAAACTCACCGAGTCAAAGCGTTTCGCCGTTTGCGGAAGAAGTGTGATGTAGAACAAGTAGCAGAAGCATACATGCTCAAGAGGGATCACCCGAAATTCAAAGGCAACTGAATTTCGGCAACCGGGGCATCGAAGTCGGAATGCCGCGAAACTCACCGAGTCAAAGCGTTTCGCCGTTTGCGGAAGGAAGTCTGATGTAGAACAAGTAGCAGAAGCATACATGCTCAAGAGGGATCACCCGAAATTCAAAGGCAACTGAATTTCGGCAACCGGGGCATCGAAGTCGGAATGCCGCGAAACTCACCGAGTCAAAGCGTTTCGCCGTTTGCGGAAGAAGTCTGATGTAGAACAAGTAGCAGAAGCATACATGCTCAAGAGGGATCACCCGAAATTCAAAGGCAACTGAATTTCGGCAACCGGGGCATCGAAGTCGGAATGCCGCGAAACTCACCGAGTCAAAGCGTTTCGCCGTTTGCGGAAGAAGTCTGATGTAGAACAAGTAGCAGAAGCATACATGCTCAAGAGGGATCACCCGAAATTCAAAGGCAACTGAATTTCGGCAACCGGGGCATCGAAGTCGGAATGCCGCGAAACTCACCGAGTCAAAGCGTTTCGCCGTTTGCGGAAGAAGTGTGATGTAGAACAAGTAGCAGAAGCATACATGCTCAAGAGGGATCACCCGAAATTCAAAGGCAACTGAATTTCGGCAACCGGGGCATCGAAGTCGGAATGCCGCGAAACTCACCGAGTCAAAGCGTTTCGCCGTTTGCGGAAGGAAGTCTGATGTAGAACAAGTAGCAGAAGCATACATGCTCAAGAGGGATCACCCGAAATTCAAAGGCAACTGAATTTCGGCAACCGGGGCATCGAAGTCGGAATGCCGCGAAACTCACCGAGTCAAAGCGTTTCGCCGTTTGCGGAAGGAAGTCTGATGTAGAACAAGTAGCAGAAGCATACATGCTCAAGAGGGATCACCCGAAATTCAAAGGCAACTGAATTTCGGCAACCGGGGCATCGAAGTCGGAATGCCGCGAAACTCACCGAGTCAAAGCGTTTCGCCGTTTGCGGAAGAAGTCTGATGTAGAACAAGTAGCAGAAGCATACATGCTCAAGAGGGATCACCCGAAATTCAAAGGCAACTGAATTTCGGCAACCGGGGCATCGAAGTCGGAATGCCGCGAAACTCACCGAGTCAAAGCGTTTCGCCGTTTGCGGAAGGAAGTGTGATGTAGAACAAGTAGCAGAAGCATACATGCTCAAGAGGGATCACCCGAAATTCAAAGGCAACTGAATTTCGGCAACCGGGGCATCGAAGTCGGAATGCCGCGAAACTCACCGAGTCAAAGCGTTTCGCCGTTTGCGGAAGGAAGTCTGATGTAGAACAAGTAGCAGAAGCATACATGCTCAAGAGGGATCACCCGAAATTCAAAGGCAACTGAATTTCGGCAACCGGGGCATCGAAGTCGGAATGCCGCGAAACTCACCGAGTCAAAGCGTTTCGCCGTTTGCGGAAGGAAGTCTGATGTAGAACAAGTAGCAGAAGCATACATGCTCAAGAGGGATCACCCGAAATTCAAAGGCAACTGAATTTCGGCAACCGGGGCATCGAAGTCGGAATGCCGCGAAACTCACCGAGTCAAAGCGTTTCGCCGTTTGCGGAAGAAGAAGTGTGATGTAGAACAAGTAGCAGAAGCATACATGCTCAAGAGGGATCACCCGAAATTCAAAGGCAACTGAATTTCGGCAACCGGGGCATCGAAGTCGGAATGCCGCGAAACTCACCGAGTCAAAGCGTTTCGCCGTTTGCGGAAGAAGTGTGATGTAGAACAAGTAGCAGAAGCATACATGCTCAAGAGGGATCACCCGAAATTCAAAGGCAACTGAATTTCGGCAACGGGGCATCGAAGTCGGAATGCCGCGAAACTCACCGAGTCAAAGCGTTTCGCCGTTTGCGGAAGAAGTGTGATGTAGAACAAGTAGCAGAAGCATACATGCTCAAGAGGGATCACCCGAAATTCAAAGGCAACTGAATTTCGGCAACCGGGGCATCGAAGTCGGAATGCCGCGAAACTCACCGAGTCAAAGCGTTTCGCCGTTTGCGGAAGAAGTCTGATGTAGAACAAGTAGCAGAAGCATACATGCTCAAGAGGGATCACCCGAAATTCAAAGGCAACTGAATTTCGGCAACCGGGGCATCGAAGTCGGAATGCCGCGAAACTCACCGAGTCAAAGCGTTTCGCCGTTTGCGGAAGGAAGTCTGATGTAGAACAAGTAGCAGAAGCATACATGCTCAAGAGGGATCACCCGAAATTCAAAGGCAACTGAATTTCGGCAACCGGGGCATCGAAGTCGGAATGCCGCGAAACTCACCGAGTCAAAGCGTTTCGCCGTTTGCGGAAGAAGTCTGATGTAGAACAAGTAGCAGAAGCATACATGCTCAAGAGGGATCACCCGAAATTCAAAGGCAACTGAATTTCGGCAACCGGGGCATCGAAGTCGGAATGCCGCGAAACTCACCGAGTCAAAGCGTTTCGCGTTTGCGGAAGAAGTTGATGTAGAACAAGTAGCAGAAGCATACATGCTCAAGAGGGATCACCCGAAATTCAAAGGCAACTGAATTTCGGCAACCGGGGCATCGAAGTCGGAATGCCGCGAAACTCACCGAGTCAAAGCGTTTCGCCGTTTGCGGAAGGAAGTCTGATGTAGAACAAGTAGCAGAAGCATACATGCTCAAGAGGGATCACCCGAAATTCAAAGGCAACTGAATTTCGGCAACCGGGGCATCGAAGTCGGAATGCCGCGAAACTCACCGAGTCAAAGCGTTTCGCCGTTTGCGGAAGAAGTCTGATGTAGAACAAGTAGCAGAAGCATACATGCTCAAGAGGGATCACCCGAAATTCAAAGGCAACTGAATTTCGGCAACCGGGGCATCGAAGTCGGAATGCCGCGAAACTCACCGAGTCAAAGCGTTTCGCCGTTTGCGGAAGGAAGTCTGATGTAGAACAAGTAGCAGAAGCATACATGCTCAAGAGGGATCACCCGAAATTCAAAGGCAACTGAATTTCGGCAACCGGGGCATCGAAGTCGGAATGCCGCGAAACTCACCGAGTCAAAGCGTTTCGCCGTTTGCGGAAGAAGTCTGATGTAGAACAAGTAGCAGAAGCATACATGCTCAAGAGGGATCACCCGAAATTCAAAGGCAACTGAATTTCGGCAACCGGGGCATCGAAGTCGGAATGCCGCGAAACTCACCGAGTCAAAGCGTTTCGCCGTTTGCGGAAGAAGTCTGATGTAGAACAAGTAGCAGAAGCATACATGCTCAAGAGGGATCACCCGAAATTCAAAGGCAACTGAATTTCGGCAACCGGGGCATCGAAGTCGGAATGCCGCGAAACTCACCGAGTCAAAGCGTTTCGCCGTTTGCGGAAGAAGTCTGATGTAGAACAAGTAGCAGAAGCATACATGCTCAAGAGGGATCACCCGAAATTCAAAGGCAACTGAATTTCGGCAACCGGGGCATCGAAGTCGGAATGCCGCGAAACTCACCGAGTCAAAGCGTTTCGCCGTTTGCGGAAGGAAGTCTGATGTAGAACAAGTAGCAGAAGCATACATGCTCAAGAGGGATCACCCGAAATTCAAAGGCAACTGAATTTCGGCAACCGGGGCATCGAAGTCGGAATGCCGCGAAACTCACCGAGTCAAAGCGTTTCGCCGTTTGCGGAAGAAGTCTGATGTAGAACAAGTAGCAGAAGCATACATGCTCAAGAGGGATCACCCGAAATTCAAAGGCAACTGAATTTCGGCAACCGGGGCATCGAAGTCGGAATGCCGCGAAACTCACCGAGTCAAAGCGTTTCGCCGTTTGCGGAAGGAAGTGTGATGTAGAACAAGTAGCAGAAGCATACATGCTCAAGAGGGATCACCCGAAATTCAAAGGCAACTGAATTTCGGCAACCGGGGCATCGAAGTCGGAATGCCGCGAAACTCACCGAGTCAAAGCGTTTCGCCGTTTGCGGAAGAAGTGTGATGTAGAACAAGTAGCAGAAGCATACATGCTCAAGAGGGATCACCCGAAATTCAAAGGCAACTGAATTTCGGCAACCGGGGCATCGAAGTCGGAATGCCGCGAAACTCACCGAGTCAAAGCGTTTCGCCGTTTGCGGAAGGAAGTCTGATGTAGAACAAGTAGCAGAAGCATACATGCTCAAGAGGGATCACCCGAAATTCAAAGGCAACTGAATTTCGGCAACCGGGGCATCGAAGTCGGAATGCCGCGAAACTCACCGAGTCAAAGCGTTTCGCCGTTTGCGGAAGAAGTCTGATGTAGAACAAGTAGCAGAAGCATACATGCTCAAGAGGGATCACCCGAAATTCAAAGGCAACTGAATTTCGGCAACCGGGGCATCGAAGTCGGAATGCCGCGAAACTCACCGAGTCAAAGCGTTTCGCCGTTTGCGGAAGGAAGTATGATGTAGAACAAGTAGCAGAAGCATACATGCTCAAGAGGGATCACCCGAAATTCAAAGGCAACTGAATTTCGGCAACCGGGGCATCGAAGTCGGAATGCCGCGAAACTCACCGAGTCAAAGCGTTTCGCCGTTTGCGGAAGAAGTGTGATGTAGAACAAGTAGCAGAAGCATACATGCTCAAGAGGGATCACCCGAAATTCAAAGGCAACTGAATTTCGGCAACCGGGGCATCGAAGTCGGAATGCCGCGAAACTCACCGAGTCAAAGCGTTTCGCCGTTTGCGGAAGGAAGTGTGATGTAGAACAAGTAGCAGAAGCATACATGCTCAAGAGGGATCACCCGAAATTCAAAGGCAACTGAATTTCGGCAACCGGGGCATCGAAGTCGGAATGCGCGAAACTCACCGAGTCAAAGCGTTTCGCCGTTTGCGGAAGAAGTCTGATGTAGAACAAGTAGCAGAAGCATACATGCTCAAGAGGGATCACCCGAAATTCAAAGGCAACTGAATTTCGGCAACCGGGGCATCGAAGTCGGAATGCCGCGAAACTCACCGAGTCAAAGCGTTTCGCCGTTTGCGGAAGGAAGTGTGATGTAGAACAAGTAGCAGAAGCATACATGCTCAAGAGGGATCACCCGAAATTCAAAGGCAACTGAATTTCGGCAACCGGGGCATCGAAGTCGGAATGCCGCGAAACTCACGAGTCAAAGCGTTTCGCCGTTTGCGGAAGAAGTCTGATGTAGAACAAGTAGCAGAAGCATACATGCTCAAGAGGGATCACCCGAAATTCAAAGGCAACTGAATTTCGGCAACCGGGGCATCGAAGTCGGAATGCCGCGAAACTCACCGAGTCAAAGCGTTTCGCCGTTTGCGGAAGAAGTGTGATGATGTAGAACAAGTAGCAGAAGCATACATGCTCAAGAGGGATCACCCGAAATTCAAAGGCAACTGAATTTCGGCAACCGGGGCATCGAAGTCGGAATGCCGCGAAACTCACCGAGTCAAAGCGTTTCGCCGTTTGCGGAAGGAAGTGTGATGTAGAACAAGTAGCAGAAGCATACATGCTCAAAGGGATCACCGAAATTCAAAGGCAACTGAATTTCGGCAACCGGGGCATCGAAGTCGGAATGCCGCGAAACTCACCGAGTCAAAGCGTTTCGCCGTTTGCGGAAGGAAGTGTGATGTAGAACAAGTAGCAGAAGCATACTTAAGAGAGGGATCACCCGAAATTCAAAGGCAACTGAATTTCGGCAACCGGGGCATCGAAGTCGGAATGCCGCGAAACTCACCGAGTCAAAGCGTTTCGCCGTTTGCGGAGGAACCAAATTTCTCAATCTAAGTGTGAGTAGAACAAGTAGCAGAAGCATACATGCTCAAGAGGGATCACCCGAAATTCAAAGGCAACTGAATTTCGGCAACGGGGCATCGAAGTCGGAATGCCGCGAAACTCAACGAGTCAAAGCGTTTCGCTGTTTGCGGAAGAAGTGTGATGTAGAACAAGTAGCAGAAGCATACATGCAAGAGGGATCACCCGAAATTCAAAGGCAACTGAATTTCGGCAACCGGGGCATCGAAGTCGGAATGCCGCGAAACTCACCGAGTCAAAAAGCGTTTCGCTCGTTGCGGATGGAAGTGTTGATGTAGAACAAGTAGCAGAAGCATACATGCTCAAGAGGGATCACCCGAAATTCAAAGGCAACTGAATTTCGGCAACGGGGCATCGAAGTCGGAATGCCGCGAAACTCACCGAGTCAAAG